>RJWH01002725.1:82380-206859 GCA_004363575.1 Solenodon paradoxus
TTTTTTTTTTTTTTTTTTTTTTTTTTTTTTTTTTTTTTTTTTTTTTTTTTTTTTTTCCTGTTTCTCCTTGCTTATTTGCTTGCTGGTATATTTACCAGTGTTCTGTTTAGTTTCCAAACATCTGGAATCTTTCTAAATACATGTTTATTTGATTTCTCTCTGGGGTGAGAGAACATGCCATTTAATTTTTTCATTCATTCACCCCTCACTTATTTATTGGTGGCACAAACGTCTGCCTGTGCTCAGTGTGCACAATTCCATGAGCTTGCACGTGGCCCCAGCTGTGCAGGCTTCCCTCGACCAAGGTGGCAGACACACCCTCCGCCCGCCGTCCTCCCAGCCCCACGTGGCGTCTGTGGTCAGATCTCCCCAGGCCGGCGTCCAGGGGACGGATGGCTGTCAGTGAGGGTGTCCCTCTCTCCTTGAGAAGAGTGTGCCGAGGACAGCTGGGTGATGTGGGCAGCTGTCCGGGAGTCATGCAACTGTGACTGTAGTGTCCTGGGAACAGGTGCAGGGAGTCATCTCCCCGCCACGCGGCCGAGACCGCGGGAGAGGTGGGCCCACTGTGGCCCAGCGTCTCTGAGGAGCTGGGGTGTCAGGTGATGCCTGGTCACAGTGCGAGGACTTGAGACAGAGCAGATGTCCCCAACAGGTGCCAGCTCCCAGGAAGGGACTAGACCTTGAAAGTGGGTGTCAGTGGTATTTTCACAAACACTGGGGAGGTGTGGCCATGGGCACCGGGGTGTCGTGGTCATAAAAGAACGACCACGATTTCGATCTTTCATCCCATCTCTTCAATGGGAATGAGGAGCATCGGACACCTGGGCGACGGAGAGCCAAGCAGCTCTCTGTGTGTCATGAATTAGAGGTCATGGTCCGACCGAGTACCTCTGGTCTGTCCCCATTTGTTCCAGAATTTGAAGCTGTTTTTGCAAAGACCACACTCAAATTGTGCATCATTCTGGATTGTGTTAGTTGTCAGACTTTTTATGATTTTGAGCCAACAAAGCATGATTCGTGTTTCAAAATGATTAATTTGAGCTGAAAAGGACGGATGACTTAACAGAGCGCCACGTGTCTTCTTGGGGACTCTGGGCTGACTGTAGAGCCTGCTCTGTCCCCTGCCGGTGCCGTCGCGGCCGGGAGGAGACGCTGCCCGCACGTCAAGGTCGGCTGTGCGTGAGGACAGCCCCCCAGGAAGACACAGGCCCCTGCCGAGAGCGCCTTCCTTCCTTCTGACCTTTGAAGGGCTGGTGAATCCCGCACCAGGGCCGCTCCGCCAGGCTGCCTGCCGCTCACCTGGAGAAGAGCTGGGATAAAGGGCAGGTCTGCCTGGCCGCACAGAGCTGCAGGGTCCCCAGGAGCCTGGAGCCGCCTCTTGTCTGTCCCAGGCCGGCGGATTGTGGATGGCCGGTCTGGTTGGTTTTATCTTCTTTTTATTGTGTGTTTCATCAGGTTAGCTCCTCCGGACAGGTGAGCCAAAAGGCTCTTTAGAAAGACTGAAACAGCCTGGAAGCCTGGACCTGGAATAGAGGCTTGAGCGCCCGGCCTTCAGACTGAGCAGGAAAATCCTGCAAGAAGGTGTGTTCGCTTGCGATCACAGCGTCACCTGTGCGCGTCGTTTACCTGCCACACCAGCCTCGTCCGTTCAGTCGACAAACAAAACCTGACCTCTGGTCTCCAAACACAAACTCTCATCTGGATTCCCTAAAAATGCTGCTGATACGGGCGCCGGTGAGAAGCAGCCTGGACGGGCGGAGCTGCAGACGGGCGTCAGCGGGAGGCTCTGGGCTGGCGGGTGGCGGCGCCCTGGGACTTGCCCTGCTGCCTCGGGCGGCCTCTGACCGTCCCCGACCTCGGCCTTGTGACTCCTGCTTCAGTGACTGTGGAGAAAATAAACGATCATGCGGAGAATGTAGGCAAATCCGCCAGCATCAGTTAAGTGGCTGGTTGACCAAAGCCGGGGTGTGCACCCCAAGAGACCGTGCGTTCAGCCTGGGTCACTGAGCTCACTGTCTCTGTGTTTGGGCCGGAGGAGCTGAGTCCTCGGGGAAGCTGCGGCTGGCATTTTCAGTTCGCGCCTTCCTGTCAGCGGACTCTGGTCTTTGCAGACCTTTTGAGGCCAAGATGCCGAGTTCTGCCAGCTTTGCACAGTGGCATCCAGGCGCTGGTGGGGCAGCTCTGTGCTGCTTGTGGGGTCCCCGATGGCAGAGCCGGGATCGCTCTCACACGCACAGCGACGCTGACCGAAGAGAACGATGACTGTGAACAGGCTGAGAAGACACGTGTGGCGGAGCCGCGACTGGGCCCCGGCGCCTGGGCCGTTCTGGGAAGGACCCAGGGAAACAAACACGGAGGCAGAATGGCCTGGAGGTGGCAGATTCCCAGGGTGGGCACTGGCCAGCCTTGGGATAGTTGTTAAACCCCAGATGTCCAAGCTCGGTTTCCTTAGCCAGTAAATGTGCTTCATGGCTCCAGAATCTCCGTCAGGAAGCACCTGCTGACCAGCAGAGGGAGCCGGCCAGGCCCAGCCCAGAAGGCGGGGTGTGAATAATGGGGGTTACAGCCCTGCCGGGACGAAGCACCTTTTCTTCTCCTGGCGCGGCTGCTGGCCTGGACAGACTCAGCGAGGCCGTGGGCTTTGTTTTGTCAGCGATGGCCTCATTTCCCAGTTTGCCCAGCCACGTTCATTTTAGGAGGTTGAATTTGCGCCTCGATCTGGGTGCACTTCACACGCGCCCCCCAGCAGCCCACCCACCCAGCGCCTCCAGCTCCGCCCCGGCCCTGCCGCCACCTCCCGCCCTGTGACGGCCGGGCCGTGCGTCCTGTGCATGGCATTGAGATATGTCTGTTTGTTCAAGCACAGGATGGTTTCACGCAGATATGGAATATAAGGTTTGTAATTGTCTTAGCTTCCTTTCATCTCGAAGAAGCAGCCTTCAGCCTTCCCGCGCTGTGGAAAGCACGGAAGGTCACGACAAGACTAAACCAACGTAAATCCACAGGAGAACGTGTATCCAATTCCGCTAATTCCCAGTGAAGCGTCTTCTGTGCTTTCCCTAATAAAGTATAGTTAATTTAAAGGAAAGTGAGTCAATAAACATCTTCGGTGTTTCAGCATCAGACTTACATATGGCTCCATTGTCCCGATCGCCATGACGATAATTTTCCTATCGTTACGATGACAGGACGCAGGAGAATAGAGGGCCTTCTGATGGCCCGTGTTCCCTTCTGCACCAGAATTAAAATAGGCATCACAATGCTGAATGGAATGCTTGATTACATAAATTATGGAGAATGTATTTTAATCCCAGGATGCAGACCCTGCCTATTCACATGGTGTTGATCCGCTCATGGCAGAGTATTTAATCAGCTCTTCGCCTTCCCTCCCTACAGGCTGTGTCTGTTGATTCTTGGGTTTCCCACCAATAAGCAGACAGGTTCTTCTCCAAGGCATCAGCTTAACACTTTGCTTCTCTGTTAAGATTCAGGAACTGAATAGAAATTGCTTCCAACGCCACCTTGTCTGAACTCCCCCTGGAAGTGCAGGCTGCTAGGCTATGTCTTCAGGGTCTGATCCCCGGCGTGAGCTGACATTGGGGACGGCCGGGAGAATGTTCTGGAAGGAACACTAGCCAGGCTTGTGAGATCTTCCGCTGGCTGAAGCCCAAGTATCCGTAGGGCCCCAAAACCATCCAGCAAATATAAATAATTTAAAATGCCATCTCTAGGCACGAACATATTTCTGGCAATGCATTTTTCCAAAATTAGAAATACACATGGATTGGAGAATGCCCCCAAATACTGTTTTTCACACCCAAGATTTGATGTTAAAAAATGTCATATCAAACTCCTCATGATGACAGAATTAGATCAGGATTATTAATTCATGGTTCAATTACATAATAAATTGAAGTGTGGAGGGAGAAAATGAGGAGGAAGAGCGGAATTAAAATGCAGCTGACTGAGGGATGGAAATATTAAACTGAATTGCCATTGGAAATGTGTGAGCTGATTTTAAAATCATTGCAGCATTTTCTGTGTCACTTATTTGCAGATTTCTCTCTCTGGCATGCATGCATTTCTTACAAACTTATTTTTTCCTGCTCCCTGCTGGTGGAGAGCATTCTCGAAATAGCACTCTTTTTCCAACCGGGGGATGAAAGCCGGCTCCGAGCGCCCAGGGACCTGTGTGCAGGCTGACAGTGTCTCTGGAGCAGATTTCACGAGGGTGGCAAGGTCTTCTGGAAGGACAATGCTATATTAGGAGTCAATTACCAATCCGATGGGCAAGGAGCACATTTAGGCCCAATTTGGCTCGTGTCTCTGAAGACACCGCTCAGCAGCGGAGCGAGGCCAGTGCGGGACCAGCAGAGAGGGTTTCCGGTCGGGGCGTAGCCGCAGAAACCGAAGGAAGGATAAATGAGAATGCGGAGAGTAAGGGTTAGAGGTGTGGCTTCGAAAATGAAGGAAAGAGAAGCTCAGCGTAACTGTGCTCGGGACCCGGCATGACCGACGCTGGTGTGACATGTGGAGGGGTCCCCGGAGGCCGCCGTGCCCCCGGCCGGGTGTGGCGGAGATGGCGGGTGGGAACCGGGGGAGAGGCAAACCCAGACGTGTTTGCACTGAGTCACACGTGTTGGCGTGTCTGCACCTGCCAGCCATGTCGTGTGCGTTCCCAGACGCTCGACATGCCGTGGACATTTACCCTACACGTCCAGTCACAGACAGTGAGCACACGTGTTCATCCCAGATGATAATACACGCGTGTGCATTTCAGAGAGTGCACACGCATTCACAGCTGCTAAGCGCTCAGGTGCACACTTACAGATACAATATACATACAATATCCAAGATAACTGACAAATGTAAGTGCACATAAATATACTTATAAATCAGATGTCCATTCACAGCTGATAAGCACACATGCATGCATTTATAGGTGTTCAATATGCACATTACAAATAATAATACATAAACATTCATTCACAGATCACATGTACACGTGCATATTTATAAACAGTGAATGTGTTTTGCATTTATAAATGACATATTTATAAGTTAGTACATGTATCCAATCATACGTAAGCACATGTATACATTTAAAATAAGCACACATTTAAAAATTAGTAAGTACAGATACACACCCACACCTAAGTACATATATACTTTCATAAATATGCACATCAAACTCCAGGAATAAGAAGTATACATCCATGAATGTGAGGGCACAGAAAGTCGGTCATTATGTGTTTATTCTAAGGCCCAGGACCCAGTGGAGACGCCTCTGATGGACCCGTGTGCGCTGACCAGGCGCAGAGGTGCTGAGGCTTCCGGGGGCGTCGTCATCCCTGCGGTCAGTCCAGGTGTCCATAACCTCCGTCAGGATCCCGGGCCTCTCTGGGGGCGGCAGTTCTGTTAGTAGGCTCTGCCACTGGACACGCCGTTAATGTGCTGTGGTGACAGATGGCCTCTCACACTGAGACAGGTGCCGTGGACGTAGGGGAGGGCTGCATGTCCTCGGTCAGCTGGGCCTGGTCCCCAGGTGGGGAGCTCAGGTTGGCCTTCCATCCTTCCTGCCACCTCGGTGCAAACGGGGTGTGGACACGTCTGTGACCGCCGGCCTCCGATGAGGGGGCGGAGAGGCTGGAGGGGGTGGCGTGTTCGGAGCATATCAGGGCACACCCACGTGCCACGCGGTTGCGGGCTCCTTCCCGAGGGGCGGCCGGAGAGGCCAGAAAGGCCAGAGGTTTTGTTTGCAGCTGCCGAATGCAGTCCTGCCGCAAAGTCCTTTACGCCCCAGCACCGGTTCTCCAGCACCGGGGCCGCTCCCTCCGCCCGTCTGCGCTTCATTTCCTTCTCTAGCTCGTGAGCCAGTCGGGCGCTTAATGTGAGCGCTTTGTGCTTCACAAACACCTGTATTTCTAACCGTCGGCTCTAAACGCTTATCCTGTGCTGTGATTGAAGTCGTGTGTCATGGCTCAGGTGGCTCTGAAAACACCACAGACCCAGAGGCTTGCAAAGATGGGACATCTGCTTCCCAGTTCCGGCATCTGGATGTCCACAGCGGGTCCCGGACAGGGCCCCCTTCCCGGCTGCGACAGCCAGCCACCCTGGCGTCCCCCTATCACCAGAGCTGAGGCGGAAAGGCGCCTCCCCTCGCTGTCCCAAGAACACGAATGCATTCCTGGGGTCCTCAGGTCATGGCCCCAAACAGTCCTGCCCCCGCCCCGGGCACGCGCCTCCTGATGCCGTCTCCCCGCGAGCAGAGCTTGGGTTTGCACACAGGCGTTCGCGCGGGCACACACGTTCAGTCGATGGCAGGGTCTAGAGGAAAGCAGAGGAAAGCAGCCCCTGTCTTCCCACGGTGTTGTCAGGGTTGAAACGGCCCCGCCGTCCCACAGAAGAAACAGCGCTTTGGAGTGAAGAGGGCGTGCTATTTTCACGGGCTGCCATGCCACCCGTTGGAAAAGCAGCAGATCAGCTGTAAAGCCCAGAGCTAAACCAGAGCTGGGGACCCGCACGAGTCTCTGGCGGAGCCCCCGGGGCCGTGCGCCCTGAGGATAGTGGACGGCGATTTCACACGTGCCGGAGGAAACCACGTGCTGCAAACAAGGGGCACAGACCCCGAGCGCACCCAGCCATGCAGACTGTTCTGGATCGTGCAGTGGATGGACGCAGTGATGCCAGCAAATCCAGGCAGTTTTCCTTGGCGCGTGAGACTCGGACCGCGCTCTGCAGGAAGAGGGGTACCTGGGCGCAAACGAACGCCTGTTCAGTCTGAACCGGCTCCACGCATTCCCCATGGAAATCGGTGACATTTAGTTTCAATTCCACCGAAACCCCCGAGTCACTTTATTTTACCAGCCACAGATTTTTGAACAAATCACCTGCATTTGTGAAGGTAGGGAGCAACGCCACGGACTCTGGTGCTGGAATAACAGACGTTACTTCCCACCTGTTCTTGAGCCACACAAAGGCATTCCCGCACTTCCCCGCCGGTTGAAGCCTCGGTGGACATCGTCACACATCTGTGTGTGCTGTTGCAGCTTTTCTTTGGGGGCACAATGTTTTGTTTTTATTTGCAAATGATTTTTGATGCTTCAGCTGTGGGTACTGGAGTTAAATGCTGCTTAGATTTGCTTACTGGTCTGCAATGAAGGATTTTCAGCAAAATGTTCCCCAGCTTGTGTCCTCTCACCTTCGTTGTACTTGGAGTTTGCAAGTGAGTTGTTTGTCTGAAAAGTGTAAAAATAAACCAGCGTACCCCGGGGGCATTGTTCGCTCGCCTGGGACTGTTGTCAGCACTGAAAACGAGCTCTCTGGAGAATTCACAGTCTGTTAGGGAGGAAAGATGCCACCTTGTCACACAGGGCAATCACACCGTTGTGCTCATCGGATGAAAGAAACTTCCGCTGCAGGAGAGTTGCAGTGGAGGGCGGCTGGCACTCCAGGAGCTTCCAGAAAAGTCCTCGGAGTAAAGCAGAGAAGCAACTGGGGGCTCTTTTTATTTCACTGCTCGGGGCTAGTGGTGGGGTCTCCGCACCTGATTTCTTGCAGGGTTTTCCCAACCGCTGTCACAGGAAGGGGCCCACTGAGGTTCCCTGCTATGCAGAGCAGGGTTGACATGATTTGCAGGAGGGAGAATCTGTGTCTGATCCTCTCCTCCCCAGGGAGCACCTGTGATGGATCGTGTCTCCCGACGCCGCCCGGTCTGCAGACTCCGGTGTAGGTTTGTGTACTGGAGCATCAATGGTTCCTGGACAAACGCCTTTCAAGAAGACACATGAGCCCGTGCTTGTGATCAATCTTAAAACGACAGCCATGGACAACGTTCGCCGCAGTGGTTAACCGGCGAAACATTTACGTTCGTGTTTTGAAAGGTGCAGGCAGGCGGCAGGAAGAGGGGGGCGAGGAAGCACTTTATTTTATTCAGTTGTTCACATTAGTTGCTCCCCGAGCCCCAGGTCTCCAACCCGGGTCCTCGGGATGCGTGTGGACTGCATTCAGCCAGAGGAGGCTGACCAAACCGCTACTCACCAGGGTGCAGCGGACGGGCTAAGAGCTGTATGTCACGTTCGGATGCTGAATGCGATCATCTGCAGTCTTGATTTTCTTTGAGAGTTTGAAGGGCTTTGTCACGGATTTTTTTTTTTTTTTTTTTTTTTAACAAAATGATTTGTGTTTGCTGTCTGTGGGCCCAGACGGCCGCTGGAACGAGTTTATGAGCTGAGCTAGCGCAGCCGCTTGAGCTTTGCATTGTGTGCGCACGTTCCGTCGGCGGCGAAGGTAAAGCTCAGGTCTCCCGACCCGATGCATCCGGTTATAGAGCACGTGGCGCCTGTCCACGCGTCCAAAAGCAAATATGTAAGAGCGGGCACGAATCCATCTTGCTTTGAGAGCCTTGGCACTTCCCAACACCCTCAGCTAACGTTTTCCTGTGCCGAGTGGGCCGAGAAGGTCATGGCGGGATTTCTTAGAGGTGAAGATTGCTTCAGCGATTTCTACACACGACTTCACGGTGACCGCTTTACTGGGTTTAAAGAGTCTTCAAACACCATACACACGGACAAAGCAATTTCAAGCTAGTTAACACTGAGATGAATTATTTAGCCAAATTTTGTTCCTTTGGGCTGGTTTTCAAGTTTGTACATGGTGGAGCTGGAAGCAAGATAGTTGCACATACAAATCAATATTTTCATGTTAGCAAATTACTTGGAAATAATCTAAATATAACTGTGCTTCAGAGAATTAGTTCCCAAAATACGTTCATTGCATTTTGGGTTTGTCTTCCTTAACTATTCATTCGAATGCAGGCGAGTGAAGACCAGCCCCTCCCGCTGTGTGGGGAGGCATGTGGTTATTTTCATGCCACCGGCCTCTGCGACACAGATCGGAGGAGGACAGCCAGGAAGTGAAGGGAAAATAGACTCCAGGGAAGACAGTCGCACAAAATAACAGATAGTTCCCCAAATCTCCCTCGGCTTCTTCTCAATTTACTTTTTTTAGCTTCGTTAAGTCTGACCTTGCTCGGGTGGGACGGAGAGTGTCCGTTTTCACAACACCCACCCTGTTTCGTGTTCCTTTACCAAATTCCCTGCTTCTTTCAAGTCTCATTGTGGCTTGATTTGCCTGTCACATCATTTGATGGACCTTTTATCTTATTGGAAATAACAACGGGTAGAGCTTGCTTCGGAGTGTTGGGCTTCTTCCAGGATCGGAGGATGAGTCCCTGCCACATCGTTCTCAGCTCAGCTGCCCGTGAAGAGACGGAGTGAATGTCGCCTGGATTTCCGTACCGCAGGGAGAGGTCCTGCTTCGGGTTCATCGATGAATTTATGGTCTTATTCAAGGCAAGTTTAAAGCTGCAAACAAAATTAGCGTGTCTCTTCCCGGGCTCCGCTAAGTACGAGTGCGGCCGAGGCTGCGTTCACCCGACTGAGTTCCACCGTGGACGCGTTTGGCTTTACTGTCAAGCTTGCACTTGACAGCAGAGGAAAATAGGACTCTCGGCTGCCCCTTGCTGTGCGTTTCCTGCTCAAGAACCTGCGTCGCTGCAGAGCTCTTTGCCCAACACGTGACGGGCGGGGCGGTGAGACGGTGGCGTCCTAGTCCCTCCGTCCCCGGGCCCCGTGTCAGGCCGCTCTGTTCTAAAAGCCAGAGGCGGAGGAAACCCTCCCTCGTGCTGATGTGTTTGCTCATCCACACATGTGCACAGACACGCTCACACACACATGCACACACACATGTGCACACACACACGCGCCTACGTCCACACAAACTCGCACTTCTTACCTGGAAGGGGATGGCGTGGGCCTGAGGTCACAGCACGTTGTTTACTTCTATCGGTTGCAGAAATCGGCTGGGTGGTGGTTGCAAGCGTCTTTATTACAAGCTGAAATGATAAGACCTACTTCGCGAACCATGTGGAGTAGACGCTAGAGCCTGTCTATCGTATAGAGCATTTGAAGAGAGAGACTGTTCTGGAAAACATTTGTGTCAGATGTGAGCACATAAATCCTGAGGAGCAAGCACGACGATTTTCTTAGAGGTGAAATGCAGTGATTCAGGGAGTCCCGTGGACGCCGCCGTGTGCAGTGCGGGCTCCGGAGAAGCGCGGGTCCCGGAGGGGCTGCGGGGGCTGGGGGAGAGCTCGCGGGTGCACCCCGAGGCACCCGGCCTGAGCCTGCGGGGCGGCGAGCCCTCTGAGGAGCGTCGCAGTCCTTCTGAGCTGACGACACAGGAGGCGCCGGGCCCGGCAGCCCCGGCGAGAGGGGAGACGAGCGTGCGGCTGGGCTCCCCCCCTTCTGCCCCCACCACGCCGACTCCTGGGACAGGCAGGGAGCAGCAGGCGCAGGACCCTGGAAATGCCAGGACAGAACCAGTGTGACCTGCTGCCCAAGAGGCAGCATTTTCACTTGGAGGCCAACCCAGGTGGCTGCCTGCAAAGAGGAAAGACCCGAAGACAAAACAGGAGCAGACAGAAACCGTCGACACTTCTGGAAGAATGGAAGCGAATCCAGAGTCAAAAAAACAAACAATATACTCAATTCTAAGATCACAAAATATTACTCCAAATATGTTTTTAAGAAAAGGAGAACCTGTTTTAAAGACAATTATAAGAAAATGAGTGGGGAAAAAGATGAAGTACATACATAGACCAAGCTGGATGTGATCTGGAGACGGGAATAAGCAGACAAGGATTTATGTATTTGATTTTATTAAACAAAATAAAGCAAAAACAAGAAAATAAGGGGAGATTAAATATTCAGTGAACCTCGTGTCACATGATGTGACCTGGCCACCTGCCCCTCTGACTTCTGCTGTCAGATTCTGAATGTTCATTCTCATTCGTTCTATCATTTAATCAGTTTTGTTTATTTTCCAGATACGTAATTGTTTCATAGGAAGGGTGCAGGCAGCGGGGAGTTGAGCAGGGGCAGGCAGACAGGGAAGAAGCTGTGAATTTTACTTAGTTGTTCATCTCGGTGGTTCCCTGGCCCTGGGGCTCGGACCGGGTCCTGGATGCGTGTGGACGCGCCAGCCAGAGGCAGTGGACTTACCGCTGGGCCATCAGGGTGCCCCCCAGTCTTTCTCTTTATCTGCCTCACTTATTTCACTCAGCAAAGTGCACTTGACTTTTCTCCATTTTGCCGCGAATGGCAGTTTCACCTTTTGCATCTTACAGCTGAGCCGCGCTCCTCTGTCTCTACGCACCGCGTCTTCCTGATCCAGTCATCGTCACTGGGCTTGTCGATTGATTCCATATCTCGGTGATTTGAATAGCGAAGTAAAATAAGGACCCAGACATAAGTTAGAGCTGAGGATATGATATTCTTCAGAGAGATAGCTAGAAAGAGTGCGATCCTACAGCAGGCCCCTGAAAGGAGTATTTGAATTTATTGCCGTTTTAAGGAATATCCATATTGTTTTCCAAAGTGGCTGCAGCAACCTGCCTCCCTTTCCCAACATACGAGGCTCCTTTCCTTCGCCCTCCCCAGTGCGCGAGTCCTGCCTGACGGCTCGCTCGGACTCACTGACGCGGCGTGATGCCGCATCGGGGCTTCGATTTGCGCTTTTTCTAGTAAGTGATGAAGAGCCTTTTGCATGTGCCTGTGACCATCACATGTCCTCCTGTGACCATCACATTAATATGTGTCTTGTCAGATCCTCTGCCCATTTTTAATTGGGTGGTTGTGTTGTGACGTCGTTGAGCTGTTTACGTTCCTTACGTGTTGTAGACACGAGCCTTTATCGGATGGGTCATTAGAAGATGTTTTCTCCCCGTCACTGGATGTCTTTTCAATCTGGGGAGATGTCCCTTCACGGTGCAGGAGCGGTGTGCTTTGATGGAGTCCTGTTTTTTCTGTCATTTTCATCGCCTTTGGAGTTGAGTCCCAAAAGCCACGTGTAAGGATTATTCCATGAAACGTGTGGCCTGTGTTTTCTTCTGCATCTTTTCTGCTTGCTGGTTGTGTGTGGAGGTCTCGATCCACGTCGAATCCCGCCTGGTTGGGAAGGGCGCCCGTCTCGCTCTTCAGCGTGTGGGTGTCAGAGGGCCTTCTCCCTGCCTGCTCGCCACCCCGTCAGTCAAGGATGGCGAAGCAGCTCGTGACAGATAGGCCTAAGGAAGCAAAGGAAACAACACTTTTAAAAAATCTCAGCAGAGAAATAGACTATAAAATAAATTAAATTCATGCATCGCAAAATCCATTATCTGAAATTTCAACAAATACATTTACCGATGGACCTACCAAGATGAAATTATCATATGACTCAGTCAACTTGAAGTTAGATAATCGTTACCTAGTCTGAAGAAAGCAAGACTAGCCGCAGCCAGAACACACACACACACACCACACACACCACACACACACACACACACCACACACGCACACACACCACACATACCACACACACACACCACGCACACGCACACCACACACCACACACACACAACAAACACACACACACCCGGGGACCCTGTGAAACTCCGAGCGTCTGCAGCTCGCGTGTTTGCACCGGAACCGGAGGAGAGACTGGGGTAGAAGGCGCCTCTGAAACGGGCTGCACGTCACCAGAAAAGAGCGGATGCAAGATGCTGAGTCTCACTCTGCGCTGAAGAGCCCGACACGTCAGAGTCGAATTGCTGAAAGCAAGTGACGGAAAAGCTTGAAACCAGCTGTGAGAAGCGGCACTTTCTGTGCAGCGCACAACCTGAGTCGTCGCTGGTTCTGCACCAAGAACCACGGAGCCCAGCTACGCGGAACAATTCTTTAAAGTGCTGGAAGCAGAGAAAGCAAAGCAAAGGACGATCATCAGCCCGGAGTCTGCACGAGGGGGGACGCCCCCTCGGACGAGGGCGGCAGGGCCTGCAGGAAGCAGCAGGAAACCGAGAGGACTCGCCACCGCCATCCGGCAGCGTCCCTGGACCTCGGAAAACTGCCTGAGGACACGGACCTGTGTCGCCAGCAGGAACAAGCGACACGAGTGGTGAGTAGAGATCCCACTTAAGGCATTTCCCTTGATTGCACCGGAGCGCACCAACGCGTTTTAAAGAAAACGCGTCAGTTGTCCCGGCTGGGATTACGAAATGCAGGATAAACAGCCAGAAAAAGAAAACATGGAGAGAACTAGACACGTCCCAACCCCTCCTTCACAGACTTGAAATGAAGTGAGCGATTTAGCTTCGGGAAGACTGAGGACGAAGGGCGGTCCTTGTCACTCTAAGAGCAAACCCTGAAAAGACCGTGCCCATCGGTGGACGTCGAAAAACCCGAGCCAGGACCTGAAGGAGGCAGGAGGGAAGGACAGAAGAGCAGAGCAGACGGAGGGACTCGCGGCACGGCCAGCGGCGCGTCTCTGAGGGGTCGGCGTCCCCAGGCGGCGGGCGCGTCGCTGGCGGCCTCTCTGTGCTGCCGGGGTGTGTCCGCCGCCCGGACGCATGTGTGGACCCTGCTGGATTCGAGGGGAGTGAAGAGTAAGTGGATGGCGGCCCTGCCCTCCAGGAGCTCAGTGTTTATGGGAGAAGCAGACGTCACGTGTGGAGTGACAGTGTCGTGGGGCCGCGTCAGTACCGGCGGTGCCGGACCCGCGGGAGCAGAAGGGACCGGTGAGGCGTCACCCTTCCTGCGTTTCTAGAATTTCAGATCACGTCTCTGTCTTCTGCCTTCCTCCCAGTCCAGCATCCAGTCATTTGTCCCGAAGACACACGTGTCCTTGATTCGAGGCGCCGTGAGCTCACCCGGTCACACTGTTAACGGTCACTAATGGCCGGCCTGCCCTTCCCTTTCTGCTGTGACGACAGGAGAACGAACCGTGCCGTCTGGGGTGACCGATCGCCCCGCGCAAGTAAGCCGTCAAACTCCAAGCGGGAACATTCAGAGACGCGTCCAGCGTGTCGCCTGTCAGGCGAATGGGCTGAGCGGTGCTCAGGTCACTTACTGGACAAGCACAGTGCCCGCCGCTCGCGGGCCCGCTGCCGGCTTCTGTGAAGACGCCGCTTTCTGGTTCGACTGCAGGCTCCGGGGCCGCACCCCCGAGCCCCCTGCCCTGCGGGGTGCGGGGCCCTGGGTCTCAGCAGCAGCCCCCCAGCACGACTCCCGGCCCGGTCAGGACGCAGCGTGAGCGCAGTCTGTCTCGGAGGCGCCAGGCCCTCCTGCTCTGTCCGCACAGCGGCTCACGACACAGGCCCCACCGGGCAGGGCGTGTAGCTGCGTGCGCTTCGGCGTGGAGCCGTTTCATCAGGACGCCTGACTTCCGAGGAACACGGGGTCTGCGCTGCCCACCTCGCCGCCCGCCACTGCCGAGGCCCTTCGCGTCCTCCGGCGCCCCTCCCGGGCCTCCCCGCAGGTGTGTCGCTCGTCCTGACGCCGAAGGAGCCGTGGAGGCACAGACGCAGGCCCGCTGCGAGGGCCGCGCTGCAGCAGCTGCCGGACAGCACGGGGCTGTACCTGATCCCCGGCTGCCCCCGAAAGTGCCCCCCGGCCAGGGTGAGGCCTCCCCCAACCTGTGGCCGCTGGGACTGAGGACACAAGCCCGCCGGAGCCGCCCGTGTCTTCACTTCTGCGGTAAGAAAGCGGCGAGGCCACGCGGGAAGCCGATAACACAGACGGCATTGTTTCCCTTCTAAGTTCATCACCACGGGTCCCGAGAGTTGGTTTTTGTTGTCGTGTCCCTTGCTCCAAGGAGTTTCTCTTAAACTGAAGATGGACATCCCATAGGACCCTGTCGCTCCACTTCTGGGCATCCACGCAAGAAACAGAAGCCCCGACCCGCAGAGAAGTATGCGCCCCGTTTCCTGCAGCCCTGTTCACAGTGGCTGAGAAGTGGACACCACCGAAGTGCCCACCGTCAGGTGATGGATGAAGGAGACGTGGTCCATATACATGATGGACACTGCACAGCCCGGAGAAGAGACCCTGTCATGTGAATCAACATGGATGGACCTAGAGGGGACGATGATCAGTGAAACACGTCAGAAGAAGAAAGATAGACACCAGATGACCTCACTCACAGGTGGAACGTGAACAGACAACACAAAGGAACAGATGAAACACAACCAACCCTGAAACATTTGCAGCAGAACTGAGGTGACCAGCAGGGAATGGGGGGCGGACAGGGGCACATGGTGGCGGAGCCCCCTGGACACTGGGGAAGGACACTGGGGACGTGTGGAGGGAGGGTGTGTGGACATGTATCTAAGGACTCGGGAACCTCTACAAAGGAAATTATTTTAATGCGTAGAATAGTTACTGCAATAAAAAATAAATTAAAAGAGGTACATTTTATCACTTTCCTCAACGTTTTGATGAGAAGCGTGTATGTTGTTTGTTATTGCAAATAGTAGGTGCACTTCTTGCGATTTGCCTGTCCAGTCACCTGTGATGATAACTCACACCTTTCTGCTGAATCTCAGTGTCCTCTGCCCACCTCCGGAGCTCAGTGCCTGGTGGTCCCAGGCGCTAGCATCCGGGCACCTGTGAGATCCCGAGTCACTTTCGTTAGCATTTGTCCAGGGAGGGGTGGGAGCGCCCAGCCCCGTGGCCACCTCCTCCACCATGAAGCTGCTTACCTGGCCCTCGGGTGAGGCTTCGGCTGAGTGGCTGCCGGCTGCTCTCCCGGTCAGCTGCCTGCCCGTCCACACCTGCGACGGCTCCAAGCTGAGCGACCTTCCTTCCGTTGCTGTCACTCTCCATTTCTCCTGGCAGAGGCCCTGGCTCCTCCTCAGACGCGTCTTCCTGACTGTAACTCACCTGAAGCCCTTCCTTCTCAAACAGTAGCAGATGTGGTCAGCAGGTGGGCAGCACCGGGCAGGACCCGCGGCTGAGCTGTGATTGCACGGAAGAAAACCTGCCGAGTTTGGAAAGCCAGGCTTTGAGCGGGGATCAGTGCAGTTTCATGGTTTTATTTAAAAACTTAGATACCATTTACTTCATTCACCAACTAACTGCGTGATTTGTATAACTCATGTCCTACTGTTCTGCTGTACTCACTCTGCTGTATAACCTGGCATAGTAAAAAAAATCACGCCCTTTAAATAAGTCCTACTTTTTGCCGTGTGAATGATTTAAAGTAAAAATAGCATTTCTTTCCCACTTTTTCCTAAAGAGTGTTATGTATTTAGAAAGTAAATATCCACACCAATGTCCATGTCATTTGTATATGGAAACATAATTTCATCTCCAGTTAATACCTATAATTTTAAATACTCCATGTCATTATGTCTGTGGCACCTGTAATTACCTTAAATTGCTTGTTTTGATAAAATGTTATATTATTGCTAAACTGGAGATTATTTACTATGAGTTGAGATTGACTTAGTGATATGAGATATTTTATGAAAGTATTTTATGGAATGATGTTCTTCTCTTCACAAAGCTGATATGCTCTGGAACACTAAGACTATGCCATTGATGGGTGGAGTTGTAAAATTTTTTGTAATTAAAAAGGTATATTTTTAACCTAAGAAAATTGATTAGAGAAGAAAAAAAATCACTGGCATCTCTAGAGAGCATAACGCTGTGAGAATCGATGAACGTGCATTCATTTGCGTTAAATAATCCTATTTCCATACTTGTTTCATTTGGCTACTGAATAAGAAAGTTGGGGAATTTTAATGGATTGAATATGTGAGAAATTGATTTCAAACGGTCTAAAATACATGAGCCATATTTCTGTCATCATTCAGTGGATACAACTAATGAAAATATCCGCAAGTAATTTTGCTAACACTTTCATAGTGGAGGGACATGATAGCTGTCTGCACGTTTGTTAAACAGGCCTCGTCACACGCACGGTGACGTGACGCCACCGTGTGCTTTCACAACAAGTCCGAGTGAAGACTTTTGAGGTCTGAGCACTGTTTACAGATTGAGGGGTGACGTCGCAGCGCCCAGGACATGAGCTGCGCACATGCGCACAGCCGGGCGCTCAGACGCGCTCTCCCACGCGGCCGCTCCCCGGCCTGGCGGGCGCGCATCACGCCCGGTGAAGGGAGACGGCCCCTCCCGTCTTGGGGAGTGATGTCACCAGACGTCCCTTCGCCTGCGCTCGAGTTAACGTGCACAGAGCTGATGCTCTGCGAGCCCCTGTTCCCGCGCAAGACAGTAAGACGACGTCCGCGTCACCCATGGGAAAATACATCGTCTGCATCTGGAACTGCAGTGCCCTTGGAAGAGCGACGGCTGATGTAGGAGGATAATTCTCCTGATGTAGGAGGAAATGTCAGGTGGCTGTGTTCCTTAGGGAACAGGCCGAATGCGTAAACCAGAAAGGCAGGGCCTTAAGGCAGAAAGAAGTCGACTTTCTCTCCTGCTGTGGTCTCGGCATTGGAGGGAGTCCCGTGGCGACCGATGGCCCTGCAGCCGACACTCATCCCTCTGGGGCCTCACCCAGGGCGGGGACCGGCCCGCTCCTCCGCCTGCCAGGGAGAGACGGAGACACACGTCCCTGCTCAGGGCCGGAGGGGCGGCCACACACCCGCCACCAGCCTTCTGCATCTGCTCTGTGTCCACGCGCTCTCGGAGGCGAGGCCCCGCATCCTCCCCGAGGCCCTCAGTCCCGCATCTCGGGGATTCAGGAGGGTGGGGGAGAGTGTGCAGGCGGGGGCTGGAAGCCACAGGCTCTGCCTCTGGAGGCTGTGGGTGAGAGATGGAGGGCCCCTGGGTCAGGCTCTAGGGGAGACCCTCTTCCCGGTAAGGTACTAGTATATCTATATCTATGTCTATATCTATATCTATATCTACATCTATATCTGTATCTGTATCTATATCTATATCTATATACATATAAGATAGTTCTTGACCAAGGCATATGTTACCTTTCCTCTAAAAAAATAAAAGGAACTAGGGTACTTCTTTCTTTCCATTCTAAAACAAGTTTCTCATTTTAATGATAATATCAATGAGCACATTGTTTTCTAATTTTCATTGTTTTGAGAGCGAACTGCACAGGACTCCTTGCATACTTGAAACGTGCCTGGTTTTCCTGCAGCGCAGGGCTGGGAAGTTCCTCTGGGAATCGCTCACCGACTGCGTGCATCCCGGTCCGAGGTGCGGTCAGCGGGTCGCTCTCAGCTCTCTGCAGGGGCGTCTGTGCTTGGTGTCAACAACCACGCTGTGGTCACCGTTCTCTTCGCCCCTCGTCAAAGCACGATGGGCAGACACCTTCTCCGACACAGTGAGGTGCCTTCTTGCTGGGGTCAGACTTTCTTTGTGCAGTAACTTCATTCAATGCAGTCCCACTTGTTACTTTGGCTCTCATTTCCTTGGACAGTGCAGCTGTGTTCCCAGAGACCAATTTCCAGCTCATATCACTAGCGTTTGCTTCAGTTTTATGACTTAAGGCCTGCCTTCCAGGTCATTAATCCACTTAGAATCACTTTCACGTGCGGCATTGGAACAGCCAGTTCCACATTTCAGCAGGTGGCCGTCCAGTCTTCCCCACAACACTCCTTGAAGAGAGACTGCTTTCTCCATAGGTGCCTGCGTGGTGTTATTTCTGGCCTCACAATTGTGTTCCTTTGTTCTGCACGTCTGCCTTTTTTGCAGTGGCATGTCGTTTGGATGATAATTGCTCTGTAGTGTGTTTTTTAAGTTGGATTAGTGAATGCTCCATGAATACGAAATAGTTTGGAGTTAATTGTTCTCTGCAATCAACTTAATTCAATTTGTTAACCGCCCTTGTGGTGTTTAATGCAGCGTTTAACCTTTAACGAGGACGGCGTCATCCTCGCTACTGAGAAGCATTTGCTTGAGCGCGAACAGAAGAGCTTGTGGCCACAGGGCCGAGGACACTCTGCATGTCCTGGCTTCCTGGCTCACATTAAGCTGACATTGGGGAGGAACTGCAGTCATTTCATAGAGATCCTGCGTAGATTTGGGGAATTTTTTCCCTTATCTAACGACAGAGATACTGTTATTGCCTGGACATCTGTGTATTACACACAAGCTTCACTTTTGAGAAGAAAGGCGGGACTGTCTTTTGTGCGTAATTACTGTGTGTCTGTGATTCCCAGGTGACCTGGGTTTATGCAGAGTTACTCGGTAAAATTAATGTTCACGCATCTTCCTTGTGATCATTCCATGGTGATGAAAACATCGCCCTGTCTTTTCCTGGCTGCTGTCCTCTGTGTGCTCATCATTTATGCCTGACTTTCAGCGCCCACCGCCGTGGGGACCCTCCCTTCCACGGTCCTTCCCAGCTCAGCTCCGTGTGCCCTGCTGAGCCCTGCTCTTAACCTTTTTATCACGCCCCTATTTTACTGGGCGACACACCCTCATTAATTCTGTGTATCCAGGCAATTTAAATCTGGCTCCCGAGCCCCGTTTTCTCTACGCTACTCTCAATCAGAAGACAGGCAGCAGCTTTCCTGTTCTTTCTTCTCTTTGTGCTAAACCACCGAGACACACCGCAGACGTGGACACCACGCACAGGGCTCCCGCCGAACTCGTCGTCCTGCGTCTGTGGCCGTCCTCGCCACGAATGTCCTCGCCTCTTGCTGGGTCCATCCGGGAAGTGTCCCTAACGTCCCTGTCTCTTCCTCGGCGTTAATTCTTGATTTCCCACTGAGCTCCCAGAGCCTCGTGTGATGAACTCATTCTGCAGTCAGGCCTGTGTGGTGCGGGGCAGCAGGACCCAGCGACATCTCACTCTAGGCCCTAAGACTGTTTCTGCTTCTAACTGGGGATTCGAGCTGGGGAAGAGCCACCAGGAGGGCTGAGCGGGCCGACCCCGCACCTGCCCTCGGAGCGGTCCTGCCGCAGGCGGGCTGTGCTCCCGTCTCTCGGAAGCTGGTGATGGTGTCCAGTTACTTCAAAACCTTTTGAAAACCGACTCTGCAGATTGTAATCCCATTTGCCAACTGGCCTTTGACGTGTGTTAACTTTGTTACAGTCTCTCCTGGAGCCACCTGCCCTCCTGCACGTTTACCTGCAGATTCTGGAAGGTGTTTTTAAGGCCAGGTGATAGTTTTGTTCGCCCTTCCTGTGAGGAACCGTCATAACCCTCCCCAATCCTGTGCCCCTGAGTTTACGTCTAACCAGGCTCTGTGGAGAGGACTGCAGATGCGATGCATTTTATCATTATTTGATATCGGCGGCATCTCCACATGAAGAAGTAAGTTTACAGTAGAAATTATGAATCTCGCACCTGCAGACCCCGTCAACCCGTGTGGCCTGGCAGAGCTACTGACCTCTCACCGCCACGGCCCGTCTTCCGTGAGATGGGCTTGACTGTGGCTGTCACTCACACGCGTCATCTGCTCATCCCGCCTCGGTGCTGAGCGTGCGCTCTACGCAAATTCGTGTAACAGAGCGGCAATAACCAAGTGGATTCATGCGGCTTAAAAAGAAGGGGAGGCGCACCCGGGTGGAGTGGTGGTTGGATCCACCGCCTCTCGCCGAGCTCAGTCCACATACATCCCGGGACCAGGTTCGTGTCCCCGGATTGGGGAACAACCAAGATGAACAACTAAACAAATAAATGCTTCCTCCTCTCTCCCTGCCTGCCTCTGCTCACCTGCGTTCCTGCCGCACCTGCCCTTTAAAAAACTAATACAGAAAAAGGACTGGGATACCTTTCTCCTTAGCTTTCCATTCTAAAGCAGTTTCCCGTTTTGCTGACAATGTCGAGGAATGATTGGACTCTGGTGACTCTCCACATCCCTGAAGTGTGCCTGGTTCCCCAGAGGCGTGGGTGCTGGAAAGTGGGGAATTTCATTTACCAACCCCTGACTTAACTGAGCACCTTCTGTGCCTGCCAGTGGGTTCACCTGTGTCAGGCCCGCTCTCCCGCCAGGTTCCTCTCCATCCCTCCCAGCACATGGAAACTGAGATTTAAGTCATTCTGGAGTCGATGCCTGGTGGAAGCAGGCCCGTGGATCCCACTGCATCCCTGCTTGTCTGCAAATACGGTCGCAGCTGGCCCCGTGGCAGGGTCTCCTGTGGGGCAAGCCGTCCCCGTTTCCACGTCAAGTCTTCCTTCCACGCACGAGAGCTGTCCTCCCCGACGGCCTCATGGAGCCGATGCGCCCCTGCCGCCCTCACCCACAGAGTCAGGGCTGCAGGAGGGGGCGACGTCAGGGGCTCCTGGGACCAGCTGCCGTCTCAGCACCCCCGTTTTCAGCACCCCACCGGCACCCCTCTCAGCTGCGACGCAGTCAGGACAGAGCACAAATGTCGGGTTTCTGGATTTGAACATCACACTTCAGAAATGTCCCTGACCGTTGTGTAACGGGGTTCCCGGCCTCCTGCCCGAGGTGGGGGTCTCACACAGCCCGAGACACACGCGTCTCAGCGGCCTTTGCGGTGGAGCAGGGCTCCTGGGCGCCTGCGTCTGATGTCTGAGTGGCAGGGACGTCCGACCCGAGAGCAGAGCCGCCGGCTGGACGGACGGTGCGCGAACACAGGCCGCTGCCCCTGAGACGACCCTCAGACCTCCGTCCAATGCCTACTGACCCGTTTGTCAACAGACAGGGATCGGCTGCAGGTTTCCTACGGCGTCTCCACGTCTCTGCTGGAAAGGGGATTTCATTCAGCATCATTTCATCCTTCACAGCGGGCGAAAGCTCTGATGTGTGACCACGTCACCGACGTGACCCCATACTTTGCACGTGTGAGTGTCCCGGAGGCCCCATCAGAGGTCACCCTCCCCTCCAGCCTGGGGGCGCCTGGGCTTCCCGGGGTCCAAGACCCACGTCTGCGCCGTGCAGATTCCCGGTGCCGGAGCGGGTGGCCTCTCGAGGCCTCTGGGAGGAAGAGTGCAGATGACCTCTAGGGAGGATTAAAGGACATCAGAGTGGCGCCAAGTCAGTCCTGTGCGTGGCGACGGCGCCGCGCGTGTCCCGGCCATGGCGACGGCGCCCTGTGCACCTGGGACATGAAGGGCCTGCCACTGTCTCCAGGGACACTGGTGACAACTGACTTGCAATCAAATCAGCAGAAATGACAGTTGTGTTGGACTTTTTCATCTGAACTGGTATTCGGCAGCCTCTGGATTGTCAGTGCTGGCAGTTTTCACATGTCTGGGTGTTAAATATTTGCCAAGACATGTGATCACTGTTATCCATTTTTCACAGTTTAGGGTGTTTTGCTATTTTACATAATATCGATAATGATTTTGTAATATTGATTTTTTTTTGCATTTTTGGAGTTTCTTTGCAAGTGGAATAAAATATTTAATTCAGCCCAATTATTTATACTTATTGATTGACGTCCACATTAAAAATGTAGTGTCTTTTTCTACAATGAAATTGGTTGGCTATAAAAATCCTCATTTCCTAGATCATAAATTGATAACTTTTTAGAAGTTAGTTTTTAATCGCTTTTCCTATTACTAAGGTATCTCGCTTTTACAATTAATCTCAATTGTGTTTAAGCGTCCAATGCCTGTTTCTGTTTCTGGCCACATGTGGACACACAGTGACTAAGGGCTCGTGCGTTCCTGATCCGTTGTTAACAAAAGGCTGTTTTGTCCAGTTGATTTGTACCAAATGCATTTATGTTCTCTTCTCACGGAGCTCTGCGCTCTAATCATAGTTATTACACATGTCATCGATCTAGAGGACGTTACAGCCTGCTTCACGCGAGCACTGATATTATCTTTTAGTTGAGTGGACGCAGCTTAGGCAGGCAGCGCGGTGACCGAGGTGCATCCAAACCCGAGCCGGCTTTGCCTGCAGCGCGACACAGGGGCCCGGCTGACAGGGACCTAGAGACCTGCGTCGTCTCCGTCCGTTCCTGCACCAACCGCAGTGACGGCGGGGCCAGTGAGGGCCCTTATTTTTCAATTCAAGATCTAGTGACACTGTTAAAAGAAGAAACTCAAATCCAGCTCTTGTTACCATCCCATCCCCTGATGGATCATAAAACAGACGGACAGGAGTAAGCGCTGGGCGGATGGCTTTCAAATGCTAACGTAATGGTTTGGTTGTTAGGATAAAACCCATAGGTCAGTGGAGACTATTTCACGGCCAGAGATGCCAGGGGATGGCAGGTGAAGAAGAGGCTGAGTTGTGATTTCAAAAACAGCGACTGAATGTGTCCTAAAGGCCTGCGCCCGGGGGAGAGGGCTCCCCGTCCCTTGAGCAGAGGGAGGTCGGGGCTCCTGACCGCCGCGTTCCTTCTGCCCTCCGCTCTGCTCTCCCAGGTTAACGCACAGTTTCCTATCAGGGGTAGTTTCCTACCTGGAGATCCGGAATGGCCCAAAGTGTTTCCTCTCCAACTTTGTTTCGTTTTCTCTATTTCCAGACATTTTTGACACGGATTTTTGTTCCACAGTCCTACTTGGGGAGCCCTTGTTTCTTCCTTTCCGGGAATGACAGTTTCCCCTCAAAACTGTGGAGTCGGTACATTTGCAGACTTGCCGGCAGTCCCACTGCTCAGCGAGGTTTTCACGTGTGTCTCCCTGTTTATCCGTATTAAATAGAGCGGATGATCGGTGTACTGTTTGTCCAGGGGGAGCAATGGTTGGCTCTGTTTCTAGCTCATATTTTACAGTATTTTGTTACATGAACTTTTTGTACTAAAGACGATTCTTTTACTTGTACCAAAGCTAATTAAAAAAAGAAAGATCCACGGCTGTGTGCACTCTGGAAAAGAGACGCTGTACAGGCTGTTTGCCGTGCGGACTGGCTCGTTTGCCTGCTGCGGTGACAAATGTGACTACGTGTTGGCTGTTATCTGGAGCAGGTTCTAAAACAGTCGACAGACTTCCCTGAGAATCTTGTGTTGAGGACACATTCAGGTGCACGCTTGCTGGGTGCACAGGTGCCTGATAAGACAAAGTAGGAAACAGTTCAAAACAGGTGTTAAACCAGGAGCCAACCCAGCAGCAAAGGAGCTGTCCCCTGTGATCGGTGCACCAGGAAGGAAAGCTCCGCGTCCTGGTGCCGCCGGCCTCCCGCCTTCCCCGTGGACGGCAGGGCCACCCGCGTCTGGTCACTGACGGAGCCCCCGCCGCGCGCCCCCAGGTGGACAGGAACTTTCCCTCTTTAAATCATCACAGCGGTTAAAGGCAGACCGTGAAATGTGTCTACGAGCCACATTAGAAAGTTAACTTATCGCCGTAGGGACAGGGAGTCTGGAATGAAATACAGACTTTATGGAAACATCAAACTGAACTCTCGATTGTTGTTTCCTTAAACAGCTGCCGACAGACTTTAAAGAAATGATGTTACAAACTAGCACTGGGTCTATTTTGACTGTTAAATGACTATGTCAGTGACCTACTCCTAGCGGTGAATGACATATGGTGGTGTTTGTTTTCTAAGTCTTAATAAGTAACTTAGTTTCTGCATCATGAATAATGTCACAATAAAAGTAATTCTAGAAAACGCTGAGATACTCTCCCCATTTACTGGGAAAGTTCTCTTTCTCTGTTTATGAAAGAAAGCAGGCAGGAAACTTTGTACCCCTCCCTCTCTATAGATAGATGTGACATGTATCTCTGTACACACACATGCACATATGTGGACAGATGTGGATCGATTGTGTGCGTATATGTGTATCTATAAAAACACACCACATACTCATACAAGAAATGGATACAGACATAAAATTAATGTTATCCATTTAGATATAATTTTCACTTGGAAATTACTCTTTGAAAAACATCTAGGACCCTTAGTTTATTTGGACACTACGTAATAGTAGCTACTTTGTGGATGTCCTGCTAACTTTAAACCAGAAAAGTGGACAAACTAGCCAACAAGCATCAGCTTCAGCCAGTCAGCTGAACGATGCATCGACTGTGTTCGACTGTGTTCAAATCACCAGCTACGAGCTCGGATTGTCCGTACCATTAGGTTTTCACGCAGATGCATCAGGAGAGGGTCACAGCCACAGAAAACGGGGGTCGAGGAAGGGCAGAGCTAGAGCACCCCGTGAAATGTGAGTGGAGTGGTGACAGCTGGGACGGCGCCGCGTGGACAGGGGCACCGGAGCTCAGCTCTGGCCTCTGCTCCGACGGCTGGTTCACATCGGGGTGAGACGGTGGTTAGTTCTTTGATTCAGCGGCTGATGTCCACCATGGACTCAGCGTGGTCAGTGGTGTGACCAGCTGTCTGGCCTTGCAGACACAGGACCCCGCGGCAGGCCTGTGACCGGGCCTCATCTGCCCTGTCACCCGTGTCCATCCTCGTCAACTGGCTGTTGTCTGAGCAGACTGCAGAGTCGCATCGGCAGAAAATGTGGACGCCGCTCAGGGCGCTGCGTCTCAGCAGCACGGTTTATTCGCCCCTCCGCCGTCATCTCGTCCAGTGTCGGGGACATCTTTCCGCTTCATCCGTACACGGAAGTAAAAGGGTTTGCGCTCATTTTGGCGCCTGCGTGGCTCCCGGTGGAACGGCTCTAACCTTGCTTCTCCCTCCTTCTCCCCAGTCTTACCCAGCCACACCTGCGGAAACCCGGGCGACATCCCGAAGGGCGTTCTCCACGGGACGCGGTTCAACACCGGAGACAAGACCCGCTACAGCTGTCTGCCCGGCTACGTCCTGGAGGGTCACGCGGTGCTCACCTGCATCGTCAGCCCCGGGAGCGGCGCGTCCTGGGACTTCCCGGCGCCCTTCTGCAGAGGTGGGTGCGGCGGGGCGGGCTGCCCGGGTCCCTCACAGCCAGCGCGTCGCCAGCTCCGGGGCCCAGGGCCCGGTGCCCGGCCATAGGTTGGTACCTGAGCATCCCGCTTGCCCTGTGAGCTCACTGGCTGTGAGATGCGCTCCCAGCTGGCTCAGCCTTCGGCATCGCTCGGGAGGGACCGCTCGGTCCTCTTTAGCTCTTGCAAACAGCTGCCTCATTCCAGGCTTGCTTTGGGGGGCCTGTCGCACAGGGCTCGTGACTTGCTCCAGACGCCCAGGCAGGAGCTGGTGGAGTTTGGAGCCGCAGTGTTCAGAGCCTCCCTCTCCGCTGGGCACTTCGTTTACCTCCAGTGTTCGCTTTTCTCCAGAAACACTCCTTCCTCTGCAGGGAGCTAGGCTCCACGTGTCTCTGCTCACCTGAGCCTTCATTGTTGGCCATCTCCCTCTGGTCTGAAGAGTGGTGTCCTCCGGGTCTGTCCCCTTTCTCACCCCCGTCCTCCACAAATTCTGCTCTTTCAGTTGACCAGTCCAGGACACTGGAACGGGGACACAGGACGTCCCCGTGTCCTTACGCTGCCCCATTCGCTGCTCTCCTGCCCCCCCGTGTGAACGCTGCCGTCACATTGGGCCTCGGTTTCTCACTCTCTGAATCTAACACTTTCACTCTTCTCCCTCCGCGTTTCCACTGCACTTGTCCGGTTCTCTCTTCTCAGCCTGTGTTTCACTGCCTCCCACTTCGAAATTATTTCCCCAAACAGGCACCTTCACCCTGAGTCTGCTCAGGGACGCATCAAGAATTAAGGGCAAACTCCTCTGCTCAGCTGTCAGGATGCCCATCGCCCATCCTGGTGGTCTCCTGTGTCCCCCTCTGGCTTTGTTTTCCTCTCCACGGGCGTGGGCGGGAAGACCTCACTGGCCCCCTGAAAGCAGGGGCACCTGCTCCGGGCTCTGCGTTCCTTGCATCAAGCTTCTGGCTGCATCGCCCGCGTGTTTACACCGCAGAGATGAGCGGGGGCCCCAAAGCCGGGCTTTCCCAGAGGGCCCCTTACAGGAACATGGAGAAAAGGGTACGCCTCTCCTGTCCTTTCCAAATATCTGCTCATTTTGCTGTTGCCGCTGCCCTTTCTCCTCCTTCGTGGCCCTCAGTTCAACCTATTTGTCAGGCTCACACTGGAGTTCAAATCGCAGGCATTTCTTCCCATTGCAGTGCCCATTCAGCTGCCGTAAGAAAACTCATTTTGTCCACGGCACGCATTGTGTTCCTTTTTTAGATTTTTAACTTAAGGTCTTAGCAATGTCTCCTTAGCTGGTTTATAAACTCCAAGGGGATACTATTCATCCATAAGAGCTTTGTAACTATATCCTTGACTCTTCTACAAATTAAAATTTCGACCTATGGACCGTTCCCTGTCCGCTGTTTCTCTTGAACAACTTAATGGAGAGAAAGAAACACCTGGGCATCGAACGGGGCGCTGAGGACGCAGACGAGTGTTCAGAGCGGTCAGGCTGACTGCTGCTTTCTCACTCGTCCTCCAGTCTTCCTTTTAATCAAAGGGTTTCCATTTCAAAATGCTAAACCTTCTTAAGTCAACACTAGCTAATAATCTTTCAATTCTGTCACCGGTTTATTAAATCCCAACCAAATCAGGAAGCTTTTATCATGCTAAATATTTTATTCTATTACACATTATTAAATTTATGCTTAAATTGGGTTTTTCTCCATGCTTGGCCTAGTAACGGCTCCAAAGATATTAAAAAGGATGTAATTGTTTTACAAAACAAATTTGAAAAAGGCAATACAGCTTGCCATTGATTTGGATAACTGGATTATAAAGAAAATAATCAATGTCCTAATCTGTATAAATGTTTGGATATGATAGATCCAGAAGAGACATAAATGGATTGCACCCTGATGGGCTTAGATAATTTACAAAATGAAATGAGTGTCGTCTGTGCTTCCCCAAAGTTCTAGTTATTTTGTTTCAGGACTTGCTGGAGGATTCTTACTAACAGCATTGGTAATAGTAAATCCATGGTATCTTCTTATGAAGACCTTTTGCTAGTGTTAAAAAAATTAGGTTTCACCCCACCTGGCAGCATTTCACCTGAATGACGGCCCTGAAATGTGCACATCGCTTCTAGAGTCAGGCGATGCTCTTTAAAGAAAAGGTATTTAGCCTTATGTTTTACAGAGCCAACATCATAAAAAGGAAGGTCAACCAGCTCTACTGAAAATGAATGTCCTCAATTAGGAGGCCAGGGGCCAGCTGCTGCTTCGCGGGTGAGACTGTGGATGTCTCTGGGGCTGGACCCTCGAGGCCAACTCCTGTAGGTGCGAAGCTTCCCCTCAGTGCACGTCTCTGACTTCGTTTCGCTTCACAACTGAGATCACGCCTCTTGTCTCTTCAGATCTTTGCAGAGATGTCCACTCTGTAGGTGCAGGTGTGGTGAGAACTTGCAGGGGGCATGAAGGAACTAGATGGAGTCAGTGGTGGATGCTCAGGATTTAATTGCCTTCTTCATCTTCTCTGTGTCCTTTATCTCATCAATAAATCACCAAAACTATGATGTCAGGGCCAGGATCCTCCATGAGGTTCCCAGAGCTGCAGGATGCTGGAGTCAGCGCCCATCAGATCTAAGGAAAGAGTTCTCTCCTTCGATAAAAATGAAAATAGCAGCCCGTCATGTCCAGGTGATGAGAGGGTCGTAGGAGAAGGTGAAAAGGAAGTCAGTAATTACCTGAGCTTGGAAAATGCGCCTTCGCAAGAAACCTCATCTCGGTCTGAAGACATTCCCCAGGGAAGTGGTCACTTCCTTAGGCCTTTCCCTGCAGCGGGCAGCGCTCTCTTCATTTCCCTCGGGGTGTTCACGCCAGCTCTTCACTTTGCTATCTCAGCTGGGTTGAAGCTTTAGCCCGATCAGACACCATCTGCCTTCTAAGGAGATGGGCACTCAGGAAGAAAGTGAAGTTTGGGATCATGGGCCATAATGAGACTGGAAATCTCGGGCTGTTTTCTGCTGTGGAGTGAGAAAGGGACAGTGACTGCAGGCCAGCGGCATTTGAAAGGAGGTCAGCTCCCAACGCACGCGCGTCTGCTCCCACCGGAGATGCACACTCTCCTCCCTGCACATCGCCTTCCTCCGTACGCGCGTTCTCTCGGTGACGGAGCACTCTGTTTGCAAGCAACGCTGCAGAAACTGTTTCTTAGTGCTCATTGCAAAACTGACCTCCCCAGAGTCGTATCTCTGGACTTTTCCAGTTAGAAGCCGTCATTAATAACGTGTTAGAATTGTGCACACAACTCACAGGGACTGCGTTAGAAACGCGTCCAGATTCATAGCTATTCAGCGTGAGGTTTTGGGTTCGCTGGCGCCCATAATGGCACGATCCTGTTAGTATTTCAAAGCATCTTGAAATGTGTGCCCAGAAAGATGATAATTCTTGAAATAGAGGTAAGGAGTAACGCTTCATCAAGCGATGACTTGGGTAGCATGACAAGGCAGCAAGCCCGCTGCTGCGCCCTTCTTGGTTTCTCTCAGACTCGATCACTAGCATAAGCACTTGGCCGAAAGAGTGATCACGCGGGACTGGGACTGTGAAGCACCACATCCCATTCGAGGGTGCAGGCTCCTAGGTTATGTCACTTGACACTTAGCCGCCTTTGTCATTGTTATGTCTACTCGGGACATAAATTTTTCCGCTTCACGAATCTGAAATTTAGAAGTAGACACTGCTAAGGGAGCCATTGTTTTCATCCCACCCGCACCTCCAGGTCTCATTTCTCCCCATTTAGGGTTTTCTGCAGATTATAAATTTAAATAAGACACGTGGCCCTTTTGCCTGACTCCTTTTGTTTTGGCAGCGTCGCCCCCTTTCCCCCTTACAGAGGCGCGTCGGTTTCTGTCCTTTCCTCCCTCTGTTCTCTCGGCGGTGAGCCCGCTTGTGTTCTCTCGCGGTGTCAAAATGTTTGTTTTATTCTACGATCACAACGAAGGCCTTCCACGACTGCTAAAGGCGGCTCGCAGCAGCGAGCCCCCGCGAACAGCGTGCGTGACGACAGCGGCACCAGCCTCGCTCGGCCCCGCGCCCGGGCCTGCCTGCCTTCGGGCCGCAGCCTCGTGGCCCCCACGTCACCGCTGTGTCCCCCGCTTGCTCGGAGGTCAGGGGAGTCCCTCCTCTGGCCTCATAGTGCCGTTCTGCCCTGTCCCGCCGGGACACAGCCTTCTCATGCTGCTCGCTCCCTGCTTAGGTGACATTAGCAGACTCGAGTGCAGACAGCCGCCCGCATGGGCCCGAGGAGAGTCTGAGCGGCACGTGGGTCTGACATCCGTGGTGACGGGGTGTGCCAGGTCCCCCATCTGGCTTCCAGTGAGAGCGCCGGCCTGCCAGGGACCCAGCGGCAGAGGGAGGAAAGAACCCGGCTTGCCATGGGCGGTCCCTGCCCCGGGCACGGGTGCCCCTGGCCGTGCAAGCACACGGGAGTCGGCCGCAAACGCCGGGAGACAGATTTGGCAAACGGCTGGCCCATCCCTGCCACAGCCGCCTTCTGTGCCCACACGTTCATCGCTTCCCCACGTAGGCTTTCATGGCAGCCGGTCGGTTGTGCTCCGCTCGGTCACACGTCTTCGAACCACTGCTGTTCCTGGACGTCCTTCCTTCTGAAGGTCGCAGACTATTCTCCGGCCGAAACCCACTGGCTCGCTCGGGCACGCGTGGGCCGTCCCTGGTTCCCGACTCGCTAGCGTCACCCCCGGGGTACGGCGCCTTCGTCAGCAGGCAGTGCTCCCGTCATCAGTCCCCAAACCCACCGCCTTCTCTCCCTGCAGAGCTGTCTCCTCTGGAGACGTCGTTCGCTCTTACTCGCTCTGCTCGCTCCTCCCCGGAGCGCGTCTTCCTTCCTTCCCGCCCCTCGCAGAGGTCCCACGCACGTGTCCCTCAGAGGAAACCCTTTCAGCCTTCTCTCACTTGCAGACGTCCTTGCCGGTGCCCAGGGATAAATATTCCAGCGGAGCGTTGCGTTTTACGTCTAAAAACACTGTTTGTTAAGCACTTCATGGGCTTCTGCCTGAAAAATATTATGAGATGTAACACATCTGGGTTAGATAGATGAGCGGGGACCGAGTGTCCTACTGAGGACATTCAATTAAAAGAGCAGTAAGTTTCCGGCACGTGCAAAAGAGAAGAGAGAAGGAGGGACTTGGGGCTGTAATTAGTGACATGCATCACATGCATCAGCCTCTGTGCTTTAGTTACAACCAAGTTCTAGTTCTCACTCTCCACACGCTTCTCCCCTCCCTCTGGCAACCACTGCTTAACTCTGGGGACTGAAACTTTGTTTCACTTTACTGGTTAATTCATTTTATTTCTATCTACACATGAGTGGAGTCTCATGTGTGTCTTTCTCCTCCTGACGAATCTCAGGTCGCACAGTCTCTTCCGGCTGCAGCCCTGCCATTCGGATGACTGAGGAGCAGACACACACGTGCCGACATGCATGCAGAAGCTCGTGCATCACACACCTGCGCACACACGTGCACATATGCATCAGACACCTACACACACATGCACATCTACACACCCATACACATGTGCACACATGCATCACACCTGCACACCTTCAACACAGCTGTACACATGTATCACACCTGCACACCTGTGCACACTTACACATACATCACACCTGCACACCCATACACATGTGCGCCCTGCACACACACGTGCACACATGCATCAGACACCTGCACACAATGCACATCTGCACACCCATACACATGTGCACACATGCATCACACCTGCACACCTTCAACACACCTGTACACATGTGTCACACCTGCACACCTGTGCACACACATACACATGCATCACACCTGAACACCTTCAACACAGCTGTACACATGCATCACACCTGCACACCCATACACATGGGCATAGTGCACATGTGCACACATGCACACACCTGCAACACAGCTGTACACATGTGTCACACCTGCACACATGCATCACACCTGCACACGTGTGCACACAGATTTGCACGCGCACATGTATTTTCCGCATCCTCTGATAATCTGCTGTTGGACAAGACCTTTTCCCAACTCTGGGCTGTTGTCATATTGCTGCAGTGAACAGAGGGCGCATACGTCCCCTCTGCATTCTTCATACAGACACCTGGCAGTGGGTGGCTGGGTCACTCACCCCTCCCTCTGCCGTTGCTTCGAGGTCTCTCAGCCGTGCTCTGTTCTCACCACGCCCATCGACAGCGGTCAGCAGTGGACGGGGCTCCCTTCTCTCCAGCAGGGACTCGATCCTCAGGGAAGGCGCCGTGTTCCTCATCTCTGGGACAACAGGACAGCGTGCGTGGAGAAGGCCACACCGGTGCATGTTCTCAGGTTTCCCCAGGTCATCCTCTTGGGAGCGGCGAGCTTTTGGGGATGGTGACGACTGTCACCTAGCTGCAGCTCTGGGCCGTCTGGCCACCAGGTGCCACCACATGCCCAGGCGACAAAAGCAAATTCCTCAGCATTTACAATAGCGCCTTCCATCGCAGTACAATGGAACCCACTGTGCAACGCAAGCATGTGACTATCATTTTGCAATAACCACTTTGATGAAGCGAACAGAGTCAGGTGGCACCACTTTCCACCACGCATTCCGTTACCCGTCTAGCCCGCAAATGACCGTTCCACCACAGTGTGCGGATCACACCGATGACGCGCTTCCCACTTACTCCACAGTCATCCTCGAAGCCTGTGGCTTTTCGGTCACAGACCCTCGGTGTAAAGTAGCCACCGGCCAAGCTCGTGTGTCAGCAGCTGCTGTCCGCTGGGACTTGGGGGCAGAGAGGTGGACGCCCTGCTCCCTCCCGGACCGACTGCATGCGTGCAGGCCGTGCTGTGAGCGGCTGCGTTCTCCCTGCAGACGGGCCTGCCGACCAGAGCGGATCCGAGAGCCACAAGTCTGTGCCCGCGTCTGATTGGATGCTTCCCCCTCCTCTCAGCAACTTCTCAAACAGATTTGGGCTGAATAGTATCAAAAAGGAGAGTATTTTTAAAACGAGTGGAGGCGAAAGAGAAGGCTGAGCCAGCTCTTGATTAATCCAAGGAGGCTTCTCAAAGGAACCTCGTTTCAGCGCTGGCTCGGTTCTGGAAGAGCAGCGTCGTGGCTGATGGATGAAGACGGGGAGCAGGAAGAAGCTGCAGATCAGCGAGGGGAGTCAGGGAGGCTCGGAAATAACTGCACTTGAGCCCCGAGAAGGGTGGAGGAAGACAGATGAATGACTGCAGGGAGGGAAGATGGAGTCGCTCCTGAGTCCTGCTCCCTGGCAGCGGATGCGCGTAGGACGCCTCCTTGGCCTCTCTGCCCGGGAGCCTCCGCGGGCGAGGCGGCCAGGCGTCCAGGCGGACGGGAGGGGAGGCCGCCCCAGCACCCTGACGCCGGAGGCCACGCTGTTGGTCTCGACACGCTATCGTTTGGAAAAGCCCGTGTCCTGAGACGATGTTAGCTCAGCGTCATGTGAGGAGTAAGGAGAAGGCGTCGGCCGGCAGCTGCCCCCGAGGGGCCAGGCGCACGTGCGTGCTCCGTGGCTCCTCCTGGCACGCCCGTCTCTGGCCGCACTCGGCTCTGCTCTCTGGTCCTCGCTGAACTGCAGCTCTCACGGGTCCTGCTGGATTCGGGGAGCTCGTCCAGGGTCAGTGTCTACAAAGAGGCTGAGCAAGCTCCACAGCGTCTGCTCCCATCGCCTCGCCTCGCCTGGAGCGACTGCGTTTTCTTTCCTTTACCCCGGTCGTGGGTCTCGAACCCGGGTCCTCGGTTTTACCTGGTCTGCACCATAGCTGTCTGAGCCATACAGCTGTGTCTCAGCTTCAGACTTAGAGCTTTATTTTCACTGAGGGGCTGGGCCCGAAGACCGGCGTCTGAAAGGAAATGTGTACAAACCACAGGGGCTCGATCTTTTAAAAGAGGTTTGGCTCTGGCTGTGTTCTCTGGAGTAAAATCAAGCAGACCGGCCAGGAGAGAAAGTGGACACACACAGGACCGGGCCAGAAGGGCAGGTCGCGGCTGCGCGGGTCACTCTGCCCCCACGTCCCTCTGGCTGCGGGGTGGGGGCGACAGGCTGGGCCAGCGGACGGCGGCGGTGCGCACGGGGACCCACGCCCTCCCGCCCGCAGGTCTGGTCAGTCGGAGCGTGGAGCGCGCCGCGGACAGAGCTGCTGCTGTCCCCCCGTGGACCTGTCGGAGTGGCCGTGGAAAGCGTCCGTTGTCAGAGGGGACGCTCTCCGGAGTCAAGCGCAGGCAGTCCAGCCACTCAGTCTGCACGTCCTCGCGCCGTCCGCAGGCGGCTGCTGCACGCACGGCCTCGTCCGGACCGCTGACGCAGCTTTGATTAACGAAGCAATGCGGCAGGGGCTGGACTGTCTCGTCATCAGATGCCTGGGGACAGCACGCCGCCCACATTCCCCGCGCGCCTCCGCACCGTCCTGGCTTCTCCGCAGCGGGGCCTCTGCAGACCTGCGGGCACAGCTCCCAGGCCCCTCTGCCCGGGCGAGGCCGCCTGGGTCTTCGTGTCCATGTTACCCGGCCACACCCTTCTCGTTCTGAGAAAAGCCAGTGTCTTTAAAGACCTCATTTTGAACAGGGAAACTAACACTTGAACTTGAATTAAGCGAATAAGCGTGTCTTTTGTGAGTGCAGAGCTGGAGGGGAAGAGTGGGGTGGGAGGGAGCCAGGCTGGGCTGGTCCGGGGCGAGCGAGTGGGCAGGGCGGGCCTGCTCCCCCAGAGGTGTGGGGCCCGTGGGTGTGTCCTGACAGCGTGTCTGAGGGGCCCACAGGCCAGGGGACAGAAGGGCCACACACTCACAGCAGTGTGGGAGCAGCAGCCTCAGCTCTGCCGGGCTGGTCAGGCCGCCCCCATCCAACAGGCTGCAGCAGCAGCTCCGGAGCCTGCGGCCCTGACCACGCAGAGCTGCAGAGGCCTGAGCCCAGGAGCGTGCGGCAGAGGGTCTCTAGTACTGCATTTCAAAGACTGGATGCACGTTGCTGAAAGGTTTCTTTAAAGAATCAGTCAACTTGCTGGAATCACAGCAGGCACTGGTCTGTTTTCCAGAGCAATCTTTCCTCCAGATCAGTGGAGCCAGACTTCTCCCCTGCAGCTCCGCACCCCTCTTCCCTTCCCTGCCATCCCCAGGGTGGCCCCTGCCAGCAGGAGGGGACTCTGGTGGACTCCATGCCCTGCAGGAGGAGCATCCAGCCAGGCTCAGTGGTCGCACCAGGACGGTGGGAAAATGGAATATCTGAGACATGCTTGCTCATCGTTATTATAGCCTTGTTTCTTCTATTTTCCACAAGCAGGGCCTTTGTAGGCCTCGCTGAACTACTCAAGGAGCACAGTGGGGCAGAGATAGCAAACGCAGATGTGTGATGAGACCAGAGAAAGGTGGCAGGTGTTAATGTTAGGAATTTTTGATGCATGATTTTGTATTTTTCAGGCCCAAAGTTTCCCAGGTTACTAGCATCAGTCCGTGGAGTCTGCAGATGGGGACTCTGAGTTGTCTGAGCTGCATGGCGTCAGCAAGAGGGGTCTAACCCACCGTCCCCGCCCCGAGTGCCCTCCTCCACTGGAAGCGGGTCCGCGTGTCTGCTGAGAAGCAGGAGCTGCCACCCGCTGACTGACGGCAGCACAGGTCCTGTCACCAGTACCAGGCTGCCGCCTGTCTGCCTGAAAACATACACTGAAGACACATATTCCCCTAAATGTGCTGAAATGTGCTGTCACGCTCATGTGATGTTTTAAAGGGGAGAAGCCATCTGTGCAGCTGAGTTGCGGTTTTTTTTAAGCACGGACTGATTTTATCCATCTCAGGGCTGTCGCGACGAGCTTCCTGGGAGGTTGAGGCATAATCGGCCAGCCAGGATGCCTGAAACAGGCCACGCGGGCTCAGCGGTCCTCCCGCGAGTCACGCTCCAGGATGCGGCCCCACGTTCCCGGAGAGATGTCTGAAGCTGCAAATGTCTTTAATTGATGAGCCTTCCATAATGTGGCTGGATATGACAATATGTCACACTTGCCAAAGCCCTATGAAGTGTCACTCAAGGCTTTTTAATTGCAGACGATCTGGCTGGTGTTGCAGAGAAGAGGAAGCTGGAAGCGGTATCGCTGGAGGGAGGAGAAGGGCGCGAGGCACGCTTTTCATGGGGCTATAAATTCTGTGATATTTAAAACGCAGCTGTGTTTCCATCAGTTAGGCGAGGGAAGCGGCATTGTGAAATGCGTCTTGAATGAGCTGTCATGTCAGGACGGAGCATCGCGGGGTAGATGGAAGGGGACGGGCTTCGTGCAAGGAACCTGCTCTAAATTGAGCTTGCTGGCTGCGGGCAATTTCGTTTCAAGCACTTTTCTTGCCTACTGTGCGGTAAACAACTCTAATGTAAATCGTAGCCAAAATGTTTTCAGGAACTATTGGAAATGTGTCGATCACAGATTGTAGCAAGTTGACTCTGTGCTGCAGGCTAAGCAAAGGTATTTATGTTTTCTCATTAGAATCTTGTAACAAGTTCGCCGCATAATCCTAACACCTCTATGCCAATTATTTTCAAATCTGTGGATTAATTCGCAGCCTTTTCCGTGATTTTATTCCAGGCAGGTACTAGGCTAGGTTACAAGCTGTACATACGAGAATGTCTGGAGACAAAAGAAATGCCTGCCGGCGAGTGCCATTCCCCGGCGGGTTTGGGAGCAGGACCCTGCGGCGTCACGCTCTTGCCGGGGCCTCTTGGACAGGCTGGTGGCATCGCTGATCAGAGTCTGTTCAACTGGGCTAACACTACTTTTATTCTCTCGGGACTGGTTCTGACTGAATGAGGTCCGGATTGAATGAGGCAGCGGAGCGCCCAGCACTGATGGTGGCATCTGCGATGCGATGACGTCACCACTGCGCAGGTGGCGGGAGGGGGCAGCGAGTCCACCCAGCCTCTGAGGCCCGGCTGCAGGCGCCCGTGCGTGGCGTGTGCGTTTCTGCGTGTGACGGGAGGATGACATCACAAACCTTCCTGTGTGGACTGACAGCGTTTTGTTCTCAGTAGCCTCCGTGTTACACAAATTAATAGTTATCGCCGTCCCCCCGTAATTGAACATAATGAGTGTTTCCACTGTTTGCTTGTACACATAACACTGTAATTAGTGTCTCCGAACATACAGCATTTCTTTTGTTTCTGCTGTTTAATTACTTCCTAAGGATAGAATTCGAGGAATTGCTCTTTATGCTTGGAAAACTTGCTGAACAGATTTCCACGCGGCGAGCGCGTTCACCACCATTATTCTCGGTTTCTGTGTTAGCATTTCCTTTTAATTTGCTTAGAATTTAGTAGCATCAAAATGATGCTCCAAAGTGGTTTGACTTGCCTTGTGGCAGCCGCAGCAGAGGAGAGATGGGGGGCGGTGCGTGTGAGCACAGAGCCTGTGCCGCTGCCCATTCTCTTCCAGGACGTGCTGACCGCGGGCCTGGGGTGACAGGAACTTAACCAGCGCCAGGAGCTCTTCCCACGAGGGTCAAACAGCAGAGTGTCATCGTGATCTGGCATAGGGACCCGCCTCGGCCACTGGGATCATCATCATCCAAAGACAGGGTCTCATGGTGCGGGTCCTGGAGCCATGAGTTCTGTAGACGGGCTTCCATGGACATGGGTCCCCGAGGTGTGGATCCCGTAGATGTGGGTTTTATAGAGGGGGGTCCCATAGACATGGGTCCCATAGACATGGGTCCCGAAGACGGGGTTCCATAGACGGGGTTTAGGACGGAGTTCAGCTGCCCGCTCAGCACAGAGGCGGGAGGTCAGCTCTGGATCCCAATTTGCAGAAGACATGGGGCCAGGAGTGGCCCCAGCCCAGAGTTTGCCTCACGTGACATGGAGATGCTGGGGCTGTAAAGTGAGCAGACAAGAAAAATCCCAGTCGTCACGAAAGCAGTATGCTAGTGGGCAGAGCAAGAGACGTCAATGAATGAACGAGTAAACACAGGAATATGTTACGTCGCTAGTGTGCTAAGTGTCTGAGACTCTCCCCCTAAGAAATCTCACCTGGGAAGAGTTGTGGTGACCACATGCGTGGCCCTGGGCAGTGCTGATCTCCGGTCCCATGAACGAGGGGCCAGTATCAGTTGGAGGCCCTGGACGGGGAGAAACCCAGATGCCTGTGTTGGTCAGGTCCAGAGAGGAGGCCCCCAGTCCTTGTCCCGAGCCCTGAGCACATGGGGCATGGGTGGACAGCAGCGAGGCGGCCAGCCTGGCCTCAGCAGACTGGCCTGTGGCGCAGGTCAGACAGGAGGGTGGAGACCTCTCCCAGGGGCCCCCCGAAGCGTGGTTTGGGCTTCGGCATCTGTTGTGAGCTGCGTGGGAGGACGTGGGAGTCTTCAAGGAGAAGGGCAGCATCAGCTTAGATGTGAGAGGCCCACTCTGGTTGCTCTGTCGAGAGAGACGCACAGACCAGAAGGGAAACATGGGAAAACTCGTCAGGAAGCGCTGTCATCTCCAGGACGGAAGGTGGTGCCTGAAGGGATGGACAGAAGTGGGCGTGGGGGTGTGACCGGTTCCGGGTGCGCTGAGGGGAAGACACCCACAGGACTCATGCCAGCGGCGTGGGTTCGAGCGTGGTTGGCGCCGTGACTGTCTGTGCCCAGGAGAACGGGCCGGCCGTTGTCGGCACGGAGACCGCGAGTGTTTCCGCCTCGGGAAGGCGAAGATCAGGAAAGCGATCTGGGCGCTGGTGAGTCCGGCACCCTGTGGAGACAGCCGCATGGATGCGTCGTGCAGGCAGTTAGATCCATAAAACTGAAATTGGGGGACATCTGGAATGGAACACCGCATGTGAGAAGGGTGTTTAAGCTCCTGCAGTTGAAACAGGATGAGATCAGCAGGGAATGAAGGCCACGAGGAAGAAAGGCGTCCGAAGACGGTCTTAGGCACCATGGTAGGGCCGGGGGCTGGAGTGGACCGGGTGAGAGGACCAAGAAGAAGTGGCCAGTGAGACGAGAGAAAGCCACGTGCGTGTGTAACAGCGCCGTGGACTGGATCTCAGGTGCCGTGGGCTTAATCTCGGGCACCGTGGGCTGGATCTCGGGCACCTGGCTCTCGGGCGCCATGGACTGGCGGCTTTGCTCTGCTTAGGATACTAGATACTGGACTAGAAGCATGTGAGATGTCATCGCCGGTAGCACAGGGGATATGGGGACACAGGGCCTGCTGTCAATTTGATGCTTCTCACAAATTTGCAAGTGTTTTAAGGTAAACAAGTGAGAAACATCTAGTGGGAACCAGCACTTGAAGAGAAAGTGGAGAACGGTTAGATGCTGAGAGCTTGTCAGGTGAGACTGATGCCTGGATTTATTCTGACTTGGAAGAGAAGTGTTAGGAGAAGTCAGGGCCAAATCCACATCAAGTGTGGACAAGATAAGGCAGGAAACTAGATCGTGATGAAGAAACTTTTGTGAGGTGTGGCCCCAGGAAAAGGATTTCAAACAATTAGTCTACATGTGGATTCTGGAGGTGGATGTGGAGTCAAAGGCATTCGCCATGTTTGCATAGTGGGGACGGCTCTCCAGCAAACGGGAAGAAGGTTGTTTCGTGAGAGGACACCAGGGGAAGCTTTGGCTGAGGGCAAAGCGAGAACAGCGGGTGCGTGGCCCTCGGCGGGAGCTCTCACTGTCCACACAGCGAGGACTCGTGAGCGGAAGTCATGGGAACTGATCGGGGAGCGGTGACAGATGCCAGACCTCTCTGATTGCTTCTGGAGGATTAGAGGACGCCCTGTCCATGTCAGGGTGAGGCTGTGGTCGGAGATGCTGGCCGACTGCAGAGGAAGAAGCTGCAAAATGATCCCCCAAAGGGGTCTGGGCCTTTGAGGGCAATGACGCTGAGATGCCGGTGTCATTAAAGGTTGGGAGGGTGGCTGCTCTCTGATCCTGTCACCCAGCCCCTAACCTGGAGCCGCTTCTCACTCCAGCGAGAAAGTGCAGACTGGGGTGGAGCTTTGCCCAAACCAGCATGTTTTCAAACTTAGCATAGAACTCAAAAGAAAAAAAACGCTAATGCTTCTCATGGAGCAGTAAGTGCCGAGCAGGAGAGCACCAGAGATCCCGGCAGCGAGCACTTGCCGGCCTCGTGGTGAGCGCTGCGGCTGCTCAGCGTGGTGGCACTGGGGCCCCGCGTCCTCGTCGTCTCCCCGTGGACAGAACCGGCGTGCGGCCCCGGGGCTGGCAGTGTTCGTTGCTCAAGAGTCAACGCAGAGCTCGGGTTTGAACCCGGATCAGCTCCAGGCAGTGGCTCCTTTGCCCCACAGCTGAGGGCTCTCGCAGAGTCTGCCCGCAGGAGACAGGCTGTGCTGCTTCCCTCCTGGAGAGTTTCAATGTGGAGGAAAAGCCTTCATCACATCTCAGGAGCTGATGGAACCAATATTGTGACTTCTCGGAAAACACACGAGGTTGTATGGCTGGGACGCATGATGCTCTCTTGAATGATTTATCTGTTGTTCAACATTTCGTTGGCTCGCTCTTTGTTTATAATAAATGTGGCAAGTGTGTCTCAAAATAATGTTTTATTCTGTATTTGGAATTATGCCCTTAAGATACACTCCTAGCAGCATTGATACTCAGGCGAGGCATATAATCATTTGAGAGTTGCGAATAAAACTTGTAAAAAAAGTTTGAAAACTCCTCCGGGGAAACAGTGCTATCTTTTCTGCTTACATTCAGAATTATTTCCCCACTTACAGAAATCAGGAGATCCAAATGCATCTTTTATTAAAAATCTTATCTTACTCTTGGATTAACTCGATGGCATTCAAACTCTTTTAACTGTGGAAACTTTTCTTCAAATGTAAGATTTTGTGAAAATCCAAATAGGAAACTGACTTAAAAATAATTGCTCGGGTAGAAGTGTGATGTGGGAGAAAGCCCGTGCCCGCCCTCCCCTGAACTTCAGTTTTGATTTCACTCCTTCAGCTACGAGCTCCTTTCCACAGAGTCCTGGCCAGTGAGGCTCTTGCAGCTCTGAGCGGAGGGACTCAGCATTTCCCCCAAATGTGTTCGCTCTGTGCTAATTTCACAGTCAAGTGTTTGCCTGGCAGTCAGGAGCCTAACTCCATTGATCTGTGCATGATATATAAAAGCGGGGTGGGATTCTAACTAGGCCCCCAGCTTTTCAACGTCCACATTAAAGATTCCTCTCTATAGTGAAACGAATACCCAAGTAAAATTTGGATACTTCCTATTGCTTCTCGATGTCTATAGATTGAATGAAGTTTGCATTTGAGAGCTGCCTGATTCAAACATTGGCAAGGAGACTAACAGTGTGTGAACACATTCTGCAGCTGGAGTGCGATTTTGTGTTTCCACCAGAGGCTGAAATCTGGAGCCTGAGACAGTTCTTCTCAGGCGCCAGGGTGTTTGCTCAGAATCTTCTTGTCTTGAGGTTTGGTTCAGGTGATTTTGCTTTCCCCACTGCCGTGGCATCTTCTCCTCTCAGCAACTCTCTGCCCAGTCTGCTGAGGACAGGGAGACGAGTTCTGGACTCAACGAAACTACTACTGTTGCTGAAAATAAAACAAATGCAGCAGCAAACCCCCTCCTGGAGAAGTCTGACTTCGAAACCTTCTTCTTGTAATTAATTCAGTATTGTTCCATAGAGAATTTGGCTGCTGGTTTAGGGAATATTTTTTAAACTGCCAACATAAAAAAGCCACCAATTCCTATAGCTAAACAAACAGAACCTGCTGCTTTACTCTTAGAATCAGCAACAGTTTGGCGTCTCCACTAGCCCGGGATCTGTGTTAGCGCCGCCTCCCTTTGCAGTCCAGGGCTGTAGAGGAGGGGCGTCGTGACCGGAGAGCACCCGCTGGCAGCTTCACCTTCCAGGAAGAGATGCTCAGGAGATGACGGTTTTACTGAGCGCAGCACTAGGAAAAGCTGGGAGGAGGATGCGGACAGCGAGGGGACAGCAGTTTTGCTCCCCGTGCAGTGCAGAGGGGCTGCAGGGCTGACCGGGAAGGCGGGGAGGCCGGACAGTGAGTGCGCAGCCCCGGGCAGGGCGGGAGGCCGTGGGGCTGGAGCAGAGGGAGCCAGGCAGGGCTGGAGGACACTGTCTGCTGGAGGAGCCCACGTCTGCCGGGAGCCCTGCATTGATGCTTCCATTCTTGTAGCTCAGCGCCAGGGTCACGGAACAGCAAATCCTGCCAAGGATGGAGCTCACTCTTGAATGTGAGAAGGGAGACTGAGCCATGGCGGACAGAAAATTTCAGATTCAGGTTGAATTTTAGCAGCAACCATCTGATGGACAGAACAGATGACAGGCAGGGATGGACGCAGGATGACCACGAAGTGTCTGTGCGTGTGTGCGGAGGACTGTGTGAGTGTCTGTGCATGTGTGTGCACACATGTGTGCCCTGCGGTGTGATCCATGTGCATAATGCAGGCAGCTAATGACTCTTCATTCTGACTCAGAAACGATCCCATAAACGCAGCATTTATATGTGGCTCTTATCCCTCTGGTCCCCGAGAGAACCTGGAGACGCAGTAACTAAACTCATGGAAGCAAGTGTTTCTCGGCCACGGACGCTGTGCCCCCACAGGAGCACTGGGCAGTGTCTGGAAACATGGCTGGTTTCGCAGTTGGGGGCAGTTTCGGGGTTAGAGACCAGGAGGCTGCTGACCCGCAGAGCACTGGGCCGCCTTCCCGGAAGAGACGCCGCGGCGCAGCTGGCAGGGCAGCCGTGCCGGGAAGCTGCAGTCTAGCAACGTCTCTCCGTGGCCATTTTAGAGGAAGGCTCCTGGATGCTGTTTATGGGACATGCTGCTGAGAAGGGGTACAGGTGCTGCCCAGAAAAAACAGGATTCATCGCGATCGTTTCCTGGCAGGTGAGAGAAAAGGACCTGTGTGTGCAGCTTGTGCGATGGTGACTCGCAAGTGTTTCCATTTCCCCTTGGAAATTGTCATTAAAAATCAGGCTGGGATCTGCAGAGAGTGTGCCTCTGTTTCTCGGAGCCTTTAGACCGAGAGGTTTATTGCTGAGCTCTGATCTGTCACGACTGCTCTAAGAGTCTCCTCGTTACATTGGCAACAGAAGACAAACAGGTTGAGCGACTGCAGCGTTGAGCTCATGATGCGAAGACTCCTCATCTTAGCACGGTTCTCAGGCCACAGAAAAGTCACAGGTTCTTCCTCAGACATCATGGAGATGCCAGCAGCGGGACAAGTCAAGTTCAGTTTGTGAGGTTCCGGAGTGAACCATTGTGTGGGGATGTTGAGAGTGAGACTTTGAGAAATATGCACAGATTCATTACAAGGAACAGGCTCATGGGATCTGGGGACCCAGAGGAGCCAGTGGGGTCTGAGCTTGCAGGAGAAGGAGGTTGAGGTCCCTGAAGACGGGCAGAGAGAATTCTTATCAGCTTCTCGTTCTTCTCGGGCTTTCAGCGCAGTGGGTAAGCTCTGCCCACCTTGGGGAGGAACATCTGCTTTACTCCATCTGAGATTCAGAATCACGTGTGTCCCCACGTGGGCACCCACAGCCCCATCAAGCTGCCATGTAAGATTAGCATCACATGTACCCAGGGCCTCTGAGAGCAAACTGAGAACAAGACTTGGTCATCTCCGGGTCGCTGGGAGGTGTTGCTCGAGTTTGTCTGGGACGCGGGTCTAGAAGCAGAGTGAGGTTGTGAGGAGGGAAGACGAACGGGAGGGGTGTTGGCAAACACCCTTAGAGGTGAGGTTAGTCCTGTGAGATTCTGAGCTGAGCTGATACTGCACGTCAGTGACAGTTTGAAAATGTCCCACCACGAGGCAAGACTCAGTATCCACTCCTGCGCCCTGCACCCCCGGCTGTGGCCGGTCCTCGGGGAACTCTCCCCAGCACGAGCACCTCTGCATGACCGGAGCTGGCTCCTGAGGCCACAGAGCCGCGGGCGGAGACCAGCGCGTCTGTGTGCGTCGCGGCTGACGCAGCAGCTGCAGTGAGTTGAGCTGTGTGATGGGGGGTGGCTTCTCTCTGCTGCGCATTGTTGGCATGACAAACGTCACCCCGTCACCACCCATCGCCATGCTGGACATTCCCGCAGTCACGGCCCATCGCACGCCGCTTACAGGCGCTTCGGGCCTGCACACACTTCACAAGACCGGCGGGTCTCCTGTGTTTCCTCACGTCCCTCTGACCCATGAGAATGGACACCGGTTATGCGTCGGGGAACTGTCCTTGGTGCTGAAGGGCGATCACCGGTGTCGGGAACTGTCCTTGGTGTTGAAGGGCGATCACCGGTGTCGGGAACTGTCCTTGCTGCTGAAGGGTGATCAAAAGACAGAGCCCTGGGTCCTGGAGGATAATGCTGAACACTCTTCCAGGCAGTCATTTCGGTGCACCCCCTGTCACCGTGGGCATCACGGCCTGGCCGATGCCTGGTGTGCCACGCATGCGATTTCGAGATAACAAAAGAAATAGGAATAGAATAGAATCCTCGGTAATAAGTCCTGGATTGTCGCTTATTCTATTCACTTCACTGTATGAAAACAAATGTTGTGGCATCCCCGTTACTTGAGTAGCTTGAAAAGAAAAGTGCGTGAGCTATTTTTTTTAGCCTCTTTTGTTTTATCTGGGGGTTTAAGACAAAGAGAAAGACTGAAAAAACCTAATATCCCAGAGACTGGTCTTTTCATTGAGGCTTTTGCTGAGACCTTATGAAAACCCCATTGACGATGACTCTGAACCTTTAGATAAACTTGACACTGCTCCCCCTTTGAAGTCTCATGACTCGAACAAGCCCCCCCAAAAGTCGGGGGAGTTTTCAGCACTTGAGAATCTATCTGTTCTGAGGTACATGATTCTGTGTCCCCATCGGAGCCTTAACCTCTACTGGTCCACCTGGTGGGTCCCCTTCCTCAAAATTTGGCTCATAGTGTTTCGTTTCCAGAGACTCTTTTATGTTCACCTGTTTAAAGAGGACCCTACTGAGTGAGTGAACGAGTAAACATGAGCACAGGTTCGACAGAAGCCACAGGATAAGCCAGTCCACAGTGTTTCTGGCAACCAACTCCTGTTCATGGGTTTATCGGATTAGGGATAGAATCTGGGCTGACCATCCTGTTCCTAATGCATTGATTATAGAACTGGAAACTGGCTTTTTAACTCTGATTATTAAAAGGTGAATGTTTACATTCACCTTATGTAGTAGCTTGCTTTCAAATGACTCAAATAAGGGAACCTTGGCATTTTGGTTGAGGCAGAAATTAATTCAGGATACACACTATTAGCAAGACATACCCCCTGTTCTCTTAATTAGGTGTGAATTTATGACTTTGGAAACCCATTAATTCTATTTGGAATGTTCTTATTTTTTTCAAAAGACAATTAAGAGACTCATCCATCAGTAAGTCTGCTCCTAGAGAAAGGCATTGTCTCGCCACATCATTGAGAATAGAGAGCATGATTGTCTTGAACGTCATTCATCATCTCACTGGGACAGTGACCTTGGGAGGAACTTGTATGAATGTAACTGGAGGGCATGCGCACCCAGGCCCCACCCTATTCAAGGGTGCAGACGTGCCTCTCACTTCAGTTTGCATTTTACACACTATGATGAAGTTCGTGCATTTGAAACTTTGAAAACTAACCCGCATAGTATTTTCAGCAAGTTAACTTCATAGAATTTCTTGAAGCCTGTAATGTGCTTTAGAGCATATACCACGGGAAGAAGGAAAATCTCAACAGATTTGCTTCCTCTAGAGCAGCAGTGGTTACTCCATGATTGTGTGTTGCATAAAAAAATGCTTCATTTTTCTCTCTTTGAAGTCACCAAATGTGAATTCCAGAACTACGAGAGTATTAGATAAGAAAGGAGTTTTCCTACTGCATAATGCTTTCTCTCCAAAGGGTATGTGGCAGATGCAACTGTAGCAACCACACCCCTGATCTGTTCTAAAGATGTGCTTCCCTGACAGTTGACAGATACTTGGAGACACATCATCCTGTCTGGCTCTACAGTGACGGAACAGTCACAACTCACTCAGTGATACCAGATCACTTTGACAGCTAAGCTATTTGTTGATAAACAATGAAGGGTTTCTTAAATCATTTGTAACTTCACAACTATAATACCCCGATTAAAACTCTCAAATAGTCTAAATATCTGTGCCTCAGTAGAGTTCAACTGGTTGGGCTGTTTCACAAAGCAGAAGTCAAGCTTTGATTTCTTTCTGCAGTAGATAATGTTTATATTGACTAACCGATGTGTTTATCGTGCTGTTAGTTCATGATTGTCTTAACATTTCACGTGTGCACGTTTGCTAAATAATTGGGACTTCATTTTTGACAAGCATTAATTAGGGACAATAACAATAATTTTGTCATACGATTTTGAAATGAATAAACAAAATAGCTCCAAGAATAGATTGGTGTAGAGTATCAAGTGCCGCAATGTATTCAATAAATATTATACGTAAATTGAGTAATTTAGTCCCAAGGGACCTCAGCATTTCTAATAGCTCTCATGTATATTTTCAAATTAATTTGCCCAAAATTGCAGTTGTATATTCATGGATAGTATAGCATAGGGTTTTGCTGATTATGCTTTAGACTATTTTCCATTCGTTATTTTATACTTTTTAAAATTTTTGTTATTTTACCATTAAAGTTTTATGATAATGGGAGGTTAAACTTTTTTCTATACTGTAGTAATTTATTCTGAAATTCATTTTTATTTAAATTGTCATTTATAATAGTTCCTTGAATATCTTTGTGTAATTTTCTTAAAAGCGTTAAACAATATAGATATTCCTTTATTATGTTGTTGCAAATATTTTCCCATTGTGCTACCTCACTTTAAACTCTGTTTTTGTGAAAGCAGGTGGTGAGCATCGAGGGGTGTGGGCCAGACCCAGGTGCTGGGGTGGGGTCCTTGCTCCGGGCCTTTGCTCTTGGAAGTCCCAGGTTTGCCAGTTAGTTTTCCGCTCGGCATCTCGTTTCCCTATAGATTTTAGGCCCTGCTGTCCCCACATTATTGTTTCATTAAGTACATTCACGTTGGTGCAAATGACGGGACTTCATCTTTCTTCATAGCTGAGTAGTATCCTGCCTCCGCTCCATGTGTGTACATGCATGTATACACGTGTGTGTGTGTTATAAATGTGGCGTGCAGGCATTCCGTGTAAAAACAGCGCTGCATCAGGCCGGAGGTGGACGGGGGCGGAGGAGTGAGGGGAGAGATGCATCTGTTTTGTGTGCGTGTCTGTGGCTGGGCATTAGGCTCTTTCCAGCTCCTGTTGTTGTCAGTCTGCTGCAACGCACATGGGGGTGTGTGTGTCCCTGTGACTTAGTGGATTTGTGCCCTTCGGGCAAATATCCCACAGTTTATGGGATAGCGGAGTCCTGTAAAATTTGTTTTTGACTTTTTGAGGAATCTCCTTGTGGCTTCCCATGACAATCACACCGACGTGCACTCCCGGCAGCAGTGCCCAAGGGCCCCCATTCTCCACACCCTCCCCAGCACCTGTCACCTGTGGCTTCCAGTCCCTCCTGTCAGGTTTGCCAGTCTCTGAGGTGTGAGGTGATCTCATTTTTTTTTTGTTTGTTTGTTTGTTTTTTTTATCAGCATTTCCCTAATAATACAAGACAAGGAACATCTATTCATGTGCTGAGTGACCATCTGCAGGCCTTTGGAGAAATGTCTACTCAGACCTTGGGCATTTGTAGGAGGTCCTTTCCAACTAATGTTCCCATTTCTATTTCCACTGCTAGTCTGTCACAGGTGGTGGGCACGGCTCCCAGGCTTCCTCCTCCTGTGGAGCTGACTCTTCTAGGAGAGGCTTCCACATCTGCTCAGAGAGTCTTTACCATGAAGGAGTGTGCCGGGGAGCGTAGTGTAATAAGAGTAACACGCAGAATGGAAGATAAGTTCGCAGCCAATGTACCACCAAAAGGAAATCTATTAAAATGAAAGAATGGACTCATTTCTCTAAAACCAAGTGTATTTTTAAAAGATTGTTATTTTATTCATATAGTCAATCTACATATACATTTTCATAAATCCAAAAATGAAACATTAGCTTCTTTAAAAAGAAAACTCTGCCAATCTAAGACGGTAGCAACGTCAGATGCTTTTTCTTGCACGGGCGGGCGGGCAAGATGTTATAGCTTGAAAACAAGTTACCTGATAGAAGGTGGGGACAATGAAACACAGTTAAGTGCTTTGCTGGAGAAGTATTTGAAGTATTTTTATTTTCAAGCACACACACTCGGCTGTACAGTTAAGATAGTTTTCTGTGCGATCAGCTCTGTGTCGCCAGAGCTGCCCAGAGATTCCCAGAATAATCCAGTAAACTTCTTATGCTGTTTCATCTTATTCCATCTTTCTACCATTTTATACACATAAATATACCCTTTTCAGAATATTTTAAATCATAAGTCATGCTTCAGTACACACAATACCATTTCAAAACTCCGAAACGACGTCCGTCTTCCTCCCTTTCAGCACAGAGCTCACAGCGGAGACGCGGTCGGGGCTGCCAGTTAAATTAACACGCAGAGCAGAATCGCACGTTTTGGGGGAGAATTTCATGTGTCAGATACAGATGTTGATCTGCCCTGACATCCACCTCGAACCTGTGTAATATCATAATGCACTTGACCTTTTAAAGTTAGAATTAAGTAAAAAGAGCACTTATCTGATGTAAAAAGTAAACAGGTGTAATTGAATCAGTAAACTATATAATATTGGCTCTGAGAACTTTTCCATCTACTCACCTATGAAATTATATCTTTTTATATAAAAATCGCTGCACTCATCTCTTGTGTTGAGAAGACAACCTTCCTAACGCGTAGTGAAGTCAGAGAAATGAAAGCTCTGCGTTCAGCAGGGTGATGTCCTGTCTGTGACCATCTATTGCCGTAGACGTGTGTGAGCGTGTGTCACGCTGATATTTGATGCCTGCGTTTCTGTGCTAAGAGATCTTATCTGGTCGCACAAACACCTCCGGGCAAATTCCCTCATCTTTACAACAGGCGTCCTTTATGTGTCCCTGAAATCACAGGAGCAATATCCATAAAAATCACTGAACGAGTCTTCGGGAGGAATGATCTGACCGTGCTGGACAGGGATGATGAAGCTGCAGAAAGAGGGAGGAGGGATATAGATCTTAAAGCCTCTAGCAATTGTCTTCTCTCATTATCACTTTACTGAGTGTGTATAGAACATTTGCACTAGTTGATACAACTTATCTCTTTCATATAATCTGATCGCATCTCTTGGTCACTTATAAAAAGCTCGGCGAGGTCCCCTCCTCTTCAGCCGTTGGGGGTCACAGCGCCGACCGACAGCCTCGGTCTGCGTCACCGCCTCGTCTCTTTCCCAGGGGACCCCGGTTAAGTCTTCTCCCGCTTCCTCTCGAACCCGTCTCTGAAGCTTGCGTTTCTGTCACGTTCGTCTAACACCTGCCTGAAACCCAAAACCCAATATGCATCCCCAACCCAACGGAAAACACAGGTACCACAGCGTCTTTTACGTCAACGCAAACCGTCAGAGAATCAAGAATGTGCCCCATTCTTGTAAGTCTCGACGGCTCCCGACTTCTCTCCCCCCGAAGCCGTCTGCAAATGTCAGCTGCACAGACAGGACCTTCACGGTCCACGTTTTAAAACATCCTCCGTTCCCTCTTTCCTTCCATGACGAGTCCGTTAACGCGGCGACACCGCCGATAGCCTTCTGCAAGCCCGTCTGTAGCACGGAATTCAGTCAGAGGACACCCGGCGTCGGGCCGAGCGGGCTCAGGGAGACGTGTGGTCGGCCCGGCCTGACATCGGGCGGCGAGCTATCCGAGACCGTCCTGACGCTGTTTCCTGTCCCTTGTAGCCGAGGGGGCCTGCGGAGGAACCTTACGGGGCACCAGCAGCAGCATCTCCAGCCCCCACTTCCCGTCCGAGTACGCAAACCATGCCGACTGCACATGGACCATCCTGGCCGAGCCTGGCGACACCATCGCTCTGGTCTTCACCGACTTCCAGCTGGAGGAAGGCTACGACTTCCTGGAGATCAGCGGGACGGAGGCGCCGTCCATCTGGTAAGTGTCGGGGAGGAAAGCGCTGACCCCGTTCCTCCGACAGCTTGGACGCGGGGGCTCTCGCCGGACCGGACCTGTAAACGTGAGTGTTCTTTCTGTGGCTTGGTGCTTCGACGACTCGCCAGCCTCCCTGGTGGCTGACGTCCGGTCTCTCTGCAGGGGCCGCGGTGCTGGGCCGTCTGGCCCGGGGGCCACCCGGGAGGTCCGGTGCCCTCTTGCTGGGTGTCGGTAAAGGAGATGGGAGCAGAGGGCAGAGCTAGTCTGGACTTGGCTCGGAGCCGATCCGATGGAGACGCTTTCACACTGGCCTTTTTAGACTTTCGTGTCACTAAGCGTTTCCAGGTGCAGCGGTGAGTCCGAGGAAGAGGCCTCATGTGACCGTCCGAGGTGTGGGGTGGCCGGGGGCGAGTCGGGCCGGGCGGACGTGCGTGCTGCTCCCACAGAGGCGGGCGGCCGGCTGGCCGCCGAGTCTTCTCCGGCGTGAAGCCCGTGACACGGGGCTGTGGCGGCTGAGAGCCGCTCCCGCCTCGGCTGTGAGTGCGGCCGAACGGACCCTTCCGAGTGGCCGTCAGGAGCTCAGCCGAGTCATCCGCACGAGTTAAAGTTTGTGTCTCAACACTAACGACAGATCACTTGCTGGGAGTGCATTCTATTTTCTACATCTCGACTCCGCGGAGGGTTCAGATCAATGGCTAGATTTCCTCCCAATTAGTTTGATTGTTTTTAAGTTAAATGTTACTTCAACTAAGAGAAAACGTGAACTGCTCGCTCCAGGCTTGGGGGTAACTATTTCCCACTGTGAACAGTATTCTAGATCGCACGCCGCCCGTGGCTTGTTCGGGTTACTGACTTACACACTCGAGCGCTTTGAGGTCATTCTCTCCGCCGGGCGTGGCATCGGGCTGGAGAAGCGTCCTGAACGGAGGGTCGCGTGCGCAGCCGGTCCCGGTGGACGCAAGCAGCCCTGCGACCGGGGACTGAGCATTTCATCACATCCGTTAGAAGTCAGGCCATGTTCAGTCATTTTTCAAGCGAGGCAGCCAGTGAGCGCCGCTGTCCTGCCGCCTGTCTGGGCGATGCTGTGAGGCAGTCCGCTCCCGTCTCTACACTGACCCTGTGGGGGTTTCAGAAGGTCGCGGGGGAGCAGGCGTGCGGCCGTGTCGGGCGAAGGAGCCGCGGTCGCCAGCGACCGACGGGGAGCACGGGTGGGGCCGTCGCTGCTCCCTGGCGGCAGGGAAACGAGAGGAACTCGGCTGTGATTTAGAACACGTCTTCCGCCGCTCAGACGTCGTTTAGTAAGAAACGTTGCGAGTGAAGATCAGAACTGTGGGTCAGAGGGAAGCAGCCCTGAGAGGCGCCGCCAGCCCCTTGCCCGCTGCAGAGGTGGGAGCGGGAGCGAGGGTGGCTGACCCATCTCTCCTCTTTCCTGCCTGCACCGTCCCCCGGCTGGGTCTCCAGTGACGGCAGAGTCGCCAGGCGTGTGGCGCAGCCCTGTGCTCTGTCTGAGAAGGCAGACGCGGCCTCCAGGGGTGGGTCCCCATTTGCAGTTGTCCTCGTGTGGGGGCGTTGGGGTGGGACCAGGGAAGGAACGTGTTTACTGGGTCCCACTGGAGGCCGGGCTCCTGCGCCCCGAACCCCACCATCCTCTTTGCCGGGGCGCCGAGTCAGTGAGGGGGAAGCAGCCGGACAGGGCTGGGCCGTCTTTGGGAAGATCTGGGGGAGCTGGGACCCCTGTGCCTCCTGCCTACGAACTGCTGGCTCACTGTCCTTGTCCAGCTGCCGCCGATAGAGCTGAGTTGGTAACTGTACTCTCGGGGGACTCGCAGCGCCCTGTGTGTGGACCCAGCTCTGGGGGTTGCTGTACTGTCCACCTGGGTGGCCGGCAAGCCTGCAAGGCCCCGACTCCCTGAGCCCCGCTCGTCTCTGCTGGCGGGCGCCCCGGACACGCAGAGGCCAGCGGCCCCACAGGAAGGGACCGTCTGTCCGGGGCCAGGCGCCCGCGGCCTGGAAGCAGACCCACCACCGGGAGGGAGCCGGCACACAGGCCGCCTCCAGGAGTCAGGGGGCAGCACCTGGGGGCTCTCGCGGTCATCTTCATACAGAAGTGTCGTGGCCGCGGGTGACTTTCACATGGAACGCTCGTCTCAGCTGCTCTTCCGCGGCAGCTGACGGAGAGAAGATGGGTTTTCCACGTCAGCCTGGGAGCAGAGGTGAGCACTCGCGAGACCGAACGGACTCACCAGCGGGACGGACGCGGCTCCGGCAACGCCCAGCGCAGCTCGTCCGGAAGAGGCGGCCGGCGGGCTCGTGTGTTAAACGGCCCACACGGGTGTGCGCGGCAGGTTTCCCCTGAGTTGCCAGAGAAGCGGTCGCCGCCGAGGAGGCGCTGCGTCCTGGTCGGGCCGCGAGGCTCTGTGCGGAGACCGGAGACCGGAGGGAGGGCTGGCGGCCGCCCAGTGGGCACGCGGACACGTCACTTTCCAGTCAACTCTTTTTAAAGGGGCGAAGAAGCTGCTTGGGAAACGGTTAGAACAGTAGTAGGATTAGCCCCGTTTCCATTTAACTTGGAGGGAAATGACATGGCCGACGCGCTGTGTCTCCGGGCGCCGTGGCCGCGGTGGGACCTCTCCGGGCGCAGCGAGGCCCCTGGCAGGTGCCCGGATCCGGTCTGGGGCGGCAGGCGTCGGCCGCAGACTCCGTGTCCCAGAGGAAGCTGGCTTCGGTGTTTCCCCAGTCAGATCCCATTGCATTCCGGCAACTCCCTTCTCCACCTTCACGGAGCGCGGTGCTTTCTAGCTCGCTTTGCAGCAGGTGGGGAGTGACGGTCCCTCTGGCAGTTAAATGCAGGTCAGCTGGGAAGCCAGCAAAGCTGTTTCTTTCGGAAGTGACTTGATGGTGTCACTTGGAGCACTGGGATCCCGAGTTTCTTCACTGGACTCGGTGCCGGAAGGGGTGGGGCTGCCCTTGCTCTTTCAAATAGGCTCCCAGGCCCTGAGAACAGTGTCCCGTCCCCGCTGTGACAGTGAGGGACAGGGTGCGGCAGGGGAGGGAAGAAAATGTGCCCAAACACACGTGAATGCATCCATTCCTTCGGCATCGTGACCGAGGGTCCGGCCAGCAGAACCGGACGGACACCCTGGTGGGCACAGGGCTGCGGCCTGGGGCCCTGCCCTCCCGCACGCCCTGCCCGCAGCCCCTGCGGTGTGGCCGTGGAGCCCCGTCTTCACGCTCGTCCACACCGGCGCCCGCCCCTGCGCCCCCACGTGGAAACCTGTCCTCCTGTCCCGCAGCCCCGGAGTTGACCTCGTGCTTGCAGTGACGTCACAGGGGACACTCGGGAAGTGGTGCAGGTGGGCCCTTGTCCCCTGGGTCCCCGAGAAGCATGAGTGATAAGAATTCCCAGCAGTGTGTCCTGGCTGCCCCAGACGGGCCCTGCCCACCGAGGCGCCTGCGACTTGAGTCCCAGATGTCGCCTGTGCTTCCCCTCCTGTCCTGTCTGCTCCGTGCAAGGTCACGCCGGGAATAGCCGCTGCCACCGCATTCCCTCTCTTCTGCTAGGCAGGCAGCATGTCACTGCTCAGCCGGGCTCGTCAGCAGCTCGCTGGAGCCCAGACAGACTTCACAGCAACGGGGCGCTTCAAGGAGGCCTGGACAGGCCAGTCAGCACCCTCACGTGTGGCCGGCCTGTCCCCGCTGATAACCCCTGGGTGTGTCGTCTCTAGCGGGGGGCGGGGGGGGGGCGCAGGGCAGACGCAGCCAGACGCCGGCCACCCTCCAGCACCTGCCGCCCCTCCTCCCCGTTCCAGCGTCTGTCATCCGGAATCAGTGGACAGGGAACCGAGAAACCGCACAGAGGTGCTGAGGTCCCTCCCCGGCCCCCGCGGCGGTGTCTCCAAGGCTGGAGCTGTGGTGGGGACAGGCACGGGGTCAGGGCTGGTGACAGACCCGCGCCCCTCTCTGCTCCCGCTGTCCCCGCCTCCGCAGAGTCCCGTCTCCTCTCCCCTCTGCCACTGCTGTCTGGTCGGCTGTGCTGACTCCAGGGCCTGCCCTTCCTTGGCCGAAAACTCCATGTGTTCACCTTATTGGGAGTAAGCCACGCTCTTCAGGGTCACCACTCACGTCCCCGTCCCTGGAGGTCAGAGGTCACGCTCACCTGTGCTGACTTGGGAGCCTGGAGGAGAGGAGGCCGCAGGTCTCATCCCTCAGGAGGGCGCTAATCCCACCCAGGCCGCACCCGCGGGCCCTCCCGGCCCGGAATCCCACCCTGCGGCCCCCAGGCCCCGCCTCTGCTGCTGGAGCTGGAGTCCACAGGGGCACCTGCGCTCAGCGTCTGCGGTCTCGCTGGGGACGCGCCACGCTCGCTCCGTGACACGTACCGTGTCCTGAGAGCTGAGTCCCTGGCCCAGCCGCGCTCCCGCACTTTCTCCATCTTTCCTCACGCTGCTGCTGCCTCTTTCTCTCACGTCGCTGTTTCTGTCACGTCCGTTGGCAGAAAGCAAGTCGCATCACCGTCGCCTGGCACCCGCGACAGGATGTTCAGGGAGCACATCGCCACCCAGGCCCGGAAACAAGGCCGCCGCCACGTTCTGGTCTGAAACATTCTCTGAACAGTGGACACTCCGCTGCACTATGTCCACAGGTGCTCAAATGTGGCCGGATCCCGGGAACGGGGGACACGGCCGACCCCCCGGGAACAGGGAACACGGCCGGCCCCCCAGGAACGGGAGACACGGCCGACACCCTGGGAACGGGGGACACGGCCGGCCCCCAGGGAACGGGGGACACAGCCGGCCCCCCGGGAACGGGGGACACGGCCGGCCCCCCGGGAACGGGAGACACGGCCGGCCGCTGGGAATGGGAGACACGGCCAGCCCCTGGGAACGGGGGACACGGCCGGCCCCCAGGGAATGGGGGACACAGCCGGCCCCCTGGGAACGGGGCACACAGCCAGCCCCCGGGAATGGGAGACACGGCTCCAGCTATGCCGATGACCACACCGCCCGCGTCTGCAAGACGCCCCGCGACCCAGGGCTCATGGGACAGCCCTCCTCTCCTTCGTTCTCCTTTCTAATGGTATTAGCTTCTCGCAGGCCGTTTCCAGGCAGCGGCCCGTGGTCGGCGGTGCCGTGCAGATGACGGAGTGAGTGTCTCTGCTCACGCTCCTGGACGCTGCTGCACCCATGAAAGCTGTGTCCCTAGGGCCGCTGCGGGTGCCCACCAGGCCTCAGCGCGCCGGTGCTCTCCAAAGGGCTGCCTCCTGACCACTGTCAGCGCCGAGGGTCACCTGCTTGGGTGCCATCTCTCGGCAGTATCAGGGATCAATTAGCTCTCCCTGGAGTCCGCTGGGCCGCCACCCCAGACCCCGGCCAGGCCGGCGTGCATCTCACGCTGCGGGGCAGAGTGCACTGACAGATGTCACAGTGTGACGTGGCCCCAGGCCCCGAGCCGCGCCAGCCTCGCCAGGCAGGGTGCGGGCACCCGGAGAGGAGGAGCGAGCAGACACGCCTGTGAAGGACGGTTACTCGTAAAGCAGAGGGAAGCCCGAGGAGAAGAGCACAGAGTGCACGTCTGGTGTTGTGGGCCCGGAGGAGGACGGGTCTCCTGGGGCGGGGCCGCCGCGCATCCCTGACCCCCACGACCCCCAGGAAACGCTTCGGGGTGGAGCCGGCGGCGAGAACCCTCACGCCCCAGCCGTCCGCCCCGCGCGTGGTGCTCGGTGGCTCCGTCGCACCGGGCTGCCTGCTGGCCATGGGCCCGCTGACGGTCAGCCCCGTCCTTCAGTTACAGAGTGACGCCTGGCCTGCGCTCACAGGTTGCTTCTGCGACTGGTTGGAACGAAGCACCTGTACGATGACCTGGTGGAAGAGGAAGTGAGAGCCCGCAGGCGCCCAGGGCCGCTATGAATGGAGATTAATGGAGGCGTGGGGACCAAAATTACGCTTAATTTTTCACGTCCAGGCACCTCAGGCAAGAGAGCAGCGTTTGTTTGCCCACGCTTGTTAGCAAGAAGGGCCGTGGCTGCATTCTCCCTGGAATGGCAGTTTTCTGAGCACTCGATGCGGACGTAGAATTTGAAGGCCCGAGTGCGCTGAACAGGAGAAGGGAAAACTGATGTCAGGTTACCTGAGCTGCTCTCGTGATGCAGCCCCGACGACCCACAGGTGGGAAGCAAACACACACAGCGAGAAAGCAGCACGCCCGCAGCAGCCGCAACGAAGCCTGCTGTGCGTCCCTGGAAGCGCCGTCTGCCGCCCCTGCCGTCTGCTGGGGCGGGACACAGACGATGGCACGTCCCGGGTCCTCGGAGCCTGGGGCGGGGGCGTCTCGCAGGGGCTCCAGTGGCCGTGGATAGGATGTGACAAGCATCAGCAGTTGGGCAACCGATGCCACCTCTCATCTCGGAGGAATTCAGAGATTGGGAGTAACAGGACCTTTTTTTTCCTAGTTTTAAAGATTTGGGCAGGCAAACCCAAATTAGTTTGTTTTAGGTGCAGTTTTTTTTTTTTTTTTTTAAGGAAGGCTTTTTTATTGCAGTAATTACTCTACACATTAAAATAACTTCCTATGTGCTGGTTCCCCGTTCCTCAGATATACGTCTGCACACCCTCCCTCCACATGTCACCAGTGTCCTTCCCCACTGTCCCCAGGGGGCTCCGCCGTGTGCCCCGCCCGCCCCAGTCCCTGTTGGTCACCTCAGTTCTGTTGCAGATGTTTCAGGGTTGGTTTTACTTCATCTGTTTGCTTGTCTTGAGAGCAAGACATTTTTCACTTGAGAAAAGTTCAGTTGGCGCACCCCTGGGGCTCAGGCAGCTGAGGCGGCGGAGGTGCAGGCCGTGCAAAGCCACGTCCCGGGGTTCCTGCCCCGAGCCCAGGGCGAGGGCGCAGAATGGAGACACGCCATCCGCAGATGCGCAGTGCACAGTGGGAGCGGAAGTCTTGGAACCGACCTACCGACTAAGAAAAAAACTATGTATAAACACACACGTGTGCGTGCGTGCGTGCGTGTGTTCTGATTGGGTCACTGACATTCAGCCTCAATCATGTAAACTCTTGGTCAACTACCACTAGTTTATCTAAGTATCTAAAGTATCAAGATCTACAAGTAGCTTTACTTTCAACATCGCGCGTCATCAGTCCGCGCTGAGTCCTGCTCACGCTCAGCGCTGGCGGGAATTCTCGGAGGGCATCAGGGAGGCTCCCAGTCACAGTCCCGACGCCAGGCGTCCCGCTGCGCCTGGGTCAGAGCCGCCTGGATGAAGGGAGCCACGTGAAACAACCTGCACACGAAACGTGCATTCGCTGCTGGTGACGGGGCCCTTTCTGATGTAACTCGTGATTCACATTCTACTTTGATGCAGTTTTTGGTCTGAAATCATGGAGAATATATAAAGTGGGGAACGATGGCCAGTTAATAAAACTTGACTCTCTGTTGTAAAAGTTAACTGGAAACAAGATCCCATACTTGGAAATGGTCCTTTCCTGATAATACCTGACTTGACTTGGTCATAACTCAAGACTCTGCAGGTAAAGCTGCAACTAAGCGCACAGCGTAAGGGAGCGCGCGTCTCCCCGTGGTGGAAGGAGTCAGGTGCGGCGGCCGCGCAGACCCCGTTTCTGGTCCTCAGGAAACATTCAGGGTAGCTGGAAACCAACTGCATTTCCTCCTGCCTCCTCTGATTAGACTGAGCTCACTTTATTCATTTTAATTCATTCTAATCTCGCACCAACTTGCTGGAGGCGGTGCGACATCCTTGCCTTCATGGCACTTGTGATCGACACATACGTGTGCGCGTTCCCCTCCCCGGTGACGGTGAAAGCCCTGGATGGAATGGAGAGCAGTCCGGACCGTGAGGCGGAGGGGACAGCGCCCGCCAGCGAGGGAAGCGTGAGGCGGAGGGGACAGTGCCCGCCAGCGAGGGAAGCATGAGGCAGAGGGGACAGTGAAGCCAGGAGGGTGATGGTGACCAAGTGAGGCTCGTCGGTCCTTGAGCTCAAGGCTCTGCAGACAAAGATGCACGGAAGGCGGTCGTCTCACCAGACCGCCGCGCAGGGAACTCCCAGGGGCGAGGAGGGAGGCGGGTTAGTGACAGGAAAGCGGTACAGAGGAAAGACTCGCTGACAGGCCCCGGCACCAGTGATGGGCGACAGGGGGCCGTCCATCCTCAGTGTTGCTTTCCCGTCTCCTCTGAGACGGAGAAAGAAGGAAAGACGATGAGAAAGAAACATTCCGTTGTTGGACAGCAAGTCGCCAGGTGGCGCTGGGCCGTGTACATGGCACCAGAAACACGTCCCCGGGCTGACTCGGCCTCTCCCTGGCACACGCCAGTCCCGTGTCCCGTGTCCCGTGTCCAGGATCCAGTGCACGGAGCCCGCCCGCAATGCTGTGGCCGCAGCAGAGAGCAGCGCCGGCCGCTGCTGGCGCCTGAGCTCTTCCGATACCGGAGGCTCTGCAGTGACGGACGTCCCAATGCCCGGGACGTCTGACCATAGTGAACGGTCCAAGGTTTGCCCATGACCGAAAGGACAGTCGTCATATAAAATACCGGGAAGTCCGCAGAGCTGCGGTGACCGCGGGAGGGAACTCTCGCGCGAGAGCTCACAGAGGCCGCGGCTCATGTGCGAACCGTCTCTGTATGTGCGCGCGTGTCTGTGATCAGGCGCGAGTGTGTTCTCTGTGAAATCGCGTGTCTGCATATACACACGTGTATTCTGTACATGTGAGGACTTTGCTTTCTTATTACATATTCATACAATGGGCAGGCATTTCACCAGTTACCAACACAGCCCAGTGGAAACAAAAATTGTAGAAAATATTTGCCAAGTTGGATTTTCTTAGAGAGTATGAAAAATAAGATGGAATATGGAATTTTCTTTTCTGGGAGTTAAATTTTTCCAGTTAGATTGACAAGCTCTGACTGTCCCTAGATCTTGGTCTCAGAAATTACACTAAGAAGTGAGTCTAAAACCCTGCAAAACAGGTCACGGATGAGCCCCTTTGCTGCAGGGTCCTGAGTGACGGCGGCCTGCGGACATTGGGGCGCAGAGCCCACGGCACGGCAGGGAGAGGCCGAGACCTCCAAACCCGCCTCTGGTGGTTGCGTGCAGACCGGGTCCATCACAGCCTCTGTCCTCAGACAACCCGGGGGCAGCACAGAGGGAGCTGCTGGGGTCCGGACACAGCCCTTTGAGTCCCGTGGACATCGGGGCATTCGAGGTGGCTCGCTCACGGTCCTCTATCCTTGGGGGCTCTCTTCCAGCACCTGCAAAGTGGCCCTGATGACGGGGACCCTGGAGGTGGTGGAGACCGAGCCACAGTCTTGCAAGTGGCTGTCCCCGAGGGTGGTGGCCGCGTAGACCAAGGTGGCCAGCAGGGCCCAGCGCCCCCGGTGACCAGGTGTCCGTCATGTGTCCGCCTTGTGCCCCGTGCTCGTGGTGGGCAGGGCTGGAGACTGTGAGGGTTGTTTGGCTTCACTCAGCAAATGCCATTTTGTCGTTGCATCAGTCGCGTCTGGACTGATGTGTGCGTTCACGTGACGGGAGTCTGTCCGCGTGACGTCGGGTGATGTACGGCCTGAAAGGAGTGAGCGTCCGATCAGTGTTACGATGTCGACGTTGCTGCTTTAGTCACTGAGAAGCGTTGCTCAAAGGAGAAGCACACGACTGACGAGTAAGTCACTGAGTTTTCGTCACTCTGGAAATGCTGCTTAAGATTTTCATGAAATCGGCGTGTGAGTCATGGAACGGGAAGCCCTCATTTCTCGCTGTAAAATCTTAGCTCCGGTGCCACCGCGAAAGACGGCTCTACTCTGTCGTCGGCGCGTTTTCTCCAGTAGCTTCTGTGCTTTTAGAGAAGGACCAGCACACGAACGCGTGGATTTCCGCCAGTCTCACCGAGTCGTCTGCCACTGTCAGGCTTACGGAACACGCGTCTTCAGCGATGCCAGAACACGCTGCAAGTAACGTGGGAAGCCGGAGCATCCGCAACTCATGGAAACACGTGTCGCTTTATTAACTGAAGGACGAGGGCAGCATAGCTAGAAATCACTCACAAGCGATCCGGTCTGGATGAGAATCCACAAGCAGCCTGTACAAGCACACGACCAGAAAACACTTCCAAGCTGTCGGCCAGGATTTCCTCTGTCCCGGGTTTGCGTGGAGAGCACAGGCCGCCCAACCCTTAAGCCCACCGTCTCCTGGGCGCTTCCGAAGTCAGCACGGCCACGTCTGGGTGAAGCCCCGGCCTCTGGGTCCCGGCCGCCGTAAAGCCCAAGTGTGGGGCCTCGTCTCACGCGGGGAAGCCAGAGCCACATCTCCCCGTGGACAGAGTCTCTGCCGACGTCAGGTGACAGTCACTCTAGAGGGTACTCATGTGCTCACTGATGAATCCTCAGATGGGAAGAGAAAGGGTTGAAAAAGGAAATGCCCAATTTCGCTGGTGCCACTAGTGAGCAGATGTGCTAGAACATTCGGACCTGTCCCCAGATCACACAGAAAACTAAGGGGCGTCTGCAGCCGCTCCCCTGCGTAGCTGCTGTCTCACAGTGGAAACAAGTGCCCAGCAGCGGTCGGACGGGGCAGCTTTCAGGTGTCTGCGAGCAGAGTCCGTCTTCACGCTGGCTGGTGGGATGCGCACAGGAATCAAAGGGGCGCTTTCGCTGGGGACCTGGGCCGCGCTGGGCACTGGTGGGCGCCGCGCTGTGCGAAGAACAGACGCCTCCGGCGGATCTGCTGCGAGACCACTCGACAGCTTCATCAGAAACTAGACCGCCCATCAGTTAACACGGCTGATTCATTCCGCCTGCCTTCTGCCGGCCGCTCGCCAGGGCGATCCTGGCGTTTCATGAAGCATGTTAAGTGCTATTCTAATAAACATAAATAATAGGAGATTCACTCTTCATGAGACCTCTCAGACAGGCATGAGTCTACCAGTAGAAATCTGGCCACACAAGTGGGTCAGTCAAAGAAGTGAAACAGCCTTTTGAAGAGGGTCAGTCTCGCGGCCAGCAGAGTGGCCACTGGCAGAGTTCACGCCCGTGTGGGTGAGAGCACTTCTCAGGGGGCCGGGCGGGTGGGCGGGCCTCCCTGGTGGACGGGGCGGGCCCAGCGCACCTGTCTGCGGGAAAGGGCGTCTTAGGATTTAGCCTCCAGGATGACTCCGCCGCCAGTGAAGCGCGCTTTGCTAGAATCAGAGCCGACGTGAAGCGGCAAACATCTTTCAGCAAAAGACATGTGATCTCAGTGGAAAATGCTTTTGAAAGAGAAGAATAAAAAGTTAAATGCTAGAGCGATGGCCGGCTTTACTAAGCATGTGCGTGAGTGTCTCTGGTCATCCAGCTGCCTTTCCTACTTTGTTTTCTGGGGGCTGTTTCGTTGCTGCTCGCGACATGGCGACAAACGTCAGCGCGTGCGTGCGCCTCGGGCCGCCCAGGAGCTCCGGGCAGGGCGCTGGCCGCGCGGCTTCTGCTCTGTGTGCACCGATGCCCCGCCGGGGCCACTCCGTCAGTCCGCTGCTCTCCTCCCTGTGGATGAGGAGCAGCCTCAGTAAATGGCTGGTAATCCAATGAAAACTAAGTCTTCTGTCACGAGTGTGAGCAGGTGCGCCTGTGGACTTGCGGCCAGAGCCACGTTCCTGAGGAATCACGGAGGCGGAGTCCGTTCCGGCAGGAGGACGAGGAGGCCGCCCTGCGCTGGTGGCCGGTCTCAGCGCACCGGACATCAGTTAACGGCACAGCTGATGACGAGACTGTTCGTAGAGACAGAGCCTTAGCAATACGAAGTGACATTTTAGGAGGGAAAAAGTGATCATCCTGAAAAACTGGAAGGCTAACGTCGGCTCTGCTAGTGACTGATGTAACTGAGCCTTTGTTTTCCAAGGTCCAAACTGCCTGGTAGGGGAAATATTTCCCTTTTCTTCCCTTCTTCTTGGCTGGTCTGCAAATCAAATTAACATCAGACAGATGAACCAGAGAGAAAACCAGTTCTGTGCATGCAGGGACTCACCCGAGACAGAGAGACCGAGGAAGCGGGTTGATTGGTCATCCTGAGCCGGAGAGGCGGGGTCAGGAGTCTGGGACTTTGCAGGGAAGGAAGACAATTCACAGGAAGATGACAAGAGTCAATGTTAGATGAGCAAATATTTGTTGCGCCCTGCAGAAACCCCGGGAAGGAGAGAAACTTTGGTAAATAGACCTCCCTGGCTCCCTTTCCTCCCCACGGCCCGGGCCTGTGACCCCACAGGCGTCCGCGGGCCGCCTGGCTGCCTCCCTGCCGGGAGAACACATCCAGCTACAATCCGTCTGTCGGGGGTTGAGAGGAAGGTCACGGGCTCTTCCTGAGTCTTCTGGGTCTTGATTGGTGTCACCTAGAAATAATAGGAGTGGCGCCTGCTGTGACCTCATCAATGTCATTGAAATGATTTCTCTTTTCCTTCAAGGAACCGTAGAAAATCTCATCTATGGAGATTTCAGCAGTGGCTGCACGGGCAAAAGCTAAATTAAATCGTTCCAACCTCAGTTGGAGAAAATAATTTGGTGTTGGACTCTCGCCTCCGTGTGGATAATCTTCCTTATTGAATGTAGGAATATGCATTTGCTCGGAAGTGTGTTGAAAACAGCCGTGTCTGTTTAGTCATGAGAATTGGCCCCAAATGTGAGGCCACAGCATTAGAGCGTCTTCGTTTTTCTCTGAGCCTCCGGTTTCTTATTTCTAAACGGCGTGATGCTGTTTCGAGGCGCACCTGAGGGAAGTCCGCAGAAGCAGCCCTGCGACGAAGCAGGCACACAGGAGGGCGGTGGCGTCCGTCTCGGTGTCTTTGGGCTGGACGACCGCGCGTCTGGGATGTGCTGGGAATTGTGGTTTACAAACAGGTGGGCTGTCGTCCTAAACTCTCCGTTTGACAAGTCAAATCCTCAGGCCCCTAAAGGGGAGAAAACAAAGTTTCCTGAAAGAGACCTGATGCACAGTAATGCGCACAGCGGTCACGCGTTTGCACCTGGCGACGGCGTGGGAGCAGCAGGCCAGGCGCCGCAGGGCCAGGGCCCCCAGCCGCTCTGCAGAGCGCCGGGCAGCCTCCGTTTCCCGATTTCGGACACGTCCGGTGACAGGATCCGGCGTCCAGGCCCCTCAGCTGCCCGGGACCCCATGCAGGGCAGGAGCTGAGGCGGCCCGTGCAGGTGGACATGCACACGTGGACGGCCTGAGGGTGAAGAGGGCTCGGCACAGAGGACCCTGTGGGGCGCCTGTGTCACTGGTGATGCTGCTGATGGAGACCCAGTGAGCGTGGAGAGAATTCTAGGAAAGACCCTTTGTTCCAGCACCGCGTGGCAAGTCTATTGGACAACAAGTAGACACGACGATGCAGGCAGCTGAGTTACAGCAGAAGAGACCTGCTGCTAGAGCGGTGTCTCGCGTGCCTGGGGACGGGCCTCCCGGCGGGCCTCCCAGCGGCTGCAGCGCTCCGGACAGCTGGCGTTCTCACCATCGAGTTCTCGGGGGCACCCCTGGGGGTGTGTCTCCAGACACAGGAGGCCGGGAGGGTCCTGGGGGTGCCAGCCAGTCCCCGCCTGCGCCGACGTCCGCAGACTGCCCACAGAGCCACCAACAAGCGTTTCCTCGAAGCTTCCCCAGGCTGCCCTTCCTCCTCTGCTCCAAGTTCTGTGGTGTCCACAGGTCACTTCTCTTGCAAAAGTCCAAAATCTGCCTCCAGGTCCTTCATCGTCTTTCTGGAGTCGTTCGTGTGAGCCCCCCTGAAGGTGCCCGCAGCCCAGGCAGGTGCTCCCCTGGCAGCCGGGAAATCGTAGCGGGTCCCCGTGTGGTGGCGACAGCCGGGCACTGGGACAGGCTCAGGTCCTCCGCGTCCTGCCTCGACCGCACTGCCTCCCGGCCGGGAAAGTGTCCCGTGATCCAGGGCTGCGATAGTCTGCCCGGCCCGCTCACCGATTAGAGCAGCTCCTTCAGGGCAGGCATTCGTTTTGTGAAAGGAGCCCTGCCTGCCGCGCGGAGTAGTTACTGGCGAGCACGTTCACATCTCCCTCGTCCCATGGAAATACTCCTATGATCTCAGGGCCGTGTGGGACTCCAGGGTGCTGAGGGGCTAGTGATTCCACGTGAAGACGGGATACACGGGAGCAGCATCACTGTCCCATGAACCAGAAAACGATGACACTTTTCCTGAGTCACAGCACCGAGGCCGTTTCAGTGAGACGCGCGTTGTTTTTGTTTGGACCGTGACTGAGAGGCCTGTGTTCTAATGTGGTAGTTTTCCAGACATTCTCTTCAAAACACGTCGTCTAGCCTCCCCTCTCCCCTGCGGGCCGGGCGTGCTGTCTCCGTCCCGGGAGGTAACCTGGTTCGGAACAGTGTGGCGCCGGCGGGCAGCTGTCGGGGAGCGTCTTGGAGACACACACTGGTAGTTAGACATTTCGAACTTTTGAAGCTCAGTTACATCTTTCATGATTTACTTTGGGGCCAAGTTCAACTGGAAGGCAGTCGCAGCCATGCTGTCACCTGGCTTCAGACAGGGCATCAGGCTGAGGAGTCCTCACAGCTCTAAGCGTCCAGGCGTCTGGCTGACCCCGTTCTGGGGACCGACCACAGCGCAGCCACCTCCCTGGGCAGGTCCCGCCCATCACAGCCCCGGGCAGGCCAGGTGAGGGGAGGAAGGCCGAGGCGTAGCTTGGGGGTCAGTCGAGGAAGTGGTCACCTGCCTTGCTGTCTCTCAGGAGAAGAGCTGAGGTTAGAAATGCGTCAGGAGACAGGGTGTTGGGCAAAGAAAGCACTGCGCTCCTGGGGAAAATTGAGAGAAAACGCTGACCAGGAAGGAGGGGACTTTTCCATCAAGGATGAAATGCACACCTCCCTTGCTCGGTGTGGTCACAGCCCACAGCGATGCTCTGGGGACATGATGGCCGGCAGAGCAGGCCCAGCAGGAAATGGGCTTCTGGCCTCTCGGGGCGTGGACCTGCAGGCAGACGGTCATCTGTTGTGTCTGCCTGCCTGCCTGCTTGGGGAAAGTCGATTCAGGACTCTGCTCCTGTTTCACTCGGGTGGATTTTTGCCTTTGCGTTGTGAGTGTCCCCTCACGTCCCCTCACGTGTGCTCTCATCGACTCGGGTTCGCAGTTAGCTTCCCCTACCACATAGGCCGCCCTTTTGTTTGCTCACGTTCCCCTCGCTGTGCAAATCTGGTTTTAACTATCACATGTCTGCACTGGGTTGTGAGTAAAGCAGAGTGGGTTTCAGGCCTTGAAAGGTGAATGAACGTGATGCCACCGAATACAGTGTTCTGCCTGCCGGAGGCTGGGACTCTATCCATCACTCATCCTTGAAGAGAAGGCACATGAGGTCAAGCACAAGTGATGGCCACAAGTCGCACATGCGGGATCTGCGCCCTTCTCCTGCGTGGACAGTCCAGTCCCACCCCCCATCAGACTTGAGTCGGTCAGTCGAGGAAACACGCTGTCGTCCCTGCACACGCCGGTGGCTGCAGCGCCACATCTGCCCACGGATCCCTCCTCACTGGGGCGACCAGCGTGAGCAGCGAAAATTAATGGAGGCTCCTCCCTCTTCCTCCCTGCCTGCTCTCATCCCCGATCCTTCCTCTAAAAACAAGCGAAAAGAAATGCTCTCTCCTCACTGGACCACGGATCTTGTGACAAGAGGGGGCGAACGCTCACACATGCAGCCTCTGTTCCTGTGAGCGGCTCACGCAGAGGTGGAGTTGAGAGCAAGACACGAGAAGGGAAAGACGTGTCTCAGCAAATGTCCCAGCCCATTCCCTCTGCAGTTCTGCAAACCCCGTTAGGCTCTGAAAATGGTCTTAGCAATGTGCTGCTTAATTATGCTGACCCCTCAAGGGTCCTGGGCTGGAAGACTCAGACGGCAGCACCTCTGCCGGCCACAGCGCGCCTGGCCTGTGACGAGGGCTCTGGCACCCTTAGGTGTCCAGGATCAGCTGACCCTCAGGTCCCCCCCAGCAACAGGGCTCACAGGCTCTCCAGGCTGTGAGTGTGACCTGCGGCTGCGCATGTGACACACGATGACAAAGAAGGTTCTGGGACGTTCTTGGGAAGAAAGGGGAATGCTTGCTCCATGCTGATCTCCTCCCTATAAAGCTATCTGCCCAGACGGAGGGATTCCTAGAACAAGGTCATCATCTCCCTGGCGCCCTCACCATTCCTGATTCTTTGTCAGCGCTTCCTCTGCTCAGCTGCCCGGCCCATCTTCCACAGGGGCAGCCCTTTATCGACTGGGAAGGACCTGCAGGCTGGAAGCGGAGGCACAGTGCTGAGTGGACACAGTGGGGATGGCCGAGGGTCCTGGCCACCATCCTGGATGCAGGGACTGACGCACCCTTCTTGTGTCCGTCCATCCCTGCAGCCCATGTCTGCCCGAGCAGCGGACAGTGGACAGAGGAGCCGAAGCCCTGAGGGCAGGAGGGCAGATGGGCGGCCAGCCCAGGGCGGCGTCACGGGGCAGGAGGGGAGCCGCAGGCCGGGGAGTGGGAGGGCAGCGCCCGGAAGACACGCTGTCGCTGCGCCCTGTCCGTCCCATCCTCACCTGCCGCCCATGTTGCTGCACTCTGAGCTGGAGGTGGAGCGCGGAGGGACAGACCGTGTTTCAGCAATGGCTGACCACCGGTTGAGACCTAGCTGCAGGGACGGGGTGTGGCTGGCGTCCCGCGTGCCACGTGGCCCCCTGAATTGGTCCGTGCAGACTTGACGGAAACAGGCTGTTCGTGGGATCCACTCCCAGACCTGCTGCCAGTGTGCAGGCGAGTCTGTGTGCTTCTGTCTGTGCACCTGTGCGTGTCTGCACGCGCACCTGTGCGTGCACATCTGTGCGTGTTCCGCTGCGAGCGCTCGCGTGTGCACAGCCTCCGGCGTGGGAGAGTGGCGGCAGGTCCCAGGAAGCACCTCCCACTGTCTTTGCCCTCGAACTCCTTGCAGGCTAACTGAAAACATAATGAATGCGAGTAATTCTTGCCAGAATCTACAAGCCAGTGCACTGGAAATCAGCAGTAAAGGCAGCCGGGGAAAGAACAGACTGTTCCTTCTCCTGGAACAAGCAGGGTTCGGCCTCCTGTGCCACCAGTGGCAGAAAAGGGGGAAAACCAAAGTGCCCAGGTGTCATGTTCACGGCGTGGGGCCCTGAGTCCCGGAGCCGCACGCTGCTCTCCTCTCCTCCTGTCCACCGGGCGTCCGACCGCACGAGGTCGAGTCAACACGCGAGCCTGGAGCCGGGGGCGGAGTCTGGCACCTTTCACCCCGCGAGGTCAGAGACCTGTTCTCTCTGTCACCATCAGCCAGGTGGCCACACAAGTGCCCAGAGCGCTTCACTGTCAGCTCCTGTGCTGCTGCTGCTGGGCCAGTACATTTGGCTGCGTCAGTACATTCGGCTGCGTCTTCTAGAACCGTCTCTTAATCAGCGTCGCCTTCCGCGCAAACGGTTCGTCTTCACATTAGCACCTGCGCCCTCTAAGGGGCCTCTTCTCAAGGCTTTGAAAGCGCACGTCTAACAAAAAGCGCAGCACCTCACTCTGAGGCCGCCCTCACCTGCTTTTCCGCCAGGACTCACCACACGGAGTGTGTCCGCGAGCGCAGTGGACGCAGGGTGCTGTGCTGGTCGCGGGTGGGCCGTAGAGGCTGTGTCCGCGTGGGGACCGTGGGGAGCCTGGTTCGCGGTTCTGCTGGCAGGTTTCCCGGGCGAGTCTGTGTGCGCTGACTCGGCGGCGCTCATTCCGCCACCGACGCGTTTGCTTAGTAGCTGGGAGTCTGCTAGTGACCCTGCGCCCCCAGCCCCATCTCGGTTCTTTCTCCGCACCGACGAGCTCCGTTTACTTGCTCTAGAGTGTGTTTCGTTTGTTCTCAGTCCACGCGTCGGGGAGCCCGGGCCTGAGCCTTTCGGCCTCACTGTTTTCCTCAGCCAGCGCCCTCGGCGGTCATCTCAGCGTCGCACGGGGCCAGTCCCGCTCTTTCTCGCGGCCGAATGCGGGTCACCTGTGTTTGGACTAGTTTGTTCCCTTCAGGTGAAGAACCCAGAAGCGGAACTCGGGATCACGTGGCCGCCTCTGACGAGCCAGGACCCCGCCCGGGGCCCGCGTCCCTCTTCGCCCACAGCCTCGCCGCACTTGCTCTCCGGGTCTGCAGGCACCAGGCAACATGTCGTTAGTTCTGTGCACCCCTGCAGAGCCGCCGAAGATCTCCGTGTGCCTGCTGGCCGTCTCTGTCCACAGGTCGGGACATAGGTCAGCTGCCGCTCGGCGGAGCTGCCCCCGCTCACGCCTCTGCCATCCGTCCTCTCGCCCAGCCCCCGGAAAGCCCTGCCCGCCTCACGGTCAAGCGTTTTGGAAGGTCGTGGAGCGTAGCCCCTTCTCACGGCTGGTAGCTCACTTCTTTCCCTCTGAACGCTGCGCCGCGGCCGGGGCGGCCCCCACTGGTCTGGTCACATCCTAAGTCCAGTGACGAATAAGCGGCCGCCCGCTTCCAGTGCACGTCGTGGGTGGACGCACCTTAGAAAATCACCAAAGAGCGAGCAGGGTTGCCGATCATGTGGTGAAAGTATGTTAATTTTGTTTAAAAAACCTGCCGCACTGGCCTCCAAAGCGTCCGCACCATCCACATCCCCACAGCGATGGTCCTGCTGCTGCTCCCCACCCTGCTTTCATCTGGAGAGTCGGTGGCCGGGGTTTCAAACGCTTTATCGAGGAGCAGCCAACTGGCTGCAGCCTTTCTGCCCGAGTCCCCTGCAGTCGGTCCTCCGGCCAGAGACCCCTGCCGGCTGCTGGCTGCCGGCTCCAGCGCAGCCTGGTGAGCTCTTCTCTCTGGCCGTCCTCCTTTCAAAACCTGTTTGCAAACACCTGCTGAAGCATAATCTTCCTCCACCGCCTGCTCGCCATCTGAGTGTCGAAGAAACAGGCGCCTTCCGGGCTCCTCGTCACTTGTTCACCAGGGCAAACCCAGCAGCTGGTCCGGCGCTGAAGCCAGACACCGAAACGAGTGTCTTGAGTCCTTCGTCTCATTATTTTCACACCCATGCTCGGTGGACATTATTATTCCATTTTATAAATGAGAAAAATGACGGCCTCGTGAGTCTGCACTGCTCGCCGAGAATTACCTGATCATAAGAAGCCAGAGAAGGGATGGGGTCGTGTAGATTCTGGCTCTGCCTCCCCTCTGAAAGTGGGCACTGCGTACACGGGACTGACTGGCCGCGCAGAGCAGACTCCAGGCCACGTGAACTGCGGCTCCAGTAACACGTGCCCACACTCTGGTCTTGGGTCACAGACCCAGGGTGAAATGACCCTCAAACTGATTTATAACTGCTCTTCCGATTACGTACGGTCAGTTTAAACATGCAGAGAAATTTACTATTTTTCTAACTAGCGCGTAAAGTGCACTTGGGGCTAAAGGGACACGGACAGTGACCGGGCGCACCTCCTCATAGGTGCCTTCTGAGGTGTCACCTCCCAGGCCCGCAGACCACGGCTGGAGCTGGCAGGAACATCTACCCCGGCAAAGCGGCGCTTGCTTCTGTGTCCACTGCCAGCGAGTTTGCTGGAACAGAGGACCGGCTGGAAATGACCCGCCGGCAGGGAGGGAAGCAGGCAGGCGCGCCGCACTGACGGGCTTTCCAGGCAGCTGCAGCTTCCCGCAGCCACTGGCGTCCTGAGGAACCAAGGGTGCGCCCGCTGATTCCAAAGCAGGGCACTCGCATAAGGTGTGACTTAGAAATTGCTCTGATTTACATCCTCCTTTCAAAAAATGACTCTTCTGTTTCCTGGTCACGATGAAAATGAGTTGTCGCCTCTTCCGCGCATTCCGTCCCTCTGTCCTGGAAGCGGTTTCTGTTCACTGTGGACCAAGTTATTCAAGCACGTGTCGTGCGCTGTGTGATTAATGAGAACAATTCGTGCGGAGCAGGAAGCCCTGGGCGCCTGTGCTCGTGCGGGAATCGTTCTGTCCGATGAAAACACTTGCATCCGGCTCACTTCTAAGAGGGAGCAGATGAAGGCTGCAGTCAGGGAGAAAGTCTTCCCGGAGTAAGTAAAGCAACAGCTAGACCTTCCCTTTTTGAACTGAAAATGTAAGATTCCATCCAATGTGTAGAAAAGCAAGGTTTATGCAGTCAGTGTTTACTCCAAAATACTCTGTTTTTAACCCAGCATAGCTTTCTGCCTGTAAAATAAATGAGTGGGCTGAGCATGTGATTTTTGTTTTGTTTTGGGGTTAAAATGACTGCATTTTGTCTGGGAAGAGACAGACATCACGCGTGTTTTATATACATTATATTTAATACACGTCCGTGCATGTATGTTCATGTGCACAGACATCTGTAAGTACACACACGTTAGCTTAAATAGTTTAAATGACACAATTACCGTGTTAATTAAATCTAAACTTCCAGTTCTCTTGTTGACTCAGGATATTTTAATATCCTTTTAATATTAGGCATTTTATACGTTGAAATAGAAATCTCTGCGTTTCAGAACCTGAACCCCGTGTTTCCAGGGCACGGCTGCATTTGTTTTAACGGCGCGAACTCCACCTGCAGCGCTGCGGCGGCCTTGGGCGCCGGGTGCCGTCGGCAGTGTTGTCGGCCTCAGCCTCCTCCTCCGACTCTGCGGGTCCCTCCCGCTTGTCCCTGGTCCGTGCCCGCCACACCGTCACTCCGCCTGCGTCCAGCAGCCGCGTGCTCGCCGCAGCCTCCGCTGATGCTTGCGTGAGAGCTGATGCTTGCAGACTCCACGTCGGTGGCAGACAGTCCTGTCTTCCTCCCCATGACCACCCTCAGCATGATGTGCTCAAGGCCTGTCCGTAGCGTATACACGGCCGGACCCCACCGTCCTGGCCGATGACCCCGCGGAGCACGTGCGCCGTTGGTACCAGCCATCTGCGGTCTTGGCTCTTGTCAGTGATGCCTTGGCTGATATCACACCCTCTCTGCGTGCATCTCATCAACACCCTCTGGTCCTTTCTTTGGGGATATACCCATAAGTGGAATGACTGGATGATATGATGGATAGATTTTTAATTTTTTAAGGAACTTCCGTATTGTTTTCCATCGGGGCTGAACCAATGTGTATCCCACCAGCAGATGTGAGGGTTGTCACCTGGTCCTGCCGGGTCTTGTCTCCCGAGGACTCGCAGGCGAGCGTGGTCCCCGACTGGCCGGCTGCGCGCTTCCTGCTGGGGAGCGGTGTCCAGCCTCCTTCGCTAGTCTGCTGGCCACTTTCATGTCCTCTTTAGGAAAAATGCCTCTTTAGTTCTTCTGCCTGTTTTTCGACCTGATTGTTTTGGTAAGTTGACGGAGCCCTTGGCAGATTTGGGCTATGAACCCTTTATCCAAAATCGGATTAGCAAACATTTTGTCCCATTCCACAGGCTGTCTTCATTTCGTTCATCGTTTCTTTGGCTGAGCAGATGCTCTAGGCTTTGAGGTGGGCCCACTGTTGGCCTCATTTTTGTTATTTGTGTTTTTGATGCCGTGTCCAAACCTCATCGCCAAGACCAAAACCACAGAGCCGCCTCCGTTTTCTCTAGGAGTTGGGTGGTGTCCGGTGTCTGTGAGCGCGTCATCTGTGAGTCGAGGTGTGTTAAGCCCTGTGGGTCCAGGCTCATTGTTCTGCCCGGTTTCTCCCGCTTTCCCGGGGACGTCTGTGGGAGAGACCCGCTTTCCTCGCTGGGTGCCTGGGGTCTGTTCTACGCCCCGGCCCAGCACCTGCGGGGGCGCGGAGAGGCCCCACTCGCCCGAGGTGCCGGGGCTGCAGACGCGCCCACGCCCTCTCCTCCTCTGTGCTGTGAGCCGCTCCTCCTGGCGTGGAAGAGACATCCTGGAACAGAGCAAACACGCGTCGTCCTCTCATGTGCGAGCATTTGACTGGAATTCGAGGGAAAAAAAGAGACAGCAGTGATCGCTGTGCGTGGAGTATCGCTCTCTGAGGGGCCTGCACGTGGTCTGAAAGGCAAGTCTCATGTGTGGTCGGGGACTCAGAAGCCAGGGGCCGGGCGTTTCCGCTCCCGGCCCTGAAACCACGTCGTCTCCCGAGATCGCTCTGTCTCTTCCTGGAGAACAAGTCCCGCTCGTCCGCAGGTCCGGGGCCGCGGATGGGACCCTGGTCCGGAGCACTGGGGCCAGCAGAGGAACAGGTGAACGCGGCCTCGGGTTGAACGGGCTACCCAACCTGGCCTTGGTCCCAGAAGGGGCACCGCCACCTCCCCAGTCCCAGCAGGCCCTTCCTCGCCCCCTGGGAGTGGGAAAAACGGAGGAGGAAAAGGTGTTCTCAAGTGGGAAGAGGAGGCAGGAGGCGAGGCGCCCCAGCTTAATAGGCCGGGTACTGGGGAACTGTTCGGTGACACGTCTCGCCCTGTCTGCTCCTCTGCCCTTTGTTAATGGAAGGGCCCTGTCATCTGGCCCATCCTTCCTTAATTTGCCTCTTCTGGCCTCTACCCCTTCACTGCTCTGCAGGTGTCTTCACCTGAATGTCAGTCCTGTTTTCAGTCTCCGCCTCTCTGCCCCTTTCACAGGGCAGAGCAGGGAAGACGGGGCGAGCCCTGGCCTGGAAGCACCTTCCTTCCATCAGAATCGCCTCCACCCTGAGGGTCAGGGGTCTCTTATCCTTCCCCCCGTGCTCCGCTCACCTGGGACCCGCGTGGAGATGTCCCTGGTCCCCTGCACAGGGAACGGGGAGCTGCGTGTAGCCAGGGTGGGGCCGTCTGGTGACATAGCTGCACACACACCCCCTCGGGAAAAGGATGACAGGAGCCCCGAGCCCGTTCCTCCCGAGACAGACCTGCAGCCGGGAGATGCACTGAGCCGGTTTCCACGCAGGCTCCCCACCTCCTGCAGTGGTCCCAGCCCTGTCGTCGGCAGCGGTCTGACGGGGGCATGAGAGTAACACAGCCTCCCGGTTCTTCATTAGCGTGAAACCATTATTTACCCAGGAGGTGACGTGGTGTTTGATGCCCGGTAAATACTTCTAAGCGGTGGGTGTTGTTTTCACTGAATTTCAACCTAACAGATGAAGGGAGAGGACTCCCGAGATCACAGATGTCAGTCCCGAGTTTGCGTTTGTGGGTGCCCGGTGGCTCTGCTCACCCAGCCCGGAGGCGGCAGGGCTGTGCACCTGCGCGCGGGTCGCTGCTTGTCGGGCCCGTGGCGGGGGGAGGTGGGAAGGGCATTCCTGCTGCCAGGAGGACTCGGACGGGCTCCCGCCCATGTGCTCCCGCTGCCCGGCGAGGCCCCGCGTTTCCCAGGATGACCTGCTCCCCATCTTTCCGAGAACCAGCTGTGCTAGTTCCGACCCCCTCGGGCAAGTCTCCTGGGAGAGGGGGCAGTGCTGGGGGGTTCTCTTCCGTCCCTTGGGCTTTAACTCTCGGTGGCTGTGTTAAATCTGGGACGACGATGGAACTCAGACTATGGAAAGGACGAAACTGACGGCACACATGGCGGTCAGCGGCGCAGTCCCTGGGGACGCTTCTGGGACTGGGTCTGGACCGTCACGTCAGCTGCAACAAAGATGAGGCCAAACGCTCCAAGGCTGCTCCCCATCTCCGGTGGGACAGTCACCTTGAACATGGTCTTGCTCCCCAAAGACGGAATCAGTAGGTGCAAGCCGCTTGGCTCCCAGCCTGGGCCAGTGTGACCTACACACACTGACCCAGGAGAGGGGACTTATCCGGGCAGGTGAGCTGGACCCCCGACGAGACGCCCGTCCAGAGTCCGTGGACGGGTCGGGTCGCACGGCCAGTTCACTAGAAGCAGCAGCAGCCAGTTGAAGCCCCCGCGGTGGGGAAGCTGCGTCCAGGGAAGGCAGGTGTGTGCGCCCTGTGCCGCCTGCCTCTCACTCAGGCCAGAGGGGGACGGTGTCATATCTGTGGACAGGACTGCAGCAGCGGGCGCAGTGGTTGAGCCCCGGCCCCCGATCGTGGGCTGTGAGTCCAGGGGCTGCTTCAGTCGAACCCCGAGGCCAGGGTCCCCGTCCCGCATGCGCCCAGCCCTCCCGGGTGGTCCGCAGACCAGCCTCGGGCACCGCGCACACCGGGGTCTCCGCGTCCAGCACAGCTGCCCGGTCGCCGGCACAGTTGGGACTGCCCCCTCGGCATGCGCCTACTTCGTCACGTTTCCACGGAGAGGCCGGTTGTGTCTCACGTTAGGCAACCTGTAGGCGTGCGGGGCTGTTCGTGCCCGCTAGCACGTGTGCGTGTCGGTGTGTTCCAGCTCCGCGTCCCTGCGTGCCAGGTGTCCCCACTGATGTGTCCTGCTCACTGTTCTCTAGGGGGTTTCTCGCTGGCTGTGGGTGTCCCTTCGTTTCGGGGTGCATACTGGGCGCGACCCCTTCGGGCCCTCGTCTGGCAGGAGGCCCAGCTGTCCGCTCCATGCTGACACGGCTCCCATGCACGTCAGCTGTCCTGCTCCTGCGATCATCCCTGGGGCTTCTGGTGTCAGAGGGAGCCGTGTGTCCGGAGCTCGCTTCAGGTGGCTGCAGAGGGACACAGAGGGACAGCCCCGCGGCTTCCCAGAGGGGCGTCTCAGAGGGGCGTCTCAGAGGGGCGTCTCAGAGGGGCCCGGGTGGGCGGGGGCAGCAGCCGCGGCCCGACAGGCAGACAGGTCTCTGATGAGTGGGAGGTGCCTCTGGAAACCCCAGAAAGCAGGGCTCTCGTGGAACAAGAGAGAGGACATATGTCATGGATGCTCATCTCTGAAGGCCCAGTGGGACAGGGGACACACCTCCCCTTCATGTGGAGTCTGCTGGGGGCCAGGACGAGACGCGGCCAGCTGGGGCCTCCAGGCTGCTTCTCCACTTGCCCCTCACTCCCCAGGCCGCCAGAGCACCAGACCCAGCAGCTCGCCTGGCCCTCCCTCCGGCCCCGCCCCGTGCCTCTGGCCCTTCCCACTCGCTCCACCCCCTCTCCCGGGCCCCTCCCACTCACCTGCCCCTCCCTCCAGCCCCGCCCCTTGCCTCTGGCCCCTCCCTCTCACCGGCCCCAACATCTCACCCGCCAGACCTGCAGGGGAGGCAGCTGCCTGGCCGGTGACAGGCTGGGCTCCACGTAGACCTGAGTGCTAGAGCCTTGGTCTCTCACTCAGACTCCAGTTGCCTAATAGGCCTAGAATTTCACAGCTTCACCCAGAACCAGGTTTGCACCCTCTCTTCCCCCTTGGGGAGACTCAACTCTGCAGCACGCCTCCTGCCTGGCTGCTGTCTCCTCTCTGCTCCTAACTGTGTATAGAGACATCTGAAGCCTGCACAAAGCAGCAGATGACATATTTGCACAGGGGTGACACCGCACCTGTGCAGACACTCTCTTCTTTGGCGGTTTGTTTTCTCATCTAGATAGAAAACATCTCTCTCGTCCTCACATTAGTCACATAATCTCCTGATGTTTACTTTAAAATATTCAGAGTTTCATTGTGTAAAGTCTTCAATCCATTTGAATTTGTGTTTTGTTATGTTCTTTGCTAGGATTCCGTGGTTCTATTCTTTTTCAAAGAACCATTTTGAAATTACTCTTTTCACTATCTTTTCATTCTTTGTTTTAGTAATATCTTCCTACTATTTGCAGTAATCAGTTTTCCCCTTGATAATTCTATTTATTTTAACATTAATTGTGCTTTTTGCAATTTGTCTTTTCTTAATACATTCATTTCAATGCTATAGAAAGTGAATGTCATGTTCACTAAGTCACAATGGATTAGATATTGTTTTCTATTCTTTTTACTAGATTCAAATTAATTTTTCATTTTGATTCCTTTGATTAATGAGAGTGTTGCTTAATATTCAAGTGGTTAATTCATTTTATTGAGATGAAATTCCCATTACCATGAACCGCTCTGGAGCATCCACTTGACGATGGGTAATGCGTTCTTTATGTTGGGTGGTCACATCTGTCTTCCAGCTTCAAAGCTGCCATCGGGCGCCCTGGTGGCCTGCTGGTCCAGTACACCAGGGAGCGGTCCCTCATACAGCCCAGGGTCCAGGGTTCAAGACCTGAGACCGGAAGAACAACCAATGGGAGCAACTAAATAAAAATAAAATAAATGCTTCTACCTCCTCTCTCCTCCTACCTGCTGCCTACTCACCTTCATTGCTGTCTGTACCTTTCCTTTAAAAACAAAACCAAACAAAAAGCTGTCATCACAGAATGTTCCACTCCCCCTCCTGGGCCTGGAAATGGCCTGTCTTCTCTCTGCTTCTGTGGACCAGCTCATCAGAGACACATCACACACATTGTCATGACATTCAGGACGTCTTGTCTGGCATCGTTGCTAGGATGACGCATCCGAGATTCGCACACGGTGCGGGCACACGGGAGGAGGGCAGCGTGCGGCCCGGGCTGCTGTCAGGATGGCGGTGGGGGCACCCGCCAGGCCGCGCGTGGACCTTGGATCTCAGCTCTGCGGCGGCACAAGCCCTCGATGAGACTGTCCTAGTGGACCAGCTTCAGGGGAGGAAAACCAGGAAACACGCAGTTACTCTGTTCGTCGTGAACGGTGAGGGCTCCTTCACGGAGAACACTCGCGAAAAAGACGCGTGTCTTTATTTCACTTGGCCGTGCCCGGGAGCGAGACTGCTGAGTCCTAAGGCGCCGTCTGTCACTAGGGACTGTCAGGCTACTGACTGGGGAATGTTACCCTCTACAATACCATCTTTTCATTCATCTCCATGGGATGCCTGTGTCTGGGCTTCATTTTTGTCACCTCTGGTCCCGCTCTCGAAACTGGGTACACAGCTCTCACAGCCAGGCCTTCCCGTTCTGTGTGACTGCAAACAACAGAGCGCAAGTCACCATTCGCCAGTCTTCCCCCCGCACTCGTCCGCGGTGGCCTCTGCACCATTCGCAGTCTGCCCCCCGCACTCGTCCACGGTGGTCTCTGCGTGCCAGCGGGCTGCCGCGTGGGAGGGCGGAGCCTCCGGCTTCACCGCCGCCGCCGCCGTCTCAGACACCTTCCACCTGAAGTCAGCCGGGCCGGCAGCCCTCGCCACCACGGGCCGCACATCAAGTAGCGGGATTTCCACTTAAAACAGACAACCCGCGACGCCCCTTCTTCCTGTGTATTTCGGAATACACTTTTATTTGAGTGCTATTTTCAGATACTTAAACAATCTCAAGTGGCTGATAGGTCAAAACTAGGACCTTACTGAATTATGCTCTTGCTGTTATATAATCAAAGAAGAAAGCTACGCTGTGAGTCTATCCTGTCCGCGCCTGTTGTGATGTCAGATTGCTTCCTCCTTTTATTCCGTGGGTTACAGGGAAATACAATGAAAATTAGTCTTTTTAGAGAAGGACTTTGAGGAGTCTGGTTAGCACCGCGTTCCAGGGCTCTGCCCCCTCATGGTCAGAGGACTCCCGGTTGCATCCTTTCATCAGAGATGGAGATGCTGAAAAGATCGGTGCTCACCGGCGCAGTTAACCACCAGAGAGAGATCAGGGTCCGCGGAGCCGCACTGAGGGGCCTGACGTTTCATGCCTGCTGGCTCCAGGCCAGCGGCCCCGCTGTCCTGCGGAGAAGTCCGGCCGGAGGGAGGAAAAGAAAGCGAAACCTGAGCTCCGGGTCAGCAGTCAAATCACCGGGCCTCCGTGAAGGGGCCGCTCTTTGCTCCTTCCACGGACCTCAGGCAGGGCCCCCCGTTCAGTGCTTGTCACCGTCTCACTGCAGACGGGCGAATCAGGTGGCTTTGGGATTGGAAACCACAGAATTGAGAACCAGCTCTTTCATTGTTACAGGATTGGCTTAAGCTAACGCATCTCAGTCTTGCTGTGACCCGAGGGCTCCTTTTCTAGAATAGGGACTGCAGAGTGGGAAGCCAGTCCGCGTGCGCCTCACGGCAGAAACATCATCTTCATCTGACAGAGGATGCCTGACATTCAGGTGCGGGGCCAGGGAAGCGCAGGGGTGGCCGCCCCCATGGGTGTCACACACCGCCCTGGAGAGCATCCCCCTGAGCAGGGCTTGGAGGTGATGCTCAGGGGCCCCCAGCCATGCAGGGTGGGGACTGTGGAGACATGGCTTCTTGGCAATCCTGACGGAAGCCAGCCCACTGCCTGCGGGGGACGTGCGGCCGCTCCCTCCGCGCCGCCTCCCGTCTGTACCCGGCATGTGTGTGGAGCCTACCACCCGCACCCGCTCGGTGGGGGCCAGTCCACGGTCACAGGACCAGTGCCTTGTCGTCGACAGCGCCTCTGTCCCGGCATCAATGTTTTCATTCGTGAAATATTGAGGTTTACCGTGTATCCTCCTATGTTTCTGGGGGATTGATGTAGGGACTTCACGTAGTGACTGAACATCAGCACGATTCAGCTGGACGCAAGGCAGAGCTGAGCGCATTGCCGCATCCTCCCCACACCGGCTTTTTTGCTCTCTCAAGGCTTCCAAGTGGGGCTGCTTTTCGTTTTATAGAAATTCCTTAGTATCCGTGTAAGGCTGATGTACCGGCGATAAATCCTTCAGCTGGAGTTTGTCTGTGAAGCTCTTATCACTCCTTCATTCTCAGTGATAACCTAGCAGGTTTTCCAATATGTTTTGTTGAGAATTCTTGCCTCTCTCTCCATCACTTTACTTGTGGAGTCCTTATCAGGATTTGTAATCAAGGTAACGCTGGCTTTCTCGAAAGCGTCTCTTCCTGGATGGTTCGAAACTGTTTGAGGGGGATTGCTATGAGGCCTTCATTTAGGGTTTGGTAGCATTCAGCAGTGACGTGGGAGATTTGTCATTCTTGACTCATTGCTGATCTAGTGTTTCTAGTCAAGATTCAGTCTCGGTAAGTGGTTTTTAGAAATGCATCTAAATACTAGAATACCTACCCAAATTATTAGAAAGCTTAGTTGAAGAATACATGAAAATGATTCTACACCACGACCAAGTGAGCTGCTGGGCCCCGGCTGCTGCAAAATTCCTTTGTCGCTGGGAAAGGTACAGGCAGGAATGGAGAGCAGGTGCCGGCAGGAGGAGAAAGGAGGGAGCAGCATTTATTTCAACTTAGTTGTTCCAACTGGTGGTGTCCCTGGACCCATGTCAAACCCAGGGGTGTGTGGGGTACGTGACCCACGTCCCTTGGCGGCGGGGGCGCCCCGCTGACGGCCTGAGGCGTTGAGCTCCGGAGCAGGTCTGTCCTACTGAGTCATCAAGGTTTTCTCTTGGATTCATGGACTTAGGTGTTCAGTTCTGCCCTGAAATGTGGGATGTTCTTTGCTATATTATTTCTTTAAAACTCTGTGTCTCCTTCTGGTACAGCCGTCGTTTTTATATTAGCTTTCCTCATGGAACCTGAACGCTCTTAGGGTTACTTCGCTTAAACAACTTCGTTTCTGTTCTTCCACCTCGAACGTTCTTCTCCTCCTCCTTCCGCACCCTCAGTTCTGTGTCCCGTGCTTTCCGGCCCGCTGTTCTCTCCAGTGTTGGGACCCCTCTGTCCCCGCCATAAGTGCACATACCTGCTGCCATCCGTCTGGTAAGGAACCCCGTTCACGCGTCACCCGCCCAAACTCAGTGGCCCGCCTTCTGCGCCTCCTCGCAGATGGCGGCTTTCTCTGTGACAACCCTTTGACTTCTGCTGCCTCAGGTCGTGACCCGGCTCTGTGTCCGGTAGCTGGAGAACTGCTGATCCCCCACCGCTGTGACACGTCCTGTGCTGGGCACAGAGGCAGCGGCCCGTTCCCCAGGGAAGCCCGAGTCCCGCCGCGCAGCCAGGGGCGATCAGCGGCCTCGGTTCTGGTTCCACCCCGGGTGGCGCGAGGGCAGCATTCGCCTGGTTCCTGTCCCCAGAGTTGCCGTGCAGCTTAGTCGTTGAGCTCACTCCAAAACAAGTTAAAGCGCTGGCAGCTGGGCCGCAGACATGGGCACCGGCACGAAGGACACCCTGGAGTCGGGGGCCCGGGCAGGTGCTGGGGGCATTCTGGCTGCCGCCCCGTCACAGGTGTCCCGAGAACCAGGACAAGGGTCCGCCAGCGCCACCCTCAGGTCCAGGTGGATGCACCACTTTCCCGCCCTCGACGCTCCGTCAGGGAGCCCCGCAGGGCTTCGTGGCACCAGCACCACTGCCCCCGGCTGGGCATCCTCATGAGGCGCCCAGCTCCGAGCACTGGGGCACCGGCCACAGAAGCGTCTCTGGTAGCGGGTGTCCCCTGGCGCTAAGTGGGGTCAGAAAGGGCCGGCTTCTGAAGGGTCCCACGCCCGGGGACGGAGCCCGCCCCAGTCCTCACCCACAGAGCCGCAGGCTGCACGTGCCTTCTTCCTGCCTTCTTGCAGCGAGTGCGCGCACGATGCTGCAGTTCGGGGCTGTTAAGTCATCTCCAGTTACTCACTCAGGAAGCCTCGTGAAAGTCCCGAGGACGCGGCACTCCGTCTATTGGTGAAGGTCGCCGGCGCACTTCTCCTCGTCGACTGCACGTCTGCGTGCGCCAGAGAAGATGCTCGCTCTGGCCTCTCCCGCTTCCCCGCCTTTGCTGCTCTTCCTCGGTCCCTGGTGCTCCGATCACCTTAGTCGCTGTGGGGACAGCGACTCTTCTCCAGGTCCCGATGCTGTCGCGCTTTCCACCATCCGCAGGGCTTCCGCCCCACCCTGAACCTTCAGCAGCTCCGCTGCGGTCTGGTCACACACACAGGAGACAGCGAGGCTCCTGGTGTGACCTGCAGGCAGGATCTAGTGACCTCGCGTCCGCACACCGGGGTCCATGAGGACAGCAGATGAAACAGAAAAACATTAAAATCTTGCGTAACATTGGCGAGAAATGTTCTCAACCCAATGCAAAGTGTTCAGCCTACAGCTCCAACACCAACCTAAATCAATATAAATGTAAAGCCAAGAAACCTACGTTGTCGTCTGCAGCCACATTCCGGGAAACCGGCGGCGATGTCCCTGAACACGTCCAGAGGCAACAGCAGCTGCATCCTCAGCACGGGCGCCTCCGGCACGCCAGGGTCCGCCCGCAAACCCGAAGCCAGGGGCTCTGCCACCGTGATGGACGGGCTGCGCCTGAGCACCGCCGCCATGCGAGCATAAGGGTAAAGGGTCTTCTGATGCTGTCTCCTCACGTTACATTAATTTAGTTGACTCAAAAATATATAAATAGTGTTTACAAGACGGGTAGATGAAATACGAGGCCAGCAGCGCACAGAAGAGGGAAGTAGACGCAGCAGACGCTTGAACTGGTCTCACACTGCATGCGAGTTCCAGGGACGTCTGTGGTGAAATGAAATAGATGAAAGAGAAAGATGCATCTAATGAGGGATAAGGCGGCGCGAGGAAGATGACGATTGTGCTGCTGAGGTGGTGCGATGGTGTTTGCCTAAGATATTAACATGCTGAAGTCTGATAAAATGGAAAATAAACACTAGAAAATTGGAAACAAATGTAATCTGTTCAAAACCTGGACGTAATAACACACAGCAGGTCCCTGAATGGTGTCGCTTCACACAATGTCATTTCATTGTTGCATCGATGAGAAAGTAGAGTCCCAGCCGGAATGTACGAACAGTGGTGTCTGAGGACCTGGTCCTGTGAGAACTGAACGTACGATTAAACAGAGTCCCCCCAGAGTCCCGCAGGACAGTGAGCCCCGCTCCACAGCCTCCTGGAGACTAAGCGCACGCATGGTCCGTGTGTCTGAGAAAGACGGTGGGGACAGCGTGCGAGAGGAGTGGGGAAGCAGGCTGCTGGCGTCAGACAAGAAGGGTTTAGAGTAAGAAGTACAGGCCCAGGAGACAGGCTGACAATACGTAATGGCAAAGTTAATTAATCTAAGTCATTAAATGTATGTTGATTGAACAACAGCCTCAGACTGAATGAAGTAAAAATGATGATCTAACAATGACACAGAATCACATGAGTCTTTACCAGAAGGAGCTGGGGCGCTGGGCAAATTGGATAAGAGGAGTCAATTGCATGTCATGGATAGAACTGCACGGTTTGTGGGTGGTGAAATGAATGTGTTATAAAATGGTGATTTACGATGGCATACACCTAAAACCTACATAATGTTGTGATGCAATTTTCCTTCAATAAAGTTAAAGAAATTAACAAGCATGTGAAACAGACAAATCAGCTGTTGTAGAGACCTCATCAATCATCTCTTAACTGATAGAACAGTAAACGTAATAAAGAGTCTGCACCCTGAGGATCTCAATCAACGGATGTAAACTAATTTTGTTTGCAAACATTCCTCATCATCAGTGAGGCGTTCTTTTCAAAGGCACAAGGAACAGACACTGAGAGCTGATATTCTGGGTTATTAAAATGACTTACAGTGAAATGTTTGAATCATAAGTAATACATTCCTGCCGACACCATAATGAGACTAGAAATTGTAAGAAATCTGGAACATCTGTAACTATTTGGAAATTGAACAGAGCACTTACAAATAACCCCAGGGTCAGTGTGGAGGGAGCACAAGGAAAAGAAGATCATGTATTAAACGAGATGATACGGAGACACTTTATAAAATGAGACCAAATTATCACTGAATGGTGTTCACAGCAGAAACGCCAAATTGGTCTAACATTTGAAAACCATCTTTCTTCACCATGTGAACAGACTACAAGTGGAAGACACGTAATTGTATCCTAAGTGTGGATTAGGCTTTTGACAAAATGGCACCACCTGTGACAGCAAACACCAGCTAACTGGGCGCTGCGGGGACCCTCTTCCGCCCGGCACGGCTTCGAAGGAGCCTGTTCTTACTTTCAGGACAAAACACGTGTTCCTCCGAAGACCAGGAGGAAGGGGAGAGCCTGTCTGTGTGACTTCTCTTCAAACCGTGCTGGACCTCCCAGCTGCGGGGCGAGGAAGAAAGCGCTCACACTGAAGGCAGCGGGGGCAGAACCAGGCACGTGGGGCCGTCGTCCCGCGTCCGGCGTCACCGCCATCCGCGTGAACACGCGCACCAGCGAGGCAGCAGTGCTGCCTGGTCCACGGACGAAACCTCCGTGCCAGTGAGGAGTGTTAGAAGACGACAGTTCAGGAGTCGATCTGTCACAGCAGCAGAGCGTGAAATACCAGGATACATCGAGAATGTGCGTGAGGCTCGTGTCACCCTGAAACCAGACACAGCCGCTGTGAAAGATCAGAGTGAGTGGCAGGTGTGAACGCAGCCCCATCCGCCCACGAGACGTCCTGCGGCCTCCACACAGTCCCAGTCAGCGGCCAGCAGGGAGGCGGCTGGCGTGCGGGCCCTGAAGCGGGCAGGAACGGAGGACGGCCTCTTACAAAGATCAAAGTCCGGTGACTTACGTGGCGTGGGTGGAAGCCGTGTTTTGCACGAAAGCGGCAGGGTGGGTGACAGAGGAGACAAGCAGCGCGAGCGACAGAAGTCAGGCCCAGAGGCAGAGGCACAGGCGCGCACGGGAACGCGAGGTCGCGCAGGAGGAAGGGCCGTCTTCGCCACCTGCACTGACGCGGCGACGCTGTCTCCGTGGACCCGCTGTAAGAGCAAGATTCAGTCACCTCAGAGGTGTCCCCTTCGTCGTCCTGGTGGGCCCGTCCTGGGCTCGGGGCTGCCTTGGAGGGCACTTAGGGAGAGTGTCTGCGTTTGATGGAATAAAGGGCGACGTGCGACCTACCACGCAGGATTTTATGAGCATAAATGGCGCCCGGTGCTGTGAATGGCGCCCTGATAGCGTCCGCCCACCAGCTCCGCTGTCAGTGCACGTGTGGGTCACAGCTGCAGGAGGACCCTGCAGTGTGCGTGACAGAAGTGGGCACCGTGTCTGAGGACGGCACTTCTGGCATAAGTCCCGGCTACAATCCACATCTGCCGCTCATACTGCCTCATGCATTGGTTGGTTGGTGAAGATTTAAATTGCTTCTCACCTGCCTGCCCGGCCTGTTCCAGACCGTTTCTCCATCACGTGGTGGCCTCTGGGCAGGAGGAAGGAGCCTCCCGTCTCGTCTCCCCACCTGAGCAACAGAAGATGTGGAGCCCTGCTATCACTGCGGATTGACCGGCACATCCGCCTGCTCAGGGGAGATGTTCGGTTTGAATTCTTTGAACACGTGTTTTTCAACTTGCCTTGTCTCTCGGAGTTCTCGAAACTTTCACTATTATCCAAGTTTGAAACACAGAAATCATTTACAGGGCACAGAACGATGGAAATAATTAAAGATTAGCAGTTGAGACTTTTAATCGTTCATAAGATACTATTTCTCAAAAAAAATGCACCTTGAAATGATACTGTATGGCTTTATCTCTTCATGAACATTGCAGTTTCTTTGAATTTTTAAATGGCTTTAATTTCTTAGGAAACTAGTGATCGCTTCAATTTCCCACGTGGTGTAGAAGTTGTTTCTGATCCTTTTCATCTAGAAACACAATGTCATACAAGCAATACCTACTTTAAGCCCTTGGTCATGGTCAAATTACTAATGATTATTCTCCGAATCGGGTATCGCTCATAAACAGTCTCACACTTAGTTTGGACAAACCCCTTCATGTTCTGGGTCTCAAACCAGACAATCTCATGCTGAGGGACTGTGGATCGTGTAGATACCTGAAACCCAAACTTCATATTTGACTTGGGGTTATTAGCACATTGGTCCAGGAATTACTGTAATTATTTGTTTTCATTATCAAGTCAAATAATGAAAAGTGAGAGTGGGAAACAAACCAGAAAACTAAAACCTGCATGTACAGGAGAGCGATCAAAAGGCGGCCTTCTCGGGGAAAGAGCTGTTTTTGGTCAATTAAAAACAACAACAAATGGATCATTGGGATATTTGTACGAAAGTAGTGATCATATTCCAGAAAAGTGAATTTTTTTGACATTCTGTCCAAAGACAAATGCTCTATGCACCTTAAACAAGGATCTCTTTCTTTTCCCCACCCAGGCACCCTCAAAAAAATCTAAAAATTCTAGGAAAATTGCTGCTGAATTACTTGACAAACCTGGGGATTCACACTCTGATTTTAATAGAAAAACCATCTACGACTTCTGAAAAATTCTGACTCTGCTGAGTATAAAGTTGCAGTGACCTGACATCAGCACATACAGGAAAAAACAAAGCAAGCAGCAGAAAGGCCTGTTCTACCTGCTGACTAGACAGACGGGTCACTTAACGCCAAAGTCCAGGCCTAGACAGAACGTAGCCTCTCCCGTTCCAGGACTAACCACGGCGTCCGCGGAGGCTGACATCAGGGCGCACGTCTGATTTTCCTACTTTGCACTGTTGTTCAGAGACATATACTGATAATTTGGTATGACACTGTTCATCTTGAAAAAATTCCAAGATTACAAAATTATTGCAAAGACTCCCATGTTCCTTTGACTGGGATTCCCCACATATTCATATTTATCACATTTGCTTTATTCATCATTCTGTATGTTTTCCTGAAATATTTCAGAATGAAAACAAGGATCTGTCTTTCCTAACCCCATAATTATTTAAATCAGGATGTTAACACTGTCCATTACTTCATCATTTTACGCTCGTCATATTTATTCTTGCTCCAGAAGCCAATTTAGCTGCACAGAGACCATTCCATGGCCTTCTCTTTTATTTTTCTTAATATGAAATAGTTTTCCCATGTCTTTTATATTTGATAAATTTGAAGAGCATAGGCTCATTATTTTAGAGGCTACCCCTAATTCAGGACTTGCATAATCATTTCCCAGTGACTAGATGTGGGTGGTTCATTAGGGGGCATGGGTTCTCAAAATGGGTACTGCGCCCCTCTCTGTTGACCATTACAGCACCTGTTGGAGATTTGTCCATCACGGGTGATGTCAAACTTGAAGCCTGGATTAAATAGTGTCTGGCAATCATTTCACCTCAAAAGACATCATTTTTCATAAGTGATAAGGATTTTATTGAATGAGGTATTGAGTTCATAAATATTGCATTTCTCATAATGTTTTAACCTACTAGGTTTACCACCAACTGATAATTTTTCAAGAAAGAATTAATTCCTAAGACACATTCTGTTATGATTTAGTCACAGATCTGACATCTTTCAATAAATGAACTTTGTTGAATCCCAGGATACTTTCTCTACCTCTAGTCCTTCAATTATCAGGAACACGACTATCGACTCAATAAGAAATCGACAATTAGGAAGAAAAATTGTACCTGGAGACAAGTGAAAATGAAGACACAAATGATTGTATCCTATGGGATACACAATGCTAAGAGGGAAGTTTATAGCAATATCTTACCTCAGAAAATAAAAATCACCACATGCAAGTCTAAGCTTACATATAAAGGAACTAGAAAAAGAAATCAAAACTCAGTAGAAGAATGGAGAAGAAATAAACAAAATAGAGTTCAAAAAATATTATTCAAAAAGATCAGTGCAACTGAAAGCCAATTCTTTAAAAAGATAAAATAGAGAGAAACCTTTAAGCCAGGCTCACAAGGAAGAAGTGAAAACAAGAAATAAATCTGAAGAATAGTTACACATATATTACGGGAATACAAAGCATCATAAGAGCATTATGAACATCTATTAGCAATAAACTGGACAATCCAGACTAAATTAATATCTTAGAAAAGTACAAATACTCCAAGACTACGTCAGGAAGAAATGGAAAATCTAAAGAGACTGGTCATGAGTAAGGGAACTGAAGCAATAACCAAGATCCTCGAAAAACAAAACAAAGCACATGGCTTCACGAGTGAGTTCTCCCAAACTTAGAATTAATACCTACATTTCTCAAACTCCCCCCAAAAATAGAAAAGGAGAGAAATCTTCCTAACACAAACTCCCTGATTCGACAATAAATACCCTGATTCTAAAACATGAAAACTACAGACTGTTATCTCTGACGAGCATTGATGTAGAAATCCTCAACAATATACTAGCAAACCAAATTTGATGATACATTACAGGAATCATACACCACAATCAAGTGGGACTTATTTCAGGGATTCAAGGATGACTCGACATATGCAAATAAATGAACTTGAAACATCATATTAACACAAAGGACAAGTGATATGATTATACCAATAGAAACATTTAAAAAAAGTTAACAAGACTCAGTGTCCATCTATTATAAAACTCCTCAACAAAATGGGGAGAGAAGGGACATTCCTCCACACTATAAAGACCATATACGACAAACTCACAACCAATATCATCCTCAATGTGGAGATTAATGCTTTTTCACCAGGATCAGGGACAAGGATGTCTATACTCACTACTATATTTTTAAATTTTATTGAAGGGACATTGCATGATAATGTAAGTTTAAGGTATGTATCATTGTAAATCAGCCTCTGTATATGATACTTTAAATTACTACCAACAGTCTAATTATTATTAGAAGTTCTAGCTAAGCACTTTGATAAGGAACAGAAATGGACACATCTAAATTGGACTATGTATATATATAAAATGTGAATATAGAAACAGAAAAAAACAAAACCACCAGTTGAAAGCTATTAGATATAAATATGGCAAGCTACAAAAGTGACATGCTAAAATATAGTTTCTTTATGCAAATAAGAAACTAGCAGAAACAGAAACGAGGAAGACAATCTTACTAAAATTGTATCGAAGGTAATTAAAGAATTTGTAATCAATTTAACCAAAATGGTGAAAGGTCTATACACTGAAAACTGTAATGCTTTTTGAAATAAATAAAATATAGAAAAATAAACAGGCATTTCTGTGCTCGTGGATTGGAAGAATTTACATTCTTAAAATGACTATGTTACTCAACACAATATACAGATTAAATGTAATCCCCATCAAAATAACAATTACATTCTTTGTAGAAATTGAACAGATGTAATAAGATTTATTTTGAACTAAAAAAATAGTAAGTGAAAATTCTTAGAAAAAACAAGATTGAAGTTATCATACTTCTGATTCCAAACTAGGCTACAAAATGACAATACTCCAAACTGAAAGATACTGAAAGGAAAAACAGACACACGGATCAATGGAACAGAATTCAGAACCTCGAAATAGATCCAGATATTTACAGACAACTAATTCAGGAGCCAAAAGCACACAGCAGAGAAGCAAAGTCTCTTTAGTACACGGCGCGCGTGGAAGGATGAAACTAGCTCACTCTCACACCAGACACAAAAAGGAATTCAGAGTAGATTAAAGACTTTGATGTGAGACCTGAAACCATCAACTGATGGCGTAAACACTGGTGATATACTCCTTGACCTGACAGAGGTGTCTTTGGGGACTTGACTCCAAGAGCAAGGAGAATAAGGTGCTTATGTAGCAAACTGAAAAGCTTCTGCTCAGCAAAAGAAACTATCACTGAAACAAAAAGCTTCCAGAATGAGAGATGATATTTATACAACATATACCCAATAAGCAATTACTATCCAAAATATAGAGAAATCATAAAACTCAACAACAACCATATTTTAAAATGGGCCAAAGATCTGAATAGGCATTTCTCCAAAGAAGACATAAAAATGGCCAATGGACACATGAAAACATAGTCCTCCTCAGGCAAGGGAATGCAAATCAAAACAACTCCGAAAAAATACCTCCGACCTGTGAGAACAGCTGTTTTCCAAAAGACCGGAAACACGTGTTGACGCGGATGTGGAGAAAAGCAAACGCTTGCATTGTGGGTGGGAGTGTAAATTTGTGTAGCCATTATGCAAAGAAATATGGAGGTTCCTCAAAAATTGCACAGGATCTAGTTATCCTATGGGTATCTACACAAAAAACAGAAAACACTAATTTTCAGAGATCTCTGCACCCCTGTGAATACTGCAATATTTTTTTTACCATAGCCAAGAGCTGGAAATAAGCTCAGTGTCCATCGTCAGGCGAGTGGATGACGATGTGGAATACACACAGTGGAATACTACGCAGCTATAAAAACATGCAACCGTGCCATTTGCAAGAAGAATGGACCTAGAAGGAATTATGCTCAGTGAGATACATCAGAAGGAATGGCAAACACCGTTATGATTTCACCAATATCTGATACATAAAGACATCAACTGAATGAACTACATAAACTTCTGGACTAAAGAGCAAATTACTGGTGACCCTAAGAGGAAGGGGGCAGACTAGAGGGAGAAGGATAAAGTTGGGCCCTGAGTGGTGAACTTAATGATTTGCAGACAGACGTTCATTCACATGGCGGACAGTTAAAACTTACCTAGTATAATGATGCCCAAAGTTATGTCATCTAAAGTTACAATAAATCAAACTAAATTATTTAGGAAATGTCGATTTGTCTTAATTATCAAGAGTGAGTGCTAAAATTCTTCTAAATGATTTAGCCCCCAAATTAAACCCAAACAAAAATATTAATAGTTTTAACATGGTTTTCATACAGTGAGCAGCATTTTGAGACTCTGCCCAAAGCCCAAAGGACTGGTCTGTGAGAGGTCCTCCGTGGAGACAGTCAGACGGGACGTTCGACAGCGGGACGCAGGCCTCCCATGGTCCACAGAACGTTTCAGCAAAGTCCCTGTAGATTCCTCGTAGTGATGTGGTGACCGCAGTGCTTTGCAGGCACAGCAAGCACCCCCTGCCCCGTAGGACCGTGAGGCCGAGTTTCGCTGCCTGTGGACAGGCGTCCGGCCTTGTGATTTCTCTGGGGGCCCACAGCTGGGACCCCGAGGACCGTGCCGTTGTCGACTCAGGGCTGCTCAGTGCTGTCCAGCGGGAAGGCAGGGGAGAGGACAACTGCGATAGGACCTGGCCATCTACTCACTGATTAGCCTTAATTCACCCTTTTCCTCTGTGTGACTTTCAGATCCCTTTTCCACTCCAGTGGTCTTAGTGAAATGCTTGCTCTAAGTGCCAGTTGCATCTGTGACATCCTGTATTTATTTGTTATTAAACAGTAACGAGATGGGACACACTGTGGGGAGGTGTGACAGGAGCACAATGGGAATCTCCAGCATCTCCCACAAGTGAAGCAGCGGATACGAAAACCAGATGTGTCGTTACATTACAGCCTTGACGTTTTCGTTAGAAATGTCACTGCAGGTGTAGCGATCATGTCTTCAGGTGGTTGTGATGGTGTCAGGAAGTCTGGCTCTGGGTTAGCAAGTTTCTTCGGGAAGCGGCAAAGTCCCCAGATGAGAGAAGGAAGACAACTGCAACAAAATTCCTCCCGCTCCAGACGACCGCGATTTCATTCCGGATCTGGGGGGGGGGGGGGGGGGGGGGGCTCATTTAACAATTTGAACACACTGGTAGAACATCCTGTAACAGGAAGAAAATGGTCTGCTGAGGCCGCCTGGTGGCATTTTAGCAACATGGCCTATTTGTCTCTGTCCGTGAGCTATAGCATCTTCTGAAAAACTCCTTAAAGACGTGAGCATGGAGCGCAGATTGAGTGATTTCATTCCACAGATTAGCTTCATGCAGGTGCAGAAAGACTCAGCTGTATCACACAAAACAAAATAAAGGACTATTTGGGGAAAAAATCATTAAATTCTAGTCAAAATCTAGGTGGGTTTGTAGTTTAAGGGCTTATGTTTTTGTTCTCTTTTTCTATTAAGTCTTTTCTTAAAGCCATAAGCTTATTGGAATTGGGAAGCAGAAAAATATCTCTGGAAACCACCATCTCAGAGAGAAAAGACATTAAAATCAAATACACTTAAATCAAAACTTCTTTCATCAGATACTTTAAAATGCCTTTGATAGGAATTCAGTGTTTCAGGAAATCAAACCAATTTTATAGTTTTGATAGAAATATTTATAATTTTCAAACTTGAGAAATAAAAAAATTACTTTAAAAGATGTATTATTCACTCTACCAGAAGGAAAAAGATTTATAGTTTAATAGGCCGTTTTCATAGCATTTGACAAAGTAAGTGTTTTGGGGAATTATTATTTAGCCTGACAATTTCATGTATTCAGTTCTAATATTTACAAACTTAAAATATGTTAATAGGACATTTATTATGAAATTAATATGGGTGTATTATAAAACATCCTGAGAAATACAGAAAACAAATGAAAATTACATGTTTCCCTTCTTAACTATATATATAAAACACACTTTCTTACTACATTTCAACATAATTTTTGCAAATAGTGTCTGATACAGTTTCTAACATAACTGCTGACAAAGGAAATATTTTAAAATATTAAAAAAGATCTGGTAGCATCATTTTCAAATGGCCATCATTAATGTTTGAGTCTCATTTCTAGTGTTTTCTTCTATACATAGATTTGTCTTATTCTCTATTTAAGTGACTCTGGACTTTAAGAAATACTCTGAAGATGTTCTGTTTAAAACACAGTAGGGAGATAATAGCATCTTACTTAATGAAGAAAACAGAGAGCGTTTCAGTCCCAACCTCAAAGCTGCCCCGTCTGAAACAAGGTGCTAGGAGTATGTTTTCACGACGAGCGTTTTTTCCACCGTCGTGTCAGTGTGTCCCCACACAGAAGCGCGGTGGGTTAATCAACGTCACATGCATTCGCACTCGTCTTTCTCTGCTCCGTGAACACTCTGAGGATGAGGATGAGGGATGCGATCGCACCGCAGATGTTTTAGACAGTCATTAGCAGACCCCGCAGAAGTAGCAGAAGATGAAACTGCTGCATTCAGAGAAAAGAATGCTGCTTTTCCCTGCTTTTCGAGCAGACGCTTCGCCAGTAAACATGAAGGGCGCGCGTTAGACGGCTTCGCCCACACCATGAACCCCGAATTCCCTACACCAGTCTCGGGCAATGCGAAAGGCCAAACGTAGAAAATCTGTGGACCGTGTCTTTTGAAGACTGAGTCTGCATGTTCTAAGGCATTTTTCATTTTCACAAGATGGTGAATTCCAGTAACAACTGTGCAGGAAATAAAACAAAATCTCAACCCTTGTGCAAAGTAGGCAGCTTTAACCTCCATGACTGCTCCGCGGGGGTCCTGGTGTCCACTCTGAGTGATGGTGACATTAAACCCACCGAAGGGGCTCGTTTCCGCGGAGCCTCGGGGATCGCGCGCCGCAGATTCGCACCAGCCGGGCCCCAGAGAAGACGCTGCTGGCTCGCTCAGCCGCAGCGCTCATTAAATGGCAATAAACTGAGCTTTAATTGTGAGGCTTGATTGATTTAATAAGGTTAACATCTGCCGCTGCCCCTGGGCTGCGTGTGAGGCCTGCACATCAGGGTCTTATTACCCGGCCTGAGCTGGGTATGGGCCCAAATGCTGCTGGAAATGTCACCCCCGACGGCAGATGTACAGACACGGCAAGCGCCCTGCGCCGTCCTGCGCTGCCCCAGGTGATAAGTGGCGTCTCTGACGGACAGACGGCCCGACGGACGGCCCGCGTCCCGGTGCCTGGTGCACTCTGCCCGGGGAGGCTCTGCCCTCCGATTCTGCCCCTGCTGGACGGAGGAGACGCGTGTCCCCCGTGCATGGGCAGCCGGTGGGTCTGCAAGGTGGGCAGGCGACGGGTCTGCGTGTCCACACTGATGCCTGCACCATGAGCCTGGTGGCAGACTGCAGACGGCTCCTCCTGCACCCAGACTGCCGTTCTCAGCCCACTGAAAGCTGCTGGCAGAGCCTGCAGTTCAGTGGGCAGCGCCGGGAAGCGCCCCGCGTCCGCCGCCTGTCGGCGTCCACCTGGCCTCCAGGTGTGCGCGCAGAGCCCGGCGCTTCCGTCCTCAGCCTGGCCTGGCCCGCCGCCTCCCGCTGGGCGCTGCCCGTCACGGTGCTGCGGACACGGGCACCTCCTGCTTGTCTGGAATCCATGTGCATGTGCATGTGAACATTCACACACTCACAGATGTATGTGCAGCACATGCAGTTACACATTTACACACATACAGACACATACGCAGTGACACACATACCCACATGCACACACAGTCACACACACAGTTGCACACAATTTGCACACACACACACAGATACAATTTGCACACACACACACACACACACACACACAGATACAATTTCCTGAATGGAAGAATGTGTATTCTCCACCCAGCAAACAGCTGTTGTTTCAAGTGGCTTCTTACTAGGACGTCGGGGGAAACCGTCCTCCACCATATACTTGCACACAGACCACTGAAATCCTTTCTAAAGGGGAAGGTGTAGGAGCGAACAGGGCGAGAGTCGGCGGCGTGAGGTGACTAGACACCGAAGCTTCTGGGGAAGGCGTGACTCTCACGACACCGTCTTCACCTGTGTAAGGAGGGTAATTTTAATTGATCTTAACTCGAACCGATTAGATAGATGCATGAATTACTTTGCTCGCTTCATTTCACTGCTTGTACGTACATCTATCATCAAGCTGCATCTTAAATAAATAAATGCATTTGTCAACTACACCTCAGTGAAGTCTGGAGAAGAGAAGGTTAAGCATGCAATTAAAGCTAAAAATGGCCCAGGTATTTTATGTGCACATTCTAAATAGCTGAAGGAAAAACGTAACCTATGTTAGTTCTAAGAAGTCTTTTAAAGCAATGTTAGTGAGTCAAGATTTCTGAGGATAGAGACACGGAGAGAGATAGAGAAGGAGAGATGGAGAGAGACGGAGATGGGCAGATGGAGACACGGAGAGACATGGAAAGAGATGCAGACAAACAGATAAGAGAGAGATGGGACCCGGGAGACTTGGTGGCTGCGCCTGCACCTGCGAGAGGAGCCAGTCCAGCAGCAGCAGGAAGAGCAGAGGCAGTGGAAACACCAGAAATGTGGAGGTGAGGCTGGGGGACAGGACACCTCTGACTCCGAATCAATAAAACGCTCTACTTTAATGAACACAAAACCCCAGATGGAAGAACCGGCAGGACCAGAAAGCTGCTCGCCCCTGCTGCCATGGCCGCCCACAGACCATCTCCGGGGACGACACGCCCCCCGGGCCCTGCCTGGAGGTGGGCACCTCGGGACGTCCCTTGAGCCTCGGGCTCTGTGGCCAGGGGACTTGTGTTCCTGGGCCCCTGGGACAGTAGCAAGCCAGCGCCAGTTGTCAGTGAGCTGACATGGGGACGACGCAGTCAGGGACTGCAGGCAGCACGGGCGGCCTTCCCAGGGCCCCCGAAGTGCGGGTCTCGGGGGCTCCGAGGACGGAGCTGAGCTGCAGCGTCAGGGCGCCCAGGCAGCCGTGTGCTGGTCTGCGGCCCGGTTGGTGCCTTCCCTCGGGCGCCCCCACGGGGTGCCACACAGGTGCAGACTGGTGCTGCTCTCCGGGCCTGTCTTCCAATCGGCCCGAACCCGCTGCTAAGGGGCCCCTGGAGGCGGACAGGCGACACTCACAACCACAGTGGCCTTGTTGAGGCAGCAGGGACTGAGGCCGCGCGCGTCTCCAGAGACGGCCAAGGGCTCAACCCAAGGTGAAGGGAGAGGCGCGTCTGACAGGCCACCTGCGCCGGACGGGAGCAGCTGTGGGACGCGGACGCGGACGCAGACGCAGACGCAGACGCAGACGCAGACGCAGAGCACACTCGGAACGTGCGGCCCAGTCGGATCAGATGGGAGCTGAATCCCCGCTGACCAGGCGGAGAAGCGGGATTACAGATTCGTGACTGTCAGCGTTAGTACCTCCTGACTTTGCTAAGTGTAGACACCGTGATGCATCGTGATGTGTGGGCATCACGTAAACAGTATTCCGTGCCCGCAGCCGCGCCGGCTCCCACCGCAGTGACAGAACCACGGGCGCGTGGGAACGAGCCGCCCAGCACTGAAACCACGAGGCCTCCCTTCGTGGACATGCTCGAGGACCCTTCGGTGGATCGCTCTCCAGGCGCTGCTTTCTGAGAGAAATGTCTCTCGCGAAGGGACGTGTCACGATGGTCAGGGGACGAGGGCAAGAGATGCCACCTGTCATTTTAACGCGCAGGCAAAGCTGGTGGAAAACACCCGTCCGTCATGGACAAGCGAGCGTGATGCCAAAGGTTATTCTAAGGCTCCACCGAGACCACGGTCCCTCCGGCCGGCTTAGCGCTGCTTAGAAATCAACGTCATGAATCCATTTGGTGGCAAAGGCCTCACTCTTCAATGAGGGGTTCATGGCGAACATTTTCTGCCACCAGTTCTTTTCTTTCATGAGCACTTCAGAGTCTTCGCAGAGCGAACGTGAGGACGCCGTGTGGATCTGTGCTGTCTGCGGAGTTTCAGTGAGTGACACTTGCACCCGACTTGAAGGGCGGTGGAGTCTTACCGTGAATGGTGACTGAGATGAGGGAGACGCCCCGAGACGCCCGAGCTGATTCGTCACGTCTGTCTCCCCACCCGGCTTGGTGGCGCAGCGAGCAGGCGTTTGTCACGCACACGTGCTGACCGCTGAGCCGCGGCATCTGTGCGCGCACGGGGCGCAGAAGGTGCTGCTGCGCGTTGCACGGCCCTTCACTGTCCTCCAGGCCCGCTGCTTCACCCCTGGTTTACGATTCCGCCGCTTGCTTCGAGCTGTCTCGAGTCCGCCAGTGACGACAACTGCGAATTTCACCGAAGCCCTCGACTGCTTCCTGCACAGCAACCTGGGAGTCGCAATGAATGCACAGAGGGTCTCGGGGCCGTGACACGGCTCCGTGTGACCCTGGATGGTGGACGCAGGTCACCACACGTGTCCGGACCGCAGAGCGAGCACCGCCGAGTGACCGCTGTGGCCGCGGCGGCGTGTCCGGGCAGGCTCCTCGGGTGTGGACGTGGCCTACGTGGGGATCTCTGTAAGGACCCTGCAGTTTGCACGGTCTCAGCCTCCAGACGGATGGCGGCGTTTTAAACTGTGAATGACCAGGCAGCCCTGGCCCAGCAGGGTAACCGGCGCCGTCCACGCGCATCCCGTGGATACGCAGAGCCAGGAGCCGACCAGTGATGAGCAACCGAACAGAAGAAATGAAGTCGCGCCTCCTCCCTCCTCCAGCCTGCTCACCTGCATTCCTGCCGCCCTTTGCTTAAAACACGAGAGGATGACGTCCCCGCAGGTGCTGTGATCCCACACGGCCGCGGCGCCTGCCGTGCGTTCCCAGGACCGACCTGTGCGGGGTCATGCAGCGGTCCCTGCCGGCCCGGAGTCCCCTCAGCGGCCCCGTCTCACCACACCCCCGCGTGCCGGCCGAGCGCGTCAGAGGGCGCGTTCCCAGCCTCTGGCCTGACGTGGCTGCAGCTGTCTGCTCTCGGGCTGACACACGGCTGGTCTCTGTCCAGACTCGCGGTGGGGACAGAGCCCTGGCCCGCCGGCCCCCTCGGTGGCCTGACCGCAACGCGCAGGAGGCCCCGGGAGCAGGGAGAGGAGAGGACCGGACGCGCCCACCCCGAGGGCAGCGCTTCTGCCCGCGCAGCGTCGAGCCCGTGCCTGCCCTTCCGACTTGGCCTCCAGAGACTATTTTCCGGTTTCAGACGCCTCATTCCACTCTATCCCGTCCTGCCCAGTGTCCGGGACTGTCACTGAAATCGCGTCACGTCTCTCCTTTCCGCCGATGCCCAGAGCGCCACCCTCTCCGGTCGCCCCACGTCCACGACAGCCCCGAGCCGTGATCTCAGCTCTGCGGGCTTAAGGACGTAAAGTAAGTCTGAGATGTCGCACGGCCTCTGCCTTCCCCACCTCTGCAGGAAACGGGCCACGTTCGGTAGCAGTTCCCACCAGCCGGGTCTGTGCACTGTAATTAGATGTAATGATTCCCTCTGAAGATCATCTTGATATTCTTTCAGCTTCAATATATCGTCTGTGAAAACTGACAGTTTCCATGCAATCACCCGTCACCCACAGAAACCTGACACAGGTCGCCGGCTCGCTCGGCCAGGGACACACCTAGCAGAGCATGTCGGCTGCCTGCTTGGTGCAGGTGGCAGCGACAGGCGGAGAAAGCGATGGAGTGTTTTCCAGCCCTCAGTCCCTAAACCCGAGGCAGGATGGGCGTGGCATCACGGGCTGTGGGAAGGCGGATGTGGCCACTGGACTGTCCACAGTTAGGACATCCCTCCTGCCGGGATGTGAGGGGCAGCGGGCGGGCTGCTCTCAAATGCTCGTGTGTTGTCTTTTCCCACAAAAATGCCTTTAGAATGCACACTATTCAAAAACCATTTGAAGAAAATAAAAAGCAAAGCAATTAGAAAAGGAATCACCAGCAACTACTTCCATAAATGTTACCGCGGGTGACCATGACAATGGCCTCCGGAATGCATAACATTCAGGAAACAAAGAAAATGTTTGGTCACATAATTCTTACACTCGCATTAATATCAACAGCAGATTATAAAAACAGAGCAGATTCGTTTTCCCGGGACAGGACCATGACCCGTGGCGTGTTCTGGCCGATGACCACTTCAGATCTGGGATCAGTGTCAGGACACGGGTGCAGGGCCCCTCCCAGGTCAGCGAGAGCGGTGGACCCGCAGCGGCGAGGACGAAGAGGGCCTGGAGCGGTCACTCTCCCCACAACCTGCCAGGATCCCCAGGAAGGAGCCACCGTGCCCAGAACACATCACGAGGGGACAGTCTCCCCGGTACCCAGCAGTCCCCGGCCACCTCCTCAGGGGACTGTCCCCTCCTCCCAGCGCGCCCGCCCAGCCCACAGTCTGAGAGACAAGTCTGGAAGTCAGCTCACGGCTCCTTGTTGCAGGAAAGAGTAACTTAAACTTTGTTTGGACTTGAAAGACCCCAAATGGTCCAAGCAATCTGAGAAAAGACAACCAACATGCAGGCGCCACTCCAAGATCGCGGACCAAACGGAGGCGGGACAGAACTGAGCTCCTGGAAGTGAACGCTCACGGACGAGCTCAGTTGTCTTGTGACAAAGGAGCACGAGCAGATGATGGAGAAAGGACAGTTTTCTGCAGAGGGCGCCGGACACTCGACCGACACGGGCAGAAACATGAGTCCAGGCCACCAACACCTGTCGCAGAAACCGATGCAACAGGGACCAGGCGCTTGAACGTGAGAACAGAAGCTGTACGGACAGGAGTGCAAACAGGCAGCACGGCCCATGACGCTGACCGCAGACAGGCCTCGGGGACTCGTCTCCCGGGACAGTAGACGGAAAAACAAGAACACACACAGGGTGACATCACACTGAGCAGTCTCAGGACCACAAACGTCCTCGCAATGCAAACAGCCCTGCTGCCTGGAGAGGCAGCTGCGCCTCCCACGTGACAGGGCTTCGTCCCCAGGTTGTGAGAACTCGTGCCGCCGAGCTAACAGCCCCAGCACGACCTGAGCCGATGGTCCGAGCGGACACTCCCGCAGGGAGACCCCGGCTGCGACGGTGCTCCCGCGTGTCCTCAGGAAAGGCGACCAGACAGTGAGGAGCCGCCTCGCCGCTGAGCGCGGTCCACGTCATCAGTGACGTGAGCGGCGAGCGTGCGAAGAGGAGGCCCGAGCGCCGGACACTGGGGCTTCCTGGAAGAGGCAGAAGCAGAGCGACACCCGGGTCTGGCTCCCCTGTGAAGAGGATGATGACGCTCAGTCACAAAGGACGTGTGGCCCGTGTTCACGCATCACGACTCACGGAGCCAGAAGCAGAAACAGCCTCCTGCGTCGACGGAGGGGAGTGGCGACGAGGCGGACCAGACGGAAGGGAGCGTCGGCGATGATAAAGCAGGGGCGGAATCTGCCATGCGCAGCGTCGTGGCTGCACCTGGGCATAAACCGGAAGGAGACAAGACCCCCGATGAGCTCACTCGCAGGCAGTGCATAGAGACAGCAAGAAATGAAGTAAATTAAACGAAACTGGATTTTAAAAATGAACAAAGTCAAGCGACGAGGTGTTCAGCCAAGAACAGCAAGTCAGCGGCTGCAGAAGAGCTCGGGGAGGCGGGCGCGGGCCGCTGGGGCTAAAAGCGCGGAGCTGGTGAACGTAACGCGTCACGTGCAGGCTGATTCACTACGATGCGCCCCTTAAACGCACACGCTGCTCCTGCAACGCGGCTGGCTAAACGCAGACACACAGGAAAGTAAAGGCGCCGGCCTCTCTGGCTCCTCCAGGAGCAGCGGCTCGCGGTTCTGCGACCCAGAGGCCTGCGTGGCCCGTGCAGCACGTCTGCAGAACCCCCACCTGCGCAGCGACGGCGGCGAACGGATGCCACTTGGCATGTCGGCAGTGGTGCAAGCTCTTCAGTTCCTTGCTTCATCTCCATCACCGTTGGAGGAGACAGGCAGTGCCATCCTCTCCTTCCAGGGACGGCGTTGGAGCCGAGTTAGGCGTCCGGCAGGGCAGCTGCAGCCTTCGCTTCCCGTGGCGGACGGCGCTGTGTCACCGTCTCGTCCCGCGTGCCTGTGCTGAAAGGCAGACTCACCCAGCCAGGAATGTCAGGTTGTCCCGGGAGCGGAAGGCAGCGCCACGGTGCAGAGCTCGGGGAGACTAATGATATGTTAATTGGTTAATTGCATATTCTAATAACAGACTTACAAAGTCACCAGTTTCTTTATGTTGAAATTGCATAATTGTGTCAGTTGTGTTTTCCGTAAACACGGGGATGTTTTCATTCTCCTCCCCTTCTCTATATAATTAAGTTTTGGCTTTTCCTCCCGGAGCTATAATTGATCCTAATGTCTTCATTCAGCAGGAATCATCCTGAGGGGTCTATTTTTGGTCCCTCCCTGAGAGGTCTAGTCTGTCATCCAGGCTTCCAGAGAGAAGGACAGACGCTTGCTCTGAGCTGGCCGCTCGGAGCGGGACCACTGCGCCCGCGGGCCCCGGCGCACGCCCGCCTCGTGCACATAGAAAAACCGCTCCCCATCCTTGCGGCTGTGCGACTGCAGGGCTTGTCCAGCAGACGTGTGCCCTGTTCCCATGCCATTTAAAACACCATAACGTTATCCTGAACTGGACTCTGTTTCTAAGGCACCTTTTCTCCAGCGGCGACTGGTGCTGCTGGGGAAAATGGTTCGATTGCAGGAGACCTGCTGGCCTTCAGCTGTACCACTCAGGCGAGTCCCTCTGAAATCCGCTGTGGTTTTTGCACAGTTCAGAAGGCACCTGTCACGGTTACGGGACGAGACATCTTCACCCTGGGCGCCATGAGCCACAGTGAGCGCCGGTGAGGCTGCGCCCACGGGACCGGCCGCCCTGTTCTCTGGTCCTGGGGTCATCGGGACCTCTCCGCACACATTCTGGAAATCTGCTGAGTTCTGGTGTAATCAGAGGGTTCACTGTGATATAAAACTCTTGCTCAAAGCAGTTTTATCTCAGCAAGAACCTGTTGGAATGAACACCCAGAAATCCGTCTTAGGAAAATGGCAGAGATGCGTTTTCCTTCCGTCCGGAGTGTGTGGGTAATGCCGCAGCGGTGAGCCGCAGGCCGGCCGTGTGCAGCGAGGGCTCCGCGGGCCTTGGCCGCCATCGTCACTGCCGCCTGCGCATGGCCGCCCACACGGCCTCGGGTCGCCTGCGGCGTCGACCTGTCCACGTTCATCCCGGTGCCAGCGCCAGCGCCGGTCCCTCTGCCGTGCACACATCACACTTTTTCTCCGCCATGAGGCGGCAGCTTGAGAGCTGACTGCCGGTCACTTAGAGTTTCTCTCCATTGGGAATTCTTCGGGGAGCACTTTTCCGAGGAAGCGGCCTATTCATTTCCAAGCACAGACGCCCAGCCCAGGTGCCCCACGGTGGCTGCAGGGCAGCGCCAGGAGACGACTGGATGCTGGACCGACAGACGCCCACAGAAACGTCCACATGGCAGCAGCTCAGCAGGCCCCTGAGACAATGCGCCTGACAGCATGAGGATGGGGCCGCGGTGCCAGGCCGCAGAGGGGGGCACAGCGCCCGACAGCACGGGGACAGGCAGCAGAGGGGCGGACAGGGCAGCAGAGTGGGGCACAGCGCCCGACAGCACGGGGACGGGACTGCGGAGGGGAGGACGGCGCCCGACAGCACGGGGACAGGCCGCGGAGGGGCGGACGGGGCAGCAGAGTGGGGGACATCGCCCGACAGCACGGGGACGGGAAAAGCAGTGCTGCAGAGGCTGACCTTGGGAGGCGTGTCGGGGTGAGTCACCCCTTTGCTAGCGGCGACCGCCAAGTGCCATTCCGGGAAGCACCCGTGTCTGCTACTGCTTCCTCTCATGTCGGCCAGCCAGCCGAAGCCGTGCCCCGAGTCTGCTCCGCGGCAGATCTTTCCACGTTTGCTGCACACGATGGCAGCCAAGTGCAGCAGCGGCTGCACAGCACGAGGCGCGCGTCTCAGGCCGCAGGCAGCACAGGCCACAAGGCCAGGGCGTCAGCGGCGTCGAGCCCATGTCAGGCAGCAGCGAACTGTCCCCGAGAGTCCCGGGTCCCTGGCTGCATGCGTCTGCAAGGAAGACCTGTCGCTCACAGCACGTGTCTGCATGGCTCTTCGGCGGCGTCGCCCTCCCTGGACTGTCTCGTGGAATTAGAAACCTGTCCATCTCCTCACTGAAAGTGAGTCCTACAAAGTCCCTGGCTCTTTACTCAGAGAATGACGATGGCCTGGATGACCTTCCAGGGATTTTCAATCCCACTGCCCCACCAACAGCGACTATCAAGCCCTGGCCTGCAGCACCGGCCCCTGGTGGACTTGCCAGCGCAGGCTGCAGGGTCCTGCCTGTAGAAAGCCCGATTCCACCGGCCTCAGGCGGTGCCTGGCGCCCTGCGTGTCTCCAGGTGAGCCCGGCGCCGCGGGTCTGGGGCCTGGGGCTGCGTGTGACAGCTGCCGCCGCCCTAAACCTCTGGCTGTCGAACAGGGCTGGGTTGACTAGCAACCAAGGCCTACATGACACCACCTCTTTCTCCCCCGCACGGAACGGATCGCAGCGCCTCCGGGTCCCTGCACCCACGTCATCGTCATGAGGCTTCCAGCGCATGGTGCCAATAGCTGTCTTTTCCTCAGGTGTGTATGACAACAGCAGCATCTCCAAGTGACAGTGTTGGGCTAGGAAGAGAGTCCGTGCTCAGCGACGTCGGGAGTCGGCGAGGAGATGTAACAGAGCCACCTGCCAAAACACGTTGTTGTCTTCTTACCTGATACCGACCTAAATTTTCGCAACGCAATGTGACAGGCTGAACTCAAGTGGTTTTTCTGCAAGAAGCTATAGGAAAAGGAAGTTCACAGAAGACACAGCTTCATGATACCTTGGGGGCAGCGAGCATCTCCAGGGCCAGTTTTGGAGCCGTGTCCACACGGACACGTGTGTGTCAGCTGACTTTCTGGCCCTCGTCCACACACCAGACAGCGAGATACCGGGATGAAGGAAACACGAGAAGTTGTCACTCTTTAAGAAGTAATTAAAATGCTTCACAGCGATGTGACCAGATTACAAACCAACACATCCCCTTCCCCACAGCTCATGTGCTCTTAGGACTGAAAAAGCCAAGGTGCGAAAACAATTCAAAATACTCAGCTGAATTCAGCTATGCACGGTTTTTTTGCTTAGAAGGAATAAATACTTGATGGAGGCTCAAATGGAAAAGACGCTCCCAGCCAGGTTGGCTGTCGGCGCAGAGGCACATCGAGAGACGGGGCGCGTCAGACGGCGTTGAGACGGGGCATCAGATGGCAGGCGGGCCTGCCCTGCCCTGCGCCCGCCTCCTTGCTCCTGCCTGTTTTAATCAACCGGGGTCCGTCAGTAGCAACCACCGGATAACTCTCCTTCCTCTGAGGTTGCAGAGTTTTGAAGCGTTAACTCAACCAGTTCCAAAATCAGCCGGCGAGGACCGGTTTCATGGGCGCCGGCTCCTCTGCAGCCCGCCTGACGCACTTTGTCCTTTCTGGTAACACCGGGTCTGTCATGATAAAGGGAGAGGCCGGGCCATTCCTGGGGAGACGTTCGGAAATAGCCCTCCAGTGACCTAATAGGACTTGATGACACCGCGGAAAGTCTAATGCATGGAGGCTGGCACGGAAATGAAACTTGTCAGAAAACCCATTTTATTTTATTGTACTAACTGAATACTCTGTCCTGTCCCCACTGAAATTGTCATGCAGTTACGTTTCGAAAGAACTTGTGACATCTACACTTCAGTTTAAGGTTCTTACTGATACACTTGGATGCGCCATGTGAAAATAAGTTTGAGTAGTCAACGTGCAAAAACGTGGTGGCAGACGAGCTGAGCGCCGCCGCAGGACGGACACAGCCGCCGCCTGGAGCCCCGGAATGTGTGGCGTGGATGAGCGACCTGGGCGACGGAAGGAGGCTCCCCCATCATTCGGGCAGCGCACAACCGTGCCTTCGGTTCTCTGGACACCGTGTCTGGGATCGACTGCACGTGCTGGGACTCTGCGTGATCAGAGGCCGGTCTACGTGTGAACACGAAGCCGACAACATCAGTGAATGTCAGTCATCACACTGGACTGACGAACCCCATGTAACAGTTCATAATAGCGTCGGCAACACGACTTAACATGTTAAAGATGGTTTTCAGACACTCCTTCAGGACGCTGTGTTCTGCAGAGCACACGTAGGTGGCTTAGGGATGACTCATCAGGTGGGGCTTGCCCGCATCCTGCTCTTTTCCTTCGTCGAGGGGCTTTTGTGTGTGAGAGAGAGAGAGACAGAGAGATGGAGGAGAGAGACAGAGAAAGGGGGTTGGAAAGTGGCGCCCCCGCAGTGTCCTCCGTTACCGACTGAACTGGAAGTGTGTCTCGAGCTTGTGAATTAACATGTGCTCAGTCACACAAGTTAAAAAGAGGGGCGTGCGGCCAGCCACCCTCGAGCTGTGTCCTCTCTGAGCTCTGACCACGCAGCTGCTTGCGCCGGCTGCAGGCTGGGGAAGGCCACCGCGCTGTGCCCGCGATGTCACGTGCAAGAAGGTGGGGTGTGTTTGCAGGTGTGCGCTCAGCGGCTGCTGCTTAGCCCGCGCCTGGGACTGGTGTGCAAACGTGGAAAAGGAAACTCAGATATGCATGGCGGCGTGTAAGTGAAATGAAAAGAAAATGTGTTTGTAAGAACTAGCAGTGGTTTGAAATTCATGAGCATTAATAGGATTCCAAAAGTTCTCGATCTGATCGCTAAGTCAGAAATCCTAGGTCAGCAGCAAAGTGCTCTAAACTCTGGACGCCCAGCCTCTCGGCAGGAGCCCGCTTTCCAGATTCTGGACGCGCTGAGCCTGCCTGTGTCCGAGCGGGGCGACTCGCACGCAGCTCAGAAAGGTCAGAAAAGCACATTGTTCCTTCGATCTGTCAGACTGAGTCAGTGTACGTGTCCCAAGAGGCTAAACGTGTCTTTGGATCCCAGCATGTGAGCGAGAAATTAAAGTCAGCTTTACTCCACACTTAAACTAAATTATTATCAAAAGTAAATGGAAAGAGGAATAAACAGACATAATTCACTGGAGTAGAAAGTTCGTTTCTTCAGTAGATTTCCTGATGAAAGCATCGCAGGCGCAACTAAAGCTCTTCGGTAAGATGCTGTCTGGTTCGTAGGTCTCCCGGGCCAAGCGCCCTCTCTTCACACACGTCCTTGTCTTCCTGACAAGCGTCCATGCTGGGTCTCCCCTCTCAGCCCTTGAGTTGAACTCAGGTAACTGCAATTAGAATGTGGGTCTGGATTCAGAAAGAAGAGCTGCAGCCGGTAACGTAGTTGTATTAACTGTCCGGCATCCTTCCTGCTTCCAGGCTGTGAACAGCGGTTAATTAAAATAGATGTGGTAGCTCTTCCCGGTTCTTCAAAACAAAAGGGGGCGGTGATAGTGTTGTAATAAGTAGGAAATAATTTCAGGTCATCAAATAATCTTATCTACGCAAACATTTACCAGGACCCTTTCTGAACAGCAGTCAGGCACCTAATTAAACCTCATCAGCTGCAAGTTTGAATCCTACGGGACCTCTGTCTATAAAACAAGTCAAACGAGCGTCTCTCCGAGGGCGCGACCCAGGTCACGGGGGCCCTGGGGCAGAGGAGCGGGCTGGGGCGGCCCCCCGGCGTCGACGCTGCCTCCAGGGCGCTCAGGCAGAGCCCACCGACGTGCCGAGCGTGGTCCCCAGCAAAGCTCAGATCCCCCTGGAGCCCGAGTCCACCTGACACTCCCAGCTCTACCTCTTTCACACTCACACTCACACACACTCACACAGACACAGACACACGTGCACACAAGCCCACGGCCCTGGCTCAGTGTCTCAGCAAACACACTACGGAAAGGCTGCTGTCCCCGCAGGAAGAAACTCCACCTCATGGAGGCCGGGGACACGGGTCTGCACTGTCAGCTGTCCCATCGCCCGTGGGCTGCCGTCCCGCCCGCCGGGCTCGTCCCCAGCTGCCTCGCCCTCCGCCTGGCCGCAGGGGCGGGTGCGTCCTGGCCCCGCTCTGGGGAGGGGTGCGGCCAGAGGGAGCCGGCATCATCGACCCCTTCACTGCAGCCAAGTGGGGTTTCCATCCATTCAGCCTGCACTTGGCCTGACCTCCTCCACCGGCCCACTGGTCCGTCCGTCCACCTGTCTGTCCACCCGCTGGTCTGTCTACCCAACAGGAGCCGGGATGGAGCCCCTCCAGGGGGTGGTACTCTCAGGCCCAGTGACAAGTGCTGCCCTCGTGAAGAGGGGCAGGCGCTCCCTCGGGTGCCCCGGGGCGGCCAGCCTGGACGCTGGCTTCAGGGCAGTGGGCACTTTACTGACCCTACCGCATGCCCAAGGGACGGAGGGGCAGTGTTAGTGTGCGTCCCCACCTCCTAACCACACGTCCGAAGCCCTGCTCTCAGAAAGAGCCTGAGTCTTGGCAAAAGGGGACAGCAGGCCATGGGATCGGGAGCTCACCTGCAGACACTCGAGGCACCCATCCGGTGGCCCAGTGCTTTCTCAGGCAGCCAAGCCACCAAACACGTCAGCCAGGCCAGTCCACCCTCAGAGAGCGACAGACGCAGGCCTGGGGGTGCTCCAGGACAGGTGGGCACGGCGGGGGCCTCACCGCCCCAGAGGGGCACAGCCTGGCCTCCCAGCGCGTGCAGGGAGGGAGCGGCCCGGAGCTGTGTCAGGACACACCCGCTTCCGACACCCGACACCCGGCAGGGGCCCCTCTGCTCCCTCGGCCCTGCGCCTCCTTCCTCCTGCCTCCTGTGCTCTAGCAGAGACGGCCTGGCCAGCAGTGCCTTCCCGCAAGCACCACGGGGCAGAAGCCGTGCGCACCCCCGTTCACAGCCTGAGTGCCGTCTGGGGGTTCGCCAGTGTCAAAACAGGCAAAGAGCTGTCGGGATGCTGAGACAGGGACCTGCCTGGGGACAGGGCCTGGGATGAGGCCTGGAGGTGGAGAGAGGAGGGCAGAGGGCGGATGGCTGGGAGGCGGGAAGGGCCAAGGCCGAGCAGAGAAGAGGCTGTGGCTTCTAAGCTTCCCGGAGCCCCGTCTGTTTGAAGCGGCGCCTGCGTCCCCGCTGGCAGTAAGGACGCTTCTCCTCTCAGAGACTCTGCAGCGTTAGCCCCGGATGGGGCGGCGTGAGAACAGGTGCAGCGACCAGTAGAGTAGAAAGCCAGACGCAAACCTCAGGCGTGTGGTCGAATGACCTATGATGAGGTCACCAGAATGCGCGACGGGAAAAGGAGCGACTCAGCCAACGGTGCTGGGACCCGGACCCGGAGGCCGGCAGCATCCTGCACGGCACTCGAGCTGGAGTCAGTGTTTAACCCCGGGCCTCACACCCCAGAGGAGACGACGACGGAGGCAAAGCCTCTGTCCTTGAGCTTGACAGGCTGCTTGGCTTGGAAGCAAACGCGTCCACAGCGGTGCCCGCTGGTGGCCGAGGGGTTCAGCTCCTCTGGCCGTCCAGGGTCCCGAGTGTCTCCAGGACCCAGGCTGGCCACCGCCCAACGTAAGAACGGGCAGCAGTCACGTGGACAGGGGTGCAATTCACTGTCCTCAGGGGCTGCCCGTCCAAACACGCGACGGATGCGTATTTCCCAGAGAGACAATCACAAGCAAAAGGCCGGAAGTGACAAGGAGTGAAGGACCCGCACGCCCCTGCGTTTCGCTGGAAACTGTCCAACGCAGAACTGGGATGAAGTAGCCTGGTGACGCCTCAGAGTCCTCGACCCCCGAGTATCTGTGCACAGGAACCGTGTCAGAGTCTCCCAGAGGCGACCCGCGCTCTCGTGTCCCGCGCGGCTGTCACATCATCCATCATAGCCAAGGTCCAGAAGCCACCCCAATGTCCTCTGACAAAGGGATCAGAAATAACACTCAGTGTCATATTAGTCCACTTCTGAAGCAAACCCTGCAGTTTTCAACAATCTGTATGAACTTGGGACACAGTTTATCAGATGCAATCGGCTCGACACAGAAGGACAATAAGGCCTTCCTACTAGAATCAGGTCTAAAAGGTTAAGGTCACAAGCAGAGAATGGCCGGGGGCCGCACGGGGCTGGTGGCCGGGGGATGGAAGGCTGCTCAGCTGACGTAAAGTCTCCGTCACGGGGAGGACGTGCTCCCGCGCGCCACGTCCACGGGTGAAGCAGGGCTCCCGAGGCCTGGCAGACGGGCTCGCGTGTCCCGCCTCCTGCCGGGCACCCGCCTCCATCCTCCAGGGTGTGCTCCGGCGGCGGCGATGCGGGCTGAGGCCACCACAGGCCGACGCGGCATCGGGAATCTGCTTTCCTGTCGTGCAGGAGCTTTCGAGAGGGCGAGCGTCCGGTGGTCCTGGGCCTGCACGCACCCGCGGCCCTCCAGGCTACTGTCCGTGTGCCCGGCGCCTCCAGACTGGCCTTGTCACCAAGAGCGCTCGCCGTCACATTGCTGAGTGTCCCTTTGGTGAAGAACTAAGCATGGGGTCGGGAGCCTGAGGGTGGTTCGCGTGTGTGAGTGTCCAGAGCATTGGCCCCAGAACCTGTGGTGACAGAGCAGGCCGCCGCGGGCCCTCCAGGCTGCGTCGTGGCGCTGGGGACACCGGGGAGACCCCTGCAGGGGACAGCAGGGGCCCACAGTGTCTCGGAGAATGACTTAAATATCCAGCAGCACGGTTTGTAGATTTAAGACAGGCGAACGGCATTCTCAGGTATTTCAGGAAAGGTACGTGAAACAGCAGACATCCTCTGCTGTTGCTGTCATCGTCCTCACAGTCTCATACATACCAAGTGCACGTCCGTGGTCCCCTAAAGGCGCTGTCAACCTTGGTCTCTCAAAGACAAACATTTTTAAAGATTATTTTGATTGTAAAGATGGCAGTTCTTTAAAAGTTAGTTTTATCGTGGTGACCCTGTTCCATTAACATGGAGAATCACTTTTTACATCTCCCTTTCAGTTTCTGCTAATTGCACAGAGCAATGGAAATGCTCTAGTTGTAAGTGACAGCCCCTTGTCCCTCCCGAGTGTCACCATCGGTGCCTTGGGCCCGGGTTAGCCCTTTGCTTCCTTCCCTTTGGCCTCGGCAGGGCTGCGGGGCTGCACAGACATGCCCTTCAGGTCCCCACGCAGGTTGTGCAAATTGGGGGCTGTGACAAGTTACAGGAGTCACTTCTGCTTAAAAGGAGCCTAGGATACAAATTCTGAGAAAGTCCCCAAGGAAAGTGGCGTCTGACTAAGGACAAACGTGACGAGACGCATCTAACTGGAAGATGCCCCGCCTGGCTGGGAGGCGGGTGTTCAGGGCGCAGCAGCCCTTTCAGGTTTTAAAGGTTGGAGGACCGACGCTATTTCAGATCCAAATTTCCGATGTTTCGTCTTCCAAGTTCCTCCTGAGGCCGGACTGGACCCTCCCGGGCGACGGTCTCTGCCCCCTCAAGTCTCCCCAACTTGGGGTCTGGCACCCACGTCCCGCGCCTCCTCCAGCGCGTTTGGGCTCGGGGGAGTCGTCTCTGACTTGGTCCTCGGCAGTGTCTTTATTCGAATGATTAACACCGGAGACCCAGTGAAGAATGGAAGCAGACGCTTCCTTTCTGCATGAGAGGGGCCACCTGCCCAAGCCAGCGACATCTGCTGACAGCCGGGCCCTTACTCGCTTCCTTCGTTCCCAACTAGCAGCTTCCGACACGGGGACCAGCCTGCCTCTGGCATCTGTGTGGTGAGGAGTCGCGGTCTCCACGTGTGTGCGTGCGTGGAAGCCCTCAGGTGACGGGAGGAGGCGGCCTGCGGCGTGACCGGTGGGAGGGTGACGCCCTCATGCGTGACTGTCCGTCTAAACCTGTCCCCAGAGGCCGGGCCTGGCCCGCCTGCCTGCCGCACGCTTCCCCGGCAGCGCTGGGCGGCTGTGCCCGCCGGGCCCCGGCCTGGTCTCCGGGGAGCGTGTGTGAGCCGCCCAGACGGTGGGGACAGTCCCGGCTCGTCTAAGGAGCTCAAATGAGCTGTGTGCAGACTTCAGGGTGTATCTGAGCCACAGGTGATTGGAATCAAAGGCCCGGCCTAAGACAGAAACGCTAATCACCAATAATGAAAGACGTGATGGCGTCAAGACGCTGCGTCGGCGGCTCCTGCATTTGCAGCTCATCTGTTTGACTGGGGGAAGCACATCTTAATAAACCATTATTTCATCAGTCCGAAACCTGCCTGGTGTCTCGTGAGGAGATTTTTAATTTGTAATCCCTCTGAGACACCTCGGTTTCCCCAAGGCTCTGTCACGTTTCTTAATGTTTTCTGCTAGATCAGAGCCCGAGATGAAATTTCAATACATCAGTGAACTATTCACGTGGAACTCAACTTTCTATCAAAACCCCTGCAGATGAAAACGGTTTTGAAAGGCAGGTAAGCCCAGTCATGGACATGGTGTGGATTCTGTCAGGACCCACAGTCTCCCGCGCTGCTGCTTCTGCAATAAGCAATGAGAAATCTTCGAGGCGGGAAAAGCTCCTCAGTAAATCGCTGGCAGATACAGGAATGCTCCGCTGTCAGCGGCCCGCGTGCCGGGAAGCGTCACGCCGGCGGCCGTCCTCAGGGCCCCTCCAGGGAACACCCAGCAGGTTCCATGCGGACAGAAGGACAAGCCGTGTTGTGACGCCGCCCACACGCCGGGACCCTGGTCCACAGGGTAGCGCCCTCGTGCTTGGCCAGACTTGGGGACGAGCCGAACCCGTGACGCGTGCGCTCCAAGGCCAGGAGCAGAAAGTTCTGCACGAAGAGCGTCATCAGCCCAACCCAGCATGCACACGGCCCAGGCGGCAGCCCCTGCGATGTCCTCAGGGAGAGTCACTCAGCATCTGCCAGGACAACCCGCGGTTACCCAGGATACTACGACCCTCGACATTCCCGGCCGGAGCCGACGCCCAGGCGCCCACGAAGGACGGGCTATGATGCCATGGGAGCACGCACGACTCTTCTCAATGCCCTGACCTTCGGTTCTGAACACCTGTCATGGCTTGTACTTAACTATAACGCGTCTGTGATTAAGAGTCTATTAGGATTTCCACAGAATGCGAGGTTTTGAGAAAATTGCATTAACATATTGTCAGATTCCAACAACCTCTGACTTGGAATACAAAACCTAAAAAGAATAGCCCCCACGTGAACGCGGAACGTAACTTGAGCTGGAATCGTGTTTTCTAGTCATCGGAGTTCCCTTCTCCCGGCTGCTCAGAGAACAGTCTCTGCCGAGCACCCACCCGTCTCCCTGTCCTCCACCCCAGCCCTCACCACGTCCTGTGTCTTTCTGCAACTCTAAGTCAGCAGAGGACCAGCAGTGAGGCCACCTGTCCCTCCCAAATATGCATACAGGGCCCCCTGCTGCTCAGGTGAGAGGCAGATTCCTCACCGGGGGGTCCTCTCCACAGCTGTCTGCTCGGCCCTCCTGTGGGTGACCCAGTGCCCAGAGCCCCTCTCTGCCTTGGGGCTTCCTCTGCAGGGATGCCCCCAAAGCCAGGCCGCCCTTGCTGCTCAGAACTTGGTCTACATGTCAGCCCTGCAGAGAGGCCCTTCATGCAGCTGGTGTCCAGACTGAGGCCGGGCTGTCCCTAGCTCATCTCTGACCCTTGTCCCCCTCCGGCTGCCCTTGCTGTGTGTCCCCAGATGCGTGAGAATGGGACCCTGGCATTGAGGGAGTCATCTCTTGCCCTAGCTGTGACCTCCAGCGTTCAGATGAAGGACTGGCAGGTCGACACGTAATAAAGGGGGCAGGTGTGAATGAGGAGCCTGAGGTGCTGGGTGTAATTCATGCTGCCGGATCAGGCGGGCTCACGAAGTAATAGGCTGAAGTATGAACTTGGGTACCGTCCTCGGAATTGTTGATGTAAAGCAGTCACGCGCTCTCGCCAGGGCAGGAATGTGGAATGAGTGTTTAGGAACAAAGCCTGTTTGACCACCGCGTGGTGTTTCTTTAGAGAAAAGCTCTGCAGTACGTGAAACAGAGCAGGGGAGCCGGACTCCCAAAGGCCGCAGACCCACCCGGCTCAGGCGCGTCCCCCGTGGACACTGTCCTGTCCGAGACACCTGAGTGGCCGTCCTGTGCCATCTTCACCTCATCACCTCCCAGGGAGACTGACGTTGGCTTCCATGCCATTTCTCTGTTTCTTGGTCTCAGTCCTCCAGGGCAAGTGCCCCGGCCTCAGGAAGACGGGCCTCGTCTGCGGTCCAGAGAGCTGCAGGCCGGGAGCAGGCGCTAGATAAGCCGCTTAGAGCAGCGGGAGTTTACACAAAAGCTTTGATGCAAAATAATTTCATCCTCCGCCGTATCACAGTGAAGGGCAGTTCAGATTGAGATCAGCATGAGATAAACAAGCTAAAAAATTCCTCCCAACTCCCACTTGGTTTTGTCCCCGCTCACATACAACGTGTGATCATCACAAATCATGTGGATGAAGGACAGACCACTACAGCCGTACGCATGTCACCCGAATCGACATTCAGGGGTGGATACGCTTTCCTTTCGGTGGCCTGCTGATACCTTAGGAGTTTCCACTGGTTTGTACACTAATAAAACGTATGATCTCCCTTTTTTGAAAAGGAGGGGAGCAGTAGGAATGAAGGCGGGCAGGCAGGCAGAGAGGAGAGGAAGAGGCACTTCATTTACTTGTCACGTGGTTGTTTCCCAGCCCCAGGCCTCGAACCGGGCCCTTGGTGGGTGAGGACTGAGCCTGCCTTACCCCGCGAGGCCAGCAGGGTGCGCCAGAATCGTCGCGTTTCCTCCTCAAACAGCTCTTTCCGGGGAGAATGTCGGGCGGTACAGGCAGCCATATCCCCACCACACACTTGGGCAAGTTTTGCCACAAGGTGCTGAGGTTCCTAGAAGGAAGACACCCTAATTACCCGTGACCCTGGTTAAACGAGATGCGGGGAGACCGTGCCAGCGCTCCTGCGAGTCTGCCCTCCCCGGGCCCGGACGCTGGCCGGCGTGTCACTGTTCCCACGCCTGCTTTGCCACGGGTGACCGTTCCCAGCTTCGGTGCTCAGGAAGGAGGCTGTCGGCTGAGAAAGCCGCGATCCGCGCAGCTCTTGGGGACACGGCCGTGACGGCCACACGCACCTCTGCGGCCCGCATGGCGCCCACGCCAGGATGAGGTTGCCAGCTGTAGTTTTTATCACGATGCCTATACCTTACACTCCATCTCAGAGAATCTGAAACGAAAAGCAACTAATACTGCACCGGGGGGCGGAGGAGTCGAGCTTCACAATGGAGAAGCGAGAAAAAGCAAAATAGCATTTCATACGCAGTTTCAATGTCCAAGCTGTCTGTTCAAAGGGAATAAAACGAGCCTGTACTCAGAAACGCAGTGCCGGGTGGCTGTTATCACACACGGGGCTACGGTGAGACCAACATTTGTCTCACAAACTGCACGTGAAAGGAATGACATTCAATTCCCAAAACACTCGGACATGTGTCCAGGACTTGGGAGAAGCTTCCCACCCGCGCGGCAGCCGGCCCGGCGCCAGGCCTTGCTCTCCGTCTAGGTGACGCCTGAGCGGCGTCTGTGACAAACTGGATCCACGGCTGAACCGATGTCTTCTTATGGAACCGACTCAGCCCTGCGCTCCAGGCCTGTGACGGTGACCTTCCCGAGAAGTCCCCCCGCCCCCACCCACGGCCAGCGCGACACTTCGTGGCCGTAGCTTCCTCACTCGTGAAGCGTCACCGTTTCCCTGTGTTGTGCTGTTTGGCTTTGCGGGAGGGAAAGTCTTTGAAAACTTGCTTTATTTGACACTTACTGAGGGCCCATCTGGGACTTTATCAACAGACATTTAAAGATTTCTGAAGCCGGCGTTATGGTCGAGAAGTTAAAATATCTTTATTTTATTTTATTGCCCGCTGAGGACGCAGACAGCGAATTCCACTAGGACCTGCAGAAGCTGTGAGAGCCGGGAGACTGGGTGAAAATCGCAGCCAATCAGTGCTCGTTTCAGCAGAAATTAACGGGCTTATAGGTTCAGAGTAGAAGTAGAGCACGTGCTAGTCATGAACAGTTGTGCCAGCGTTTCATCCTAGAAGCCAAAGATTTGAGAAGTTCCGGAGAAAGCAGCGACGTTGAAAAATGGAAAAACCCGGTGACGGAATTCTCTGTAAAATGAAAGGCAGCAGCGGAAGTGCTGAAAACGGCCTAAACGGACTCCAGGCCTCCGGGGGCCTGTCTTGGAGACACACCTTCACTTACGTGAGTCTCGGAGCCATCGTCGTCAGATGATGGTAATATTCACGGGCGAGTCGCTGCGGAAATCCCAGCACCTCCTGCCAGCAGTGTCGGTGAGGAACTTCCTGGAGCAGAAGGGTGACCAGAAAGGCTAAACTTTGCAGTTACGTGTTGGGTCTGTGCTCAGTGACGATGCCGCCATGGGGATGGGTACATGTGAGTCACCTGCTGCTTCTGCCGAGTGGCACTTCACCTGCATCTTCTCCGCATGGTTGCAAGTTGGGCAGAAAGGATTTGGGATAAATTATGTTCTCAAAATCTGTCTTCAGAATGCGCAGCGCACGTTATATACAAAGCGCGTAAACACACTGGAAGATTCAAAACTGCACACAGTTTGAAGCGTCCTGTCTTCTCTGTCATGTCAGGTGTGGCGACAACGCGATGTTCACAGGAAGTGTGTGTTGCAGCCGGCGCACTGAAGATGCCACCGCCGGCGCGCGCGGCGCCAACTTGGTCGCCTGACTTTACTGCTGACGGTCCTGGTGACCGATTCCACGGCGTTTGTAGCGGGGGTTCTCCTCCCCCTGGACACTGGCCGTGTCTCCTGCAGTTCCACCCAATGACATGTCCGGCTGAGGGCCCAGTCCGACAAGACCCCGTTCCCAGGGAAATCGGTGGTCGTCGGTCACCGCCTGACTCGGCTGCCAGATGCAGAGTCTCCACGGGGCCTCCGCTCTGGCTGCGGGACAGCCGGGCAGAGGCGGCCGCGTGGTCACCGAGACGCGCTTGCTGGGGCTCTGTGTCTAGAAGGTGGTGCCTGGAGAGCTTCCCTGTCCATCTGTCTCCTCGGTTTACCCTGGCCCTGCAGTCATTGTCAGGAACTCTGAAAACCAAAAACAAAACACTAAGGAGTCATATTTTGCCATCTGATTTCATGTCTTTCGAGAGAGGGGTGGAGGAGTCGGGAGGCTGCCTCAGGAGGGGCCGCGCAGGCTTGACCACGGAGGGCGGCGAGCTGGCCGTGGTGACCATGGTGACCGGGGGTTAGGTCCATCTAATTGTGATGCGTGACATAAACATGTAGGTGACCGCTCAACCTCCGGGGTGGTCGCTGTGGCAGGTTTTCACCTGTGGACGCCCGTCAGTCTTCCCCACGTCCCACCTGACAGAGGCGATTTCCCAGGCTGTCTGCGCCGTCTCCCTGCTGTCCGAGGAGAAGCCTCCAGAGGGATCGGCAGCGGGGACGCTGTCAGCGGTGCCTGCGGGCTGGTTAGGTGCTGGGACTCCTGCCAGACGCACATGTTCGGAATCCCTGGGACAGCATTTATGAAGAACGACGGTCGTAAACACAGCGTCGGGGAGATTCTGTCCCGCAGTCCTGGCAGCATGTTCGAGGCTCTCGTCGTCATCCTGCCCTTTCTCCCGAACGTCCGGGCTCCGCTGTCCGTCATCTGCTGGGCGGGGACGCCTGCCTGCGACGTGTGGCCGTTGGCACTTCTCTTTACGCCGACGGGTCCAAGCCCCCGAGGCAGAGGCCTCGGGGTGTCTTAGCTGCGACCCGCACCTTCTGTGACTGCTCTCACGTCAGGTCTTCGCCTCTCCGGTCGGTCGGTTTTGTCCATGCTCCACATTCATCTCTTCATCACTTTAAATATCGTCACTGAAGTCAATTGCTGAAAACCCCTGTCTGCATGTGTCCAGATGGTGTGGCTGATCGTTTCCGTACCAACCAGAGCAACGTCTCAAAACTGATTAAAGGCTAAAGTCTCTCGCAGAACTGCCACGCCCTATGGATTTGAAAATAATTCTTACTTCACCCTTTATCTTGTTTGCAAGAAAAAGGAAGTATGAGAGTTTCTCATCTAGAAGTGATAGAAACGGCTTAAAGTGATTGTGGAACTGCAAACGAGTGCAGAAACGGATGAGTTTCAAATTAGACAGCAATATATTCGCTGCATTGGATCAATATGCAAAGTAGAGCTGGTAGAAATTAACATGCAAAGAAACATTTTTGTCTTTAGGTACAATTATGGATTTCATGAAAGTAAAGTTTTCCACTCAAAATAAGCTTTCTGTGGAACCAGTTCACGACAGGCTATGTCAGTTTCCCTTTTTTTTTAAGAGAAGAAAGGAGGAGAGAAGGAAGGAACCTTTGTTTGGGAAGGAAGGGAGGGAGGGAAGGTGGGGAAAGCTTTATGATTTTTATTTGACTTTTATTTTTTAATGTGTCCCTGTTTCCCCCGGTCTCAGGTCGCAAACCTGGGTCATTGGGTGTGACGCCGTCTACCTCCCAGCCACCAGCTCAGCACAGCACCTTAGCACAGGGCGCCTGACATCACCCTTCAGGCATGCTCCCGCTGGTTGTTTGACGAGGCGGAGCACTGGAAATGGTGATTCTGTTTCTTAACAATAGTGTATTGAGGCTTGGAATCTCTTCAAGAACTAGTGTTCTCGTCTGATAGAAAAGAAGATGAAATTCCAGATTTCTGGTCCAGCCGCCTGAGGTCACCGCCACTGGGTTGTAAATGGTTATCTCGTTTTGATCGACACGTGTCATGCAGCAATTCTTCAGATGCTCCACAGAAGATGCGGCAACGCGACGGAGAATTCCAGAGCGGAGTCGATGGCGGCCTCGCGCTGAGGGAGAAGGGCTCAGGACACTTGGCGGCCTCACCTCGGGAGCCCTGGAGCCCTCCCTTGTAGGAGGGCGATGGGCCCGTGTCCTGTCCGGGCGACGCCGCGGGGAGATGGGGCGGAGCAGGACCTTCTGCACAGACGTGCCCGTCGGGCCCTCTGCGTGCAGCTCCCCTCCACGAGGCGCCTGCTCTGTGTGAGCACTGTCCACGGACACTTTCAACCCAGGCTATTCAGGGAACATCTCCTGTCATGTCCCCCGGCCGAACATCGCCACGTTGCTTTGCACCAGTTTTCACCAGCGTCCCCGAGATGCGGACCTTCTCTGCGCTGTTCCTCTGCCACGCTTACGAGCCCTCTGCCACCGCCGGATGACACGGCGGTGCCCTGCAGCCTCCGTGACCTGCCTGAGGACCCCACCTCTCTCCGGCCCATTATCTGTCAGCAGCTCTGCTGCGGGTGGTTGTGACCTCCGTGTGGGACCTCAAGGGCAGCCTTTCGCCCGCTGGTCCTTCTGCCGTGACGGCGCGTGTCACCGTCCCTGTGGCTCCTTCTTTCGGAGAACAGGCCTCATAGCTCATGATCAAGCTCCATTCATCATCTCTCTTCTCTGCTTACATTTTTGTTTTACTTTCCACTTAGTGCCTGAAAACAATCTATTTATTTAAAGCACTAGCTGCTCTTCTCAGAGCAGCCGTCCGCTCCACGATGAGCAGACAGTTGTTTTTCATGACGGCTCTCGAGCTCGGGGTTGGTGCCCCGTCACAGCAGGACCCGCTGGGCACTGACGAGCAGCAGGGGACACCGGGCCACGGGGGCCCCACTGGCAGACAGGCCGGCCCACTCCCGTGTCCTGGGCCGGCCCCTCGTCGGCCCCTGGCCAGGCGGGTCCCAGTGCGCACTGAACGCGCAGGGCTGTGACAGCGTCTTCCGAAACCCGACCCCCTCAGGGACCGCACAGCCATGTCCTCTTACCATTTGAGAAAAAGCTTCCATGCACCAGCCTGCCGCTTCCCCATGAAAAGACAGGCACACGCTCCTCAGAATAGCAAGTGGCCTCTTTCCCTCCACCAGCCCGGTCCCTCCCATGCCCGCTGCAAGCGCCTCACGTGGCCACGTCAGGAAAGGGCAAGACGGAATCCCTTGCTCACTTCTACTCATCATCAGAGTAGAAGCTTTATCTCCGTCCACATGCCTACATCTTCCTTGGCCTTTTCCCTGTCAGATATCAACTATTTGTATGATCAATCAGTAAAACGCAATGAAATCCTCTTCGTTAAAAAGGGAGACACTGAAAATCAGGCCAATGTGACTACCTTGGGAACACACACAACTTGGCAGTGAAGCCAATACAACATGTTCAGCGTCAAACCCTAAATCAATATTCCTTATAAAATGAAATTTCTCTGGTCTGTTTTACATATTCCATGCTTTTCTTTGAGGTGCGTTTTCTTTCTTTTGAGTAAATCAATTTACTGCAAAATTCAGATGGTGAAATAATGGAAAGTGTCATATTGCTATAAGTATTTGAAGCTAATACTGAAAAACATTCAAATAGTAAAACTTCAACATTTTTGGCAAATGTTAAAGCTGCACAGATCCGTGAGATGAAACAAGGGGTTAGAGCTGTTGATCAGCCGCGCTGCTTTGTTGGTAGCTTGGCCTTTGATAGCTGTGCGCGTTACGCCCTGCGCTGCGGCCGCTATTGTTGGGAGAGACTCCAGTGTCAGCCAGGTCACCTGGATCTCCTTCCAGGACATGGACAGTGGAGAAGAGAGTGAGGAAAGGAGGGAGGGAGGGAGAGGAGGAGTGAGGGCAGAAATACAGAGAAATGTCAGGACAGGTTTGCAGATGAAACTGGCTCAGGAGAGCAAGGAAAAGGAGTGAATACTGCAAAACAGGGTCATGATGTGATGGAAATTCAGGTCAAAGCTGCTCATTTGACCACTTAAATCATGAAAATAGCGAGGAGTTACATAAATTGAGCCATTAGAAGATGAGAAACTGTCTATTAGATAAGCACACACTTTATAACATGGACAGTGTTTGAAATTTTGCTGCCCTGAGGAAGCTAAGCCGCGGTGCTAGTGGAGAGTCGACAGGTCGAGGAACAGCCCAGGAGGAAAATCCCCGACAGTCGAACACGGACACCTGAGCGCCGCACCGGGGAGTCCCCGCCTCACTCCACCCGCGCACCTGCAGAAGGAGCGAGGACACACCCGGAATAGCACCGATCAGAGTAGAAGCTAGTGAAGGAGAGACGACACATAGAGAAGATCAATAAAGTCAAAACTGGGTCTTTGAAGAGTACAGCAAAGCAGACAAACCAGACTCCTGAAGTGAGAGGATTCCAGTGCGTAAATCCTGAAATGAACGAGCAAACGTTACCACTGGTACCGCAAACGCGAGGGGCGTGAGAGCTGCGAACCATTACCTGACGCCACGTCGGGTTCCCCCGAACAAATGAATAACTTCTGGAAACAGCTTTCCCAGAGATGGAACAGAAAATCTGAACAGATTGGAGCTGATTCAGTAACCAAAAACCTTCCAACAAATATAATCCCAGGGCCAGATAACTGGTGAATTCTACCAAAAAATCAAAGAATAATATAAAGTCTTGACACTTTTTCAAAAAAGGAGAGAGAGAACAAATCCACACTCACTTCATGAGGCCCACATTACCTCAGTATCAAAATACAACAAGACAGGAGAATTATAGATCATCCCTCATGAATATAGATACAAAAATCCTCAATAAAATATTAGCAAACCAAGTTGAACAGCAGAGTAAAAAGATCACAGACCATGATTAAGTGGATTTTACTCCTGGGATGCAAAGGCGATTTCACATTTGCAGAATCATTCAGCATGATACCCTGCATTACCAAAATGAAGGCTAAATATCATACGGCCATCTGAAGAGAAGCAGAAAACACATTTGACAGAATTCAGCATCGATTTGTGGTTAAAACTGTCAATAAAATGGATATACGAGGAAGATACCTGAACATAATAAAGGCCAAGTGTAGCGTCCCACGGCTAACATCCTTCCCATGGTGAAAAGCTGAATATTTTTCCTTTAACATCATAAACGAGACAAGGCTGCCCAGAACCACTATTTTCAGTCAACACAGTGTTGTAAGTTCCAGCCAGAGGTATGTGACGGCAAAGTACAGGACAAGTAAAACTCACTGTTGGCAGATGACATGAGATGACACACAGAAAGCTAAATATTACATCAAAAATCTTTAGAACTAATACATAAATTCAGGAAGTTTACAGAATACAAATTGAATGTACTATCATATTTTGCATTTCTATCCACTAACAATGAACTGTCAGAAAGAGAAATTAAGAATCCCATTTGTAAGCATATTAAAATATCTCGGAATCAATACTTAGAAATAAATTAAGACAAGAAGATTAAAGATCACGATCCTAAAAACTAAGAATTTGATGAAAAAAATAATATACTCTCATGCACTGGAAGAATAACATTTCTAAAGTGTCCATATTACTCCAAGCAATCGCAAGTCAATGCGATCCCTGTCAAAATTTCAGTGAATTTTTTACAGAAATAGAGCACATAATTCTAAAATTTATAGGCAACCAGAAAAGATCCCAGATAGCTAAGGCAATCTTGGTAAAGAGCAAGCAGTGCCCCGGTGGCCTGGGCTGGGCCACAGGCAGAGCGCACAGTGCCCCAGGACGGGGCTGGGGCGGGGAAACTGAGAAGCTGGGAGCACGACACCGTCACCAAGCGCGCTGACTCCCTGTGATGGGCGATGTTGGACTCACTCCGGCAAATACAGAATCACACTGTGCACGAAACTGAGGAGCATGTGCCAGTTTTACCTCGATTAACATACGCTGTCCCTGAGAGAGCACACACACCGGCAGAACTGCCATAAACGCGTGTCTACGCACACGACACGGACATGGACACAGACTTCGAGAGAAATAGAAAGATCCTACAAGACCAAGAGCAGTTACCCCCTAGAGCCAAAACTGGTTTTTGATTTTTATTATTATCTCTACTTCAAAAAATTGTTGATGAAATCATTTTAATAAGGCAACGTTTTTTTCAATCAAATGATTATCACAAAAACTTTTAAAGCTTAAGTTGTTGTTTTGTCCTATTTATACTAAAACGGTTCCTGTAACATTGAAGCCAACGCTGCAACCACACGCCCACCCCCTTCTCTCTCCCGGAAGGAAGGGTCGTGGCCCAGGCCGGATCCTGCGAGCGCGGAAAGCAAGTGGCACCCCCGGGCGCTCCGCGTCCGAAGGTAAAACAAGTCGGAGCTCCCCCGGGGAGACGCCGCGCGGCCCTGCGCTCCCCTCTGCAGCCGCAGGTGTCCCGTAGGCGTGATGACTGCCGCAGACCCTTCAGGGAGCGCAGCTGGGACAGCGCCAGGTGGCAGTCTGTCCGTGCTCATGCCCGTGCTCATGCCCATGCTCATACCTGCTGCTGCTCGAGTCGTGGACGGACAGCCTGGTTTCCTGGACAGCTGATTCCGGCTACGAAAAGGAGACTTTTTCTTCTCAGGAACTTCATCCACGGCTCAAGCTGCATTAACTCATGTTCCGGGACTTACTCCAGTGTCTGCTGGCCCCCAGCCTCCACCCGCTGACCCCTCCAGTCCCCTGGCCCCCCCCAACCTGCTGACCCCCCAGGCCCGCTGCCCCCTGGCCCCCCAGCCGGGCACACCGTCTCATTCGCTCCCTCCTTATACGCCCAAATCCCTACGTGTCTTCACTGGTGGCTCCTGTCACCAGTGTGGTCAGTCTAACCGCCCCCCACCCGATATCTGGACAGACGCCGTCCAGCTTCCGCACCGCCCGCCCCACTTCCCACGGCCACCGCGTCGGAGAAGAGGTCATGCAGACCAGGTGTGACTTCACCGCCGAGGCCGCTGTCACTATGCCACCCGAGTGCAGCAGACTCTCTTGGCCCAGATGTTGGAGCGCGGCCCTCCCGGCAGCAGGAAGCAGGCACTGCACACGATGACCAACTGTCTGTCCTCGTGAACTGTGGCAGGAAGGACGCGGCACGTGCCCAGCAACACCTCTCAGGCTGCTGCTGCGTTTGCACCGTCCCCTTTCCCCCTGCCTGGGCCAGCACCTTCAGCAGCAGGACGTGCCATCGTGCCTTCAGGGGACTTCAGGTCACAGAGTCCCCAGCCCGACAGCTCATGCAGCAAGAGGCACACGTGACGCCCCGGGACCAGGTATGCGCAGAAGTAGGCAGCGCTTCCTGCGTCCCTGTACGCCACTCTGCAGAAGAGATGTGCTGACCGGGTCCCCGCCTCCGGGTGTCTGCCGAGTGCAGAATGACGGCGTCCGTCTGAGCTCCGTGCACAAAGTGCTAGAACCATCCAGGAGGGCATCGGGAGTTAGTTATGGTGCAGAGGCAGCTTCCAGGTGCAGTCTAGCTGAACTGGCCTCCAACGTCGGCGGGGCTCACCTGCTCGGGAGGGCACGAAGTGAAGGACAGTGAGCAGCAGCGCGTCCATGACGGAAGGCGGGCAGCTCGCCGGGCCGGGACCTGAGAGCACACTCCCCTTCCTAGGAGGACGCGCAGGGGCCGAGACGGTGACCTGCCCAGAGGCGCCGCCACGGCCAGCAGGCGCCCTCTGCACCCGGCCCTCCCCAGCGCGGGGCTTCAAGGTGAGCGCCGCGGGGCGGGCCACGCAGGGAAGCGGCGGCTGGAATTTTAATGCCTCCGAGAGTCTTGACAGCCTGCAAAGCCTTATGTGATGGTTGACTTACAAAGACCGTTTCCCACCTGGACCCCAAGTAAAAAACGGTGAAGAGATAGTACGGGGGAAGGATTTAGCATTAATCCCAAGTCAGAAATCAGAACTCGGCAGAATAGAACGAATCCGTCTGTAAAGTCCAGTCTCCTTCCTTCAACAAGGGGGTGTCAGGCGAGAAGCAGGCCTCCCCGCCCATCTCTGGAGTCACCCTCTGCCTCCCCGCCCGTCGCCGAAGGCTGCCGCACGGTACAGCCTGGCTCCTGCGTTTGTGTTCGTGGAGAAATGAGCAACTCTTTACCTGCAGTGTGAAGAATACCCTCTCTTCTGTGCACCTGGAATCTATGGCTTCGAGTTGAATTTTAATGATACGATCACATCACTTTGGTCTTAGCTACCATTCTTTCATTACAGATAAATTTTTTTTTTTTTTTTTTTTTTGCCAATGGAGCAATTTTTTTAAAGTCTAAGTATCTCCATTCCCTAAAATCATAATTCAAAGTAAAACTGAGAATATTTTTTCTCCATTACCGTCCACAGAATCAGGGTGGACTTTATCAAACCCTCAGGATTTCATTAATATGAATAAAAACTTCAAAGCCTCTTCCTTCCAGAAGAATGCTTAGAATATTTCATGGTTGCCCTTGATTTTACAACAGTAATTTAAAATTCTCTATTATCACCTGCCTTCATCAGCTTGATCTTTCACGTCATTTCAGTAGAATACAAACACCAGTCTCTTCACATAGTAACTCCAATCGTTGGTAAGAATGGAAGGCCTACTTGACTGAATAAATGTTCACTGTTAAATATGCATCAACAAACTGTATTAAAGAGGAGTGCTGAATTATTTTTTGCTAACCGCCCATAGATCTGTTAAAAAAACTCTATACATTCAGTGTGTCTTTATATCTTAAAGGGGACTGACTTGTTCTGTGCCAGGTGAAACAGTCCACGTCACATCACGTTGCATGTTTCAATCTTACAAGAATTACTCAAGAGATTAGACTCATGGGTGTATCCCTCCTTTTGTTACTGGGATTGTGACTTCACGGCACAGTGCAGTAGGGATGGCACCGGGGCCAGGCTCTCCTCCACCAGGGAGTGTGTAGCTGACCCGCGAGGAGCGCCGGGCTTGGGCCGCGGAGCCCCCACAGCTTAAACGCCTGTCTGACGTCTGACCCCGAACTGACGACAGGCGTTCCTGGGGTCGGTCGGGTCTCTGTCTCAGGGCTCCCGCGGCACAGCCTCCCCACAGCTCCTGTCCTTAGTCCGCCCTCCACACCCGCAGTTCCGACATCTGAGGTCGCCCACTATGGAACCCGTGGAAAGAAAGGCTCTGCCGGTGAGTGGACCCACTGGTCCACGCCAGGCTGTTCCAGCTCAAACGCATCTCACAAACGGAGAGGGACTGGCGCCGACGGAGGCAGCAGAGGCAGAAATCAGTGTCATGAACTGGCGAGACTGCAGGCAGCGCGCACAGCATCCGCGCGATTTTACTGTCCGTCCTCCCCTGCACACACCCCGCGGTCTCGGGGGACGTCGTGCCACACGCTCCGAACCCGCCGGACACGCGGCGAAGTGCGGGGACACCGCGCTCGCACGACAGCGCTGGGGTCCGTGGGCAGGGAGCAGGGTGCAGGCCTGCAGGCGAGCCGTCTGGTGCGCGGCCGGTCGTCGTTCTGCGTCTGGTCAGGGTTCTGCGCGTCCACTCTGGCGTTTTCCTTGCCCTTCTCCCTGTTCCACTTCGGACCGAGACGCGGGCTGTGGGCAACCCTGTGGCAATGACCAGCTGGGTGCAGTCTACAGGGACTCCTGTTCGAAGCGCTGACCTGTGATGCTCGTCAGGTGGTGAGGGAGCGCGTGGCTGCGTGAGGCCATCACCCCAGACGTCCCAACAGTGGGGTCTGCCCTGCTGGGAAGACCAGCACTGCAGCTTAGAGGGGGTGTCTTGCATGGGATCAGGGCAGCTGACCACTGAGCCTGGTCATTCGGGCAGTGGTCAGTCGTCCTTGTGATGGAGCCTGAATTCTGAGTGTGGCGAGCGCCGCTGGCCGGCCGGCCGGCCCCGTGTGTAGTCACTCACCCCTACTGCGGGCCGTGTGCCCCCAACTTCAGGGAGGGGGACGGAGAGGCCTCGTGGGGAGCCTCTCGATCACTGCTCACGTGCCCCCTCCTCGGGCTGCCTTAATCTGTACGCCGTTTGTCGGACCCGTTACAGGGGTGTGATGTGTTCTTGTAAAAACCTCTCCATCAGCGTCCGGGTCCAGCCGGTCATCTGAGAGCTGGGCAGGCCATCAGCCTGAGGACAGGGCAGGGAAGGCCCTCCCAGCGGGTCCAAGGGGAGGTCGCCATTGGCCTGACATGCTGCCATGTGGTTGATGGCGCTTACAGCGTGGCATTCACACCGACCCCCCTGGAATCTGAGTTCGAAGCCGAGACGCTCAGTGGCAGCGGTGGGTCCTCGGTGTCACCGTGGGGACGGGCCAGAGGCGGCCTCCAGCAGCGCCCTGGTGGTCTCAGGAGCTGGCCCACGGCCAGGAGGTGCAGGGCCACGGAAGTTTTACACTGTGGTGGGAGAACGTGTCCAAACGAAGTCAACGGATGTAAGTCCCTACCAGCGAGACGTTTACTGAATGTAGGTGTCTGTTACTAACGCACAAACGGAACACACCTGAGACCCGTTCACGCAGCGCATGGTGCTACCGCGGGAGAGCCGCGGTCAGTGAGGAGCGATGCCCCGTCGAGCGCTCGGCGTTCTTTACAGTTGGCCCAGGTGTGAGCGAATGTCCTGCAGGTCACCGGACAACACACTCGGAGCAGAATGAAACCCGTTTAAATCCGCACAAATGAAGCTGATTCTGTTACCTGAAGGCACGTTTTGAGAGGTGTGACTATCTGACTTTTTCACTTTGTTTTCATGTGGTTGTTCACACTGGTTGTTCCTGGGACACGCACCCGGGGCCTGGGTGTGTGGGGACTGCTGCCGGGATGAGAGCTCCAGGCCGCACCACGCGCCAACCATCTGATTTCAGCAGCGACCAGGATGGATGCAGGATGCCCTCCCCGCCTCGCAGTGACACCGTCATGTCACTTCCACTGTGCCACAAGGGGGAGGAGCTGTCCGTCCATGCCGGCCGCTGCCTTTGCCTCACCGCCTCTCAAAACGGGCAGCCCCCCGCCCCTGCACACC
>RJWH01002726.1:0-206764 GCA_004363575.1 Solenodon paradoxus
GGAGCGGTGCCAGCAGGCACCAGAGAGGGTGGGCAGCTCCCAGTTCAGCCTTACTCTGGTTCTGGCTGTTGTAAGTGACTAGTTACTTACTGATCTCTAGGCTTCAGACTCCCTATCTGTAGGCTGAGGATGCTGGATCCAATCCTCAATTTTCAAGCATCTTTAGACTGTAGAATCCCCCTTTTTCCCCTAGGAATTACACACAGGCAGTCCATAGGCTAATATTGTAGCTGCTCTAGTTGGATGACACACATGGTACCTACCAAGCCTCACTCTCTAATTTCCTCGCTAAACCCTCGGTATTACCCTAAGGGGTTTGCTGAGACGCTCCCTGGAACAGGTAGTTTGAAAACCACAATCTTCGTGCTCAGAACCCTTTCACTCTGCTCCCCTGATCTCAACCACCTCCCCTTGGGACTGAGAGCCTGAAACTGAGGGAGACCTGACCTTCGGCATTGGAAACCAGTCAAAGTTGTCCCAAAGGAGGCTCAAACCCAGGCCTGTTAGCACTGTGCTCAGAGCACCTCTCTTTCCCTGGAACCCAACACAAGCAGTCATCCCCCCAGAGCCAGCAGCCACCAGGTGGGGGTGACTGCAGACAGCCAGGAGAGTAGCGGGCGCTGAGGGTGGACCGCTGGGCGGCAGTACCTGGCGTGCTGGAAGTATTCCTTGTGATGGTTGCGGTAGAAGACAGAGAAACGGAGCATGCGACCTGCGATCTGCTCTGCCTTCTCCTGCAGCTGGGCCAGGTGCTCCTTGGCGTAATCTGCAAGAGTCCCAGTGAGTGAGCTAAAGGAAGGGAGCGAGGGGAGATCACTGCATCTCCCCACCAAGCCCCTCTCCTGTTGGTCTGTCTCTGTCCTCAGAGCTCAGGGAAGACCAGATGGGAAAGGGCCCCAGATAGCAAAGGGCCAGCCAGCAGACTGAGGACAAGGAGAACCAGATGCTTTCTGTCCTCAGCTCCTCCTTGCTACACGTTCCCGGCTTGCTGGATCAGAAAAGGGCAATGGCTGGCCAGTGATATAGCCCTGCCAGGGGCTGAACCTTCCTCCTGTGAAAAGAGGACCAGCAATGAAAGAAGGATTGAGAGGGGAGAATCTGAGGTCCTTTGGAGAGGCTTTCAAATGCAGCAAAGAGGAGTCTGCCAGACCCCCCACATGGAAGCCCATTGTAATTACAAGTGTGGACTGGTGAAGAGCCTATGGAGAACCCTGCCTGGGCTTCACAGAGCTGAATGCTTTGGCAGACCAGGGGTCAATGACTGCATCCCCATCCCAGGGATTCCAGCATTCCTCTAGGGAAAAAGGGAAACTGGAGAGTGAAATCGGATCTCTCCTTCCCAGCCAGGGCCAGAGGGCCCCTGGCAGGGCTGCCAGTAATCCAGACAGAGCCTTTGTAAAATTCGAAAACGGTTCCATTTCCTCCTTGCTGATGCAGCCCTGGCTGGGGTGCTCAGTTTGGCAAGAGGTGGACTGGGCTACAGTCATCCCTAGCTCTCCAGCTTAAATTAAACTCCCACTACGTGTAGCGTTCTTGCCCAGAGGCTTTCCCTGTAAGGAGTGGGAACCCCTCCAGGGGGTAGGATTTGCAGTGGTGTTGAGAAAATCACCACTCAAAAGACAACAGCAGCTCAAGGAGACTTGGGGACAGACCTTGGCAAAGGATACAGCCCGCAGCCTCCCAGGCCCAAGGCTAAGAATGTCCTGCCCCTTCATTGTGACAGAGAGCCATCTGGAGCTGTTCTCACCGTGGACACCAAAAGAATGGAGTATTGTGGGCTGGAGCCTAGGTCATCAGTGACCGAGCCACACAAGCCTGCTGTTTGTTCAAGCTGGAATTTGCAGCTAAGAGCTGGCAGAGCCGCTGAAGAGGATTCATTTCCCAGGCTAAGTGGAGGCTCAATGCAAGCAACACTGACCAAGGGTCCATCGATGGACAATCAGTAAACAAGATATAATATAGACACACGGTGGGACGTTATTCACCCTGAAGAAGGACATTCTGAGACATGCCATAATATGGATGAACCTTGGACATCAAGGGGGGCAGTTGTTTAATGGATACAGAGTTTCACTTTGGAAAGATTAAAAAGTTCTGGCAACCAGAGGCAAAGGAGGAAGAGCATGGAGAGGAGTGTGGAACAAGCAGAAGAGGGCCATTGGATGGTGGCAAATGAAAACTAAGCCTGTGGTGGGGGTCATGGTGTAAATCTGCACTCATGAAAATTAAACACTAAGGTGTTGTCAGCTGGTGCTACCGTCACAAAAGTAACCACCACCAACAAAGAGTTCTCAAGATCGTTTGCAAAAGAATGTGAATATAGGTGCACCACAGTGGAGTAGAGGTTGGGTCTGCTGCCTCCAGCCTGGCATAGTCCATATAGATCCTAAGGTCCTGGGTTTGCATCCCAGGGCTGGGATTGTTGGGGTGGATACAACTAAGATGAACAACTAAATAAAATAAATTAAAATGTTTCTTCCTTCTCTTTGTTCCTGGCTGTCTTTTTCTTTAAAAAAAAAAAATACTTAACACTTCTAAAGTGTACATTTTATGCTATGTGAATTTTGCCACCAGTGAAAAACAACATGCTTGCCCCAAGTCAGAAAAATAAGTCCATCTTTTACGGAGATGGCTCATCAACATGAGGATAGTGCTCACATTGTTCCCTGCATCAGATCACAGGCTTTGGAGCACAGGGATGGGTCTCATCCATACATCTCCCCCCCAAAGCCTCAGCCTGGTGCTTTGTATACGGTCGGTGCTCAGAAGTGGTTGCTGGGTCAGGAGGAAGCCCCTCTGGCTGCACTAAACAAGGTGTCCCAGAACAGCGCAGCAGGCCTCACCCCCAGTGCAGAACTCCACCGTCTCGCTCCAGCCGGACACCAGGTACTCCCCATCGCTCTGCTTCACGGCCGTCTGCACCGCCACGCTGTACTCCGTGCGGGGGCTCAGGAACCAGTGTCCTCTCACTGTCATGGGCAGAGGCACGGCTTTGGCCACAAGCTTGGTGGGGACATCCTGAGAAATGGGGTGCAGAAGGGGAGTCAAGAGCCAAACAGAGTCACACCCACTCTTGGCAGCCCCCATGCGTCCCACTCCCCAGATGGCCCCTGATTCCTCCCAGTGAGGGCCAGTCTCAAGGATTCAGGGCTCTGTGCCCTGGTCACCATTTTCTGGCAGAAGCCAGCATTCGGAAGGCCAGACATTTACTCCGCAGCCCCTGCCCCTTAGCCTGAGGCTCGTTCTCTTGGCAACTGAGGAGAAAGGCCACCGGATGGAGGCCCACCAAGTGGAGGGCGGCGAGACCTTGGTTTTCGAGGGAGACTTCCAGTGTGAAGCACACGGCAGTGCTGTCTCCATGGCAACGGCAAATGCTGAGAAGCCAGGGAGGAAGGGAAAATATGCCTTATTCTTCGGTGGGGGGTGTGGGGGGTTAAGGGGGTGGTGTCGAACATTCACGTCACCGTGGCAACTGGCCTGCCAAAAGACACCCAGATCAGGAGAGCCAGTTCCAAAGCGGGTGAGTAACCCACACGGTGCATCGTCGTGGGAACAAGCTCCTTCCTACCTCTTCTCCCCCGTCCTCTGCCAGCTGGAGAGGAGGGGAACCTTCATCCCTGCCGCCCCCACATCAGTTTCAACCCACAGAGAGGACACCCTGGCCAGGCCCACTGAACACTGGCTCACAGTCCTGTTCTAACGCTAGCAGATAACAGGCCAGAGCACCAGGATCAAAGGCCCCATAGAAACCTGAGGGAGGTCACTGAGGACCAAGCGAAATCCCCACCATGTCACAGCCCAAGTTACCCACCAAAGTCAGCAACAAAGCTGCTTCCTTAGTTGGGAACTTTATGGGAACCTGAGACATAGTCCCCCGGTGTGATATGGATGACCCACCCTGGCTGGGTTTTCCCATCCCATCAGAAGTTCCGTCATGATGCCAAAAATGGTGTTCACTGCGCTGGGCCCCAAGCCAAACAACACACACATCACCTCACTGAAGTTTCTCAGGAACCCTTGGGCTGGCATTGTTACAATTCCCTTTTCACCACGTAAGGAATTTGTACTCAGAGAGGTTAAATAACTTTCCTAAGATCACACAGTCAGAGGAGTCTGGATTTGAACCAGGCCTCTCTGACTCCCAAAGATCACCTACAGACGCTCCCTTATCCTGCATCCTTCAAGAACAGGTGTTGGGAAGAGGCACTCCGCTACCCTCTGCTCACCCGGTGCTTGAACTTATTGGAGTTCTTATTCTCCTTCTTATTGAGGTCAATGAAGTAATGGGTGACCCTCTCCAGGTCAGTGTTCTCCATGGCCCAGGAGATGCGAAAAGAGTCACAGGTGATATTGTTGACCTCAATGCTGTGGGGTGTAGACAACAGCTCCATGCTCCCTGCTGGTTTTGCTCCTGCAGGGACTGAGCAGATAGGAAAAGTCAGCACCTCCCTCCCCACCATGGGGCTTTATGGAATGTCCTGCTCCTCACATTCCTGGCAAGGTGAAAACTCAAGCATCCTTTGATTGCCCCAGCCTATTCAAATTTGCATAGGGAAAGTTGCATAGGCAAAGTTGCATAGGGAAGACTGGAGGTGGATAAAAGGTGGGGTGGGTGCCCACTGGGGGTTCTTGGCTCTCTTGGAGGGGTCTGCAGAGCAGATGGCCCCTAGCAGGTGGCAGAGGCAGTGGGAATGCTGCAAACACGGGACAGATTTGCAGCAGATGGAGCCGAGGAGGGGCCTTCAGCCAGCAGGCATGAAAAGTGAGAGGGTGGGGGATGGAGAAAATGGAATGAGGCGTGGGAGAGGCAGGAAGCACCCACAGGGGCCGAGTGTGGGGGCGGGGGTAGGCAGAGGGTGGTAGAGCTGAGAGGCCGGGGTACAGACTCCCTCCTCTCTGGGTGACTCAGCAAGGGTCACCCTGACACAGGGCTCAGGTTAGAGTGCCAAGGAGTTGCATGTGGGTCCATGGATGGGAAAGCAAAGACGAGAGCAGGCTTCAAGCTCTCCTTCAAGCTCTCAGGTACTTTTAAAATATCACTGTCTCTTAGTATTACCTTTGACACCTGCTGCTTTGACATCTGTGCTAATGACTTCACAAACAATATCTCCTGCTAGTCTCACTATTATCCCCACCTTCAGATGAGATAACTGAGGCTGGGTGTACTAAGATCCCAGAGGGTACAGAACTAGAAAGTGATTTGAACTCAGATCTCTGACTCTGGAGCCCAAACTCTTTATGATTCAGGTAAGAGTATGTCTCCTCACATGTATGTGTGTGTGTGTGTGTGTGTGTGTGTGTGTGTGTGTGTGTGTGTGTGTGTTGCATGCAAGAGTGGTATTACCCCTGCTTACTTTCTTCCCTCTTCTTCCCTTTCAAGCAGTTGCATCTTTTCTACCCTCCGTACCCCCTTTTACTCCTTGGCTTTTACCCCCAGCGGTGGCTCAGAGAGGACCACACCACCATGCCAGAAAGGCCTAATCTGGCCTTGACTTTGGTCTGGCTCACTTGACCAAGGAGTGGGTAGGAAAGGGAGGGGACTGTCCTGGGGAGAACTGGTGTGTGGGTCAGACATTTGCTGGTGGCTCTTCCTCACACCCAGCTGCAGGGATTCAGCTTACTGGGCTGTCATTTTCTTTTCTCCTCTCTCCTCCCTGCTTCTCCTCCCCTTGTTCAGGTGCTAAGGGTGAGGGTATCTTCAGCCTTTGGTAGCAGGTACTTCTATTTATAACTTCCAGAAGATCCAACCTACACTTTTCCTGTCAATTAAGCCTGCAACGGAGCTTGGCACCTCTCAGTTAACCCATGGCTCCCTGGGTGGCAGGTATTGGACAAAGGATATGGGTGATGGTCTTTACCTGTCCCAGAGTGTCACTCAAGTCCTTGTTCCATCTTAGCTTTCCATCTTAAAGTGTGTACCTGCCTATTGTGAAGTTCAGCTAAATGCCATAGGTCTCATGCATAGGGAGCCCTATGTTAAATAAGCATGGGTGCTCCTGGGTCCACCCCACAATGAGACTGGGTGTCTACAAACAGCCATATGATAATAAACCCATGTGTAGTTCACAGGACAGGTGAGTGGTGGGAAGCTGCCATCCCCTAGCTCCCAGTGAGTAGTTACCAGGGAAGCACATGTGAGCCCTGCATGTACCTACAAACATGTGCCCATGCACACACCCCTATTTACATGGATGCTATCCATGCCTCCCCTGGGGTGGCACCTGCTCTTGCCTCAGAGACAGGGACAACTGGCCTTGGCGTAGGAGGGACTCAGGACTCGACTCCTCCTGGCCTCTCTACAGTTCTAGGTGAGCTGGGATTCCCCCACTAGCTTGGGAGAGGGACAATGATTGACAGTGACACTGAGAAGACAGTAGAGCCAAGGAAGACCAAGGGTGGGTGTGAACCCCGGTGTCTAAGCCCAGATGATTGGGGAAGGTCAGGGTGTGAGGGACAGGTTGAGGCAACACCTGAGAAACACCCACACTCTGTGCGGATCTGCCCAAGACAGGCATTTACACCCACACACAGGCAGGCACTGCGCACACTTGCATTGAGTGTGCCCACCCAACCGCACACGGGCTGCACACACCTCCTGAGATATTCTCACTTCCACACACTCACCTACGCACTCAGGTACCTTCTGCCACCTTCTATGTTCTAAAGTGCCCCACAGTGTTCCCAGCCACCGCCACACAGACCCACACACGTTCATGTGCACAGGCTCACACACACACATCTGCAGGCGTCCCTTCTTACAAGCCATGTTGGGGGGGAAAAAGGGAGGCCACAGGCACCAACACGCCTGCATGCTTCCTCCGCAGACCCCGCGCCGCCCGTGTGCTTGGGCACACATGTACACTCACACACATCAGCCATTCTCTCTCGAGTCTTCTGCAAGACTAGAGGCTCAGAGATACAGACTTTGATAACGTTTGTCCCTGGCCACGCTCTGCCACCCTGATACTGCAAAAATCAACAGGTTTGTGCACCTACATGGGTCTGCCCACAGAGACTTCTGCCCTCGCTTTCCACCCACATCCCTTTGCTCCGGGTGGCACCTCCCCCCTGGAAACCCTCTGGCTCACACACTCTCCCTCAACATGTACTCCTACTCGCGTGCCAACTGGTCTGTCCACTGCCTTCCAGCACCCCCACCTGCGTCTCCATGGGCTACACTGACAAGCGGTCCCCACACATGCGCCTCACGTGTTCAGGAACACATGTTCCTAGACATGCCACACAGCAGTCAAAACCCACACATGAGCACAACTCCATGCAGACAGAACTATCTACGCAAGCAAATCTCCTTTCTCCTCACAAGCATGCACACGCGTTTCACACACCGATACCCCTTGCCTGTGCCCATTCAGAAAAACCACCGCCTGCGGGGTGAGGAGAGCTCGCCACCCCCCGCCCCAGCCCTGTTGTCCCCGTTGGCATCACTGATTGCAGCAGAAGGTCACGGGGTGACTAGCCGTGGTGCCCCAGAGACCAGATCCAGCTGGTGAACACTTTGCCAAAGGCCTGTGGGAAAGGGGACAAGGTCGTCTCCCTGGCAGTCCAAATGGGCACTGCTGGCAGTTGCAGGACCCTGTCGCCCCAGCTCCTACCTCCTGACCACCCAAGTCTTTTTGGGGATTGACAGCAGGATCTCTGAGGAGGGTGGACACTCACCTGGCTCCGTAGGGCTCTGCGAGAAAGAAGACCTGAAGAGAGGAGGAAAAACCCCTGCGTGAATGGGCTCCCTGGGCGGGCAGGTGGCGGCAGACAGACACCTGGGTCACAGGCAGCGCTCGCTCTGTCCTTTCGCAGCTGCCAAGGAGGCTTCTTCCATGCCCCGCAGGCACTCCTGCCCGGCTGCTGCGCAGTGCTAGCAGCGCGGCTGCCTTCCGAGAGGCGGAGAGGCGGGGAAACGAGGTTCCCAGCTGAGCGAGCGCAGGGAGACCGGCCAGAGCGAAATCACAGCAGCGTGGAGGAGAGAGAGGCAGAGAAGGCGAGAAAGAGCAGGGAGCTAGACGGAATCTGGCTCCACCAATGGGATCGGTGGCTGCCCAGCGTCAGGTGACAATAAGCAAACTGGGTCCCAGCTCGTCTGGGCTGGTGGGAGAGGGAAAGGGCAAAGGCTCCATAGAGCTCCTAGGAGACCCTGGGCCGAGCTGCCCCTTTTCGCCAATTCTTCCAGGACAAGCAGCCCTCAGAAGTCCCACCAACCCACCCGCACTTGGAAATCTCTCACTCCCACGAGCTCCTAAACTGCAGGATGCTGAGGTTGGGTTGGGGCCTTTTTAGCCCAAGGGCTCAAGTCCCAAAGCAGGGATTCTCTTGGGGGGAGGGGAGGGAGAGTGTGAAGGGAAAGGGTCTGGGGTATGGCAGCCAGGGAGTTTGTCTTCAGTCTGGGGTCTCTCCAGGTTCTCTAATCTTTTGCATACACACATACCCCTTTTTTAACTAACTCTATGAAGAGACACCAGATCTGCAGCCCCAGGGACCCCTGATTGTCTAGGAAGACACTTTGGTTGTTTCAGAGTTCCCAGGGAGAGGGGATGTGGGTGAGTAAGGGGCTGGAGAGGCAAGAAAGTAGGAGTGAGTGGGAGGGACACAGAGCCAGTCATCCCGGCACAGAGGAACCAAGCCCAGGAGACTTCAGCTACAGAGAGGACGTCTGCTCTCAGCAGGAGGCTTTTCTACCTCCTCAAAGTGAGGACCCTGTGTACAGCGCCATGAAGGCACTCAAACCTGAATCCAGCAGCCAGCAGTGCGGAAGAGTACTGCTAGTGTTGACAAGCAGGAACTATGCAAGCACACATAAGACTTGAATCCTTGCTCTGTCACTCCGTGACCTCTCAGAGCGTCAGTGCAACCTGTTAAATGGGACAACAACAGATTTATTGTCATCATTGAGTGAGATAATTATGCAAATCACTGACCTTGGGCCTGGGTCTAATACACAAGAAGGGCCCAGTCAGCCAAGGAGAGGGCTCAGAAGTGGGTGGGGGAGCCGAGTTTTAGGGACCAGGCTACTCAGGCCTCAGAGAGTTTTACAAGTCATGGACTAAGAATGAGGGACACTCATTGAGAGGGACTCAGGGCCATCAGACACTGGCAGTAAAGGTGAGAGGAGGTGGCGTGGACAGAAAGTGAATAGTTCACAGAAAATAAAGCCAACCCTGCCCTAAAAGGGTGTGGAGAACCAGCAAATCCGGTCAGCTCCTGAACCACAGAATGCCTGTGATGTGTTATGGAGGCAGGATTAGGCACTCCCTGGGCCAAACATAAGTAGGTCCGCCCTCACACACCTACACTGAGATGTGGAAACGCCAAAGAGATGCAGGAGGCAATCTCAGGGTTATGGTCAGTACCAGGCAAACTGATCAAAACCTGTTCCCAGCAACAACCTGTAGGCTAGGTTGGTAGCATGAAGAAAATGTCAGGTGCTCTGTGACTCAGTTTCCCCTTCTATTAAAGGAAAACTAGGTTCAGCGCCATTTTTGCCTCCACCTTCGCATCAAGGCACATTGAGACCTCATGAGATCATGTGTCCTGAGCGGTGAACAAAGGATTTCTGTGCATCTGCGTGCGAGGGGCCAGTGAAGGCACACACCCTCGAGGGCTTCTGCCTCTGCTTGCCTCTCAGACCTTCTTGCAGATCACGTGGGAAAACACATGGCGAGAAGAGAGTATCATGTGCCACATACAACTACATTTGAAATCGAACAAGCAACCACCAAGTTGCGCTTCTATGGCATTTTTATTCCTAATAACTTTTTTATTATGCAAGTGATACAGTTATAGAAAGAGATGACTAGATTCTAAAATTCATGATAATTAAAACTGCTCAATTTTCCACTACTCAAAATGTGCTATATAAGTATTCTTTATAACAAAAATGAACTAAAATATTGTTTATAACCTTTTTTCACTTACCAATACCGTTTGTTTTTTAGTCTTTCTACAATATTGTTTTCATTGCCCCTTTTCTGAAGTCCTCACTCTTCTATGATTATTTTACTTTTTCTCCATTCTAAACAATGCTACAATTAATTTTTTTTTTTTTTTCTTAAGGAAAGGTGCAGGCAGGAATGAAGGTGAACAGAGACAAGGAGGGAGGAAGAGAGAGGAAAAAGAAGCACTTAATTTTATTTAGTTGTTCATGTTGGTTTTCATCCTGGTCTTGGGTCTTGAACCCAAGTCCTTAGGCTATGTGGCTTGCATCCTCAATCAAAGACAGCTGGCTATTCTGCTGCTCCACCAGGGCACATCACAATGATTATTTTTACAACAAAATCTCTTCCCACAGCTTATGTTTTCAACAAAGTAGTAAAGGGTATGGACTGTATTTGGATACTGATTTTGACAAATTGTGAAAAAACTAAAAAACTCAAAAAATCTTATGTGGGCTTACTCTCATGGAGTAGTGGTTGAGTCAGCTGCCTCCAAAGAAGTGCAGTCCACATACATCCCAAGGACTCAGGTTTGTGTCCTGGGTCTGGGAGGAAATAACCAATGTGAACAACCAAATAAAGTGCTTCTTCCTCCTCTTCCTGCCTGCACCTTTCTCTTAAAAAACAAAACAACTGTAACAATTATAAACTTTGAATATTAATTGGATGTTTGATAAATTTAGGAATTACTAGTTCTGATAATGGGATATTTTATGATCATTCATTTAGATACATATTATAATATTTATGGATGAATGATATGATTGATGCCTGTGATTTACTAGGATTTCTTTGGACTGGGTCTGGAGGCTTGCTTCATTCTTCAGGTTGGGGAAATTTTCAGATGTTATTTCTTTAAATACAGTTTCTGCCCTATCTTCTCTCTTTTCTCCTTCTAGGACCCCTGAAATATGAATGTTGTCTCTTTTGATCTTATCCCATAGGTCTTAAATGCTATCTTCATTTCCTTGCATTCTTTTATCTCTTTGCTGGTTTGCTTGAGTACATTCCTCTGCCCTATCTTCTAGCTCACTGATTCTTTTGGAAGCTTCATCCATCCTATTCTTGGGTCCCTCTTTTGAATTCTTTATGTCAGCTATTGTGTTCTTTGACATCTATTTTGAGCTGCTTCATTTCTTCTCTCTTTTTTGATTTTTTTCTTTTTCTTCCTCTATTGTTCTCTTGATTTCCATGTTTATCACTATTGCCCTAAATTCATCCTCAGGTAGTTTGTATACTTCTGTTACATTCAGATTTTCCCCCAGGTTTTTAATTGGATCCATTATCTTGTGTATATTTTTCTGTGTCTTTGCTCTGTTTGGCATTCTATGTTTCTGTGAATTAGGTTTCCCTGAAGTGATGGGTATTTCACCAAGTAAACCTGGATCTTGGTTTGGACACTGGGAATTCTTGAGTTTTGTGGTGTTATCACTGGTTGAATTTGTTGTTCTTAGGTGGATCCTGCATTGGGAATCAAGAGTTCAGTCTATAGGATTGGAGTTTGGGGGATGCAGGGCCTTCTCCCAGGGTCCCAGCTCCCAACCTCAGTGACCACCTTGCTGCTGACCCACGATCAGCAATCAGGATGCAGTTTCACCTCCACCTACAAGGTGGCAGTAGTAGGTAGCATTGACTCTTCTTCCCTCTGGAAGACTTTCTTCTTCCTTCAAGCCTGAGGGCAGGATTTCTGGTGGGTTGGTCCTGTGACTCTGTGGCAATATGGTGGGAGGTGTTGGGAGTGGGTGATCCCCCTAGTTGCTTTCCAGTTAAGGCAACGCTCAGTGTAATATTCTCACCAGGCCTCCCATTAAAACCACAAGGGCACTGGCCCTCCTTCTGCCCTGTGCCTAGATCCTCTACCCTAGCTCCATGTCCCAGTCCCACTGGGCAGTCTCTCTGTTACTTTCATGATTCCTGGGAGGCCTGGTTCTTCCCACAATTCCACCCGATCCAGTGCAGCCAGAATCCTGAGTCTGAGTCTGTGATGTATCTCTGAACCTGGACATTTTTGTCTATGCTTTGTTGTTATGATTGCTGCTGTGTCTCTACAACCTCTGTGCCTGCTTTTCCTCCATTTTTCTTTTTGGAAAATAGATGAATTTCTAGTTGCTCTGTGGGGAGGACATGAGTCTCACTCCTACCAGATTACCATCTTGACCAGATGTCTTCCTGTGATTTGTTTTTAAAATAACATAGGGGAAGAGATGGGGGCATAGATGACAGAAGATTGGCAAGGGTTGATAATTACTGAAGCTGGGTACATTAGGGTTCAATAAACTATTCTCTTCACTTTTGTGCATGTTTGGAAGTATCCATATATCTGAGTTGTGATTACAATATTAACAAAAAGCATTTACTAAGCACTAAAACATGGTGTTAGGCATGTGATTCTTAGAACAACCTTGAGAGATAGGTCTTCAACCCCATTTAAAAACACATGGTGGCCAAATTGAGACTAGGGGAAGACAGAATTTCAAAGATTTTAATGGAAGAAAACTCATGTTTGCTTTGCAGCCAAGACCTTCCTTCCTTGATGCTGGGTTTCCTGCTAACTTCCCAAATTCTTTCCCTGGGCCAGCTCCTTCAATCTACAAAGCCATCTGTATATACCACCAGGCCCTTCTCTTGGGCTATCAATTCAGCAAGAGTCACTGGACACCCATAGGTGTCATAAAGAAGTCAAGCAGTCACCTACACACTACAAAGGAATTCTGTCACATGACATGGACCAAACCCTTCCCAGAAGGACGCTAGCAGTGACAGAAGGGATTAAAAACAAGACAAGTTAGCATTGATTCTATGCACTTGTCAGAAAATCTATCGAATCTTTTGGAATTGACTTAGAGGAAGCAGAAGTGGTCTACTGGTAAAGTTCTGTTTCTTAATCTAAATATAGGATATTCAGTTTCTAAAAATTCATCAGGCCTTCCCTCTTGTACATTATATTACATTTCAAATTAAAAAAAAGATGGTAGAAATAAGACACAGCCCAGAAATAGTACAACTAGAGTCATATTCAAGGCTGAGTACAAAGGCTGAGTCTTCTAGTAGAAGGACACAGCAAATACAGAAGGTGATATCATAGAGAAGGGGGCTGTAAGAAAAAAAATTCTATTGTCTTAATGTTGCTTATGCACTTTATAGACTCAAAATCCTTATTTATATTTCCTCATCATTGAACTCAGTAATGATCTCAGGAGTCAATGAAAGCACACTCAATCCATAAAAACCGCTTTGTCAATTTATACATGTTAAAAATGACTGAGATGGGCAATGACTGCTATAAGAATGGTGTGGATTTCTCAGTGTTTATTTACTTTCTATTTTTGAAATTATGTTTATACATTCTATAACCCTCAGGTCACCTATTTTGAACTTACTAAAGAGAATTAAAGTAATTCTAAAAACTAGACATATTTCAGAGCATTCAATCAACTGAATGTAAGATATAAACAGTACCATATAATACAGTAAGTATAATACAGTAATACAGTAAAGAATATAATAAGTTGTATAACACTTTCTAAACTTAAATATTGAACAGTTTTAAGACAAAGAAAAATGCTGCATCATATTTAAGGTCTCTGAAAAACTAGAAAAGACATCCAATGTTGGAGGGGTCAAAAAAACTTCAAGAGAATATCTAGAACAATGAAGAATTGTAAGTGAAATGAGAAATGGAGGGACAAATCTGATAGAACTGTGGCACTGAAACAGTCACTAAGATATACCTGACATGGAAGGACAGGACATAGGAACTATGTGACACCACTGGGGCTCAGTGTAGCAAGATGCCAAGGATAGGACTCGGATGTGGTGAGCACATAAGCTGCTGCCATGCACACTCTCTTGGTATTTACCACATTTACGCTATTAAGAGAATTGCAGACAGAAGGATCTAAAGAGAAGACATAAAAGTACAGTGCAAAGATGTCTTTTAGATTAATGCTGCCAAAGTTAAATTACTGATATGACCCACATGGAGACATATTTTTCTAATGGGAATTCAGATTCACTACTTGCTCTCACTACAAATTGGGACTCATTCATTCATTCATGCATTCATTCAACAAACCTCTAATGAGGTCTTACTATACATTAGACACTAAGAATACCATAGTGGGTGAAGACGGGGGAAAATCCCTGCTCTTTGGGGATTACTTTCTAGTGGGAGGAAGATAAAAAAACAAGTAAACAAAATATTTAGGCTATTATAAAGTGGTGATAAGTGCTATTAGAGAAAAATAAATCAGTAAATAGACAAAAAGAATGTTGTGGAGTGTGGAGGTTATTATTGTAAATAGGACCATCAGAGAAAGCCTCCTCAAAAAGGTGACTTTGGGATAAAAAATCTGACTGCAGAAAGGGAGGAGAGAAGCCATACAGAATTATGTGGAAGAAGAGAATTTCAGGTAGGAAGTACATGCCAGATTGTTCCAGAAACAGCAAGGAACCAATGGAGCTAAAGCAGAGTAAGGGGAGTGTGGTAGGAGGTGAGAACAGATGGTGGGTAGAGGGACAGATTATGCAAGGCTGTGTAAGTTAGTCGAAAGCCTCTGATTTTTATTCTGAAATGAGAAGTCACTGGGAAGTGTAGAGCAGAGATGTGACCTGATTTTGTTCATTATGCTATGCTGAGACTAGACTGAGGGGGTCCAAGTGGAAGTAGGGCCACCAGTGAGGAGGCTATTATAATAATCACAATAAAAAATGATGGTGACCTGGCTCAAGTGAGATGTTACTGAAGCGGGTGGTGGTGGTGGTGGTAGGATTCTGGATCTATCTGGAAAACCTGATATAGTAGATCTATTAGATGAGAGAAAAGAAGAGCCAAGATTTTTCACTTCAAAACCTGGAGTTAACATTTACTGAGGTAAGAAACACTTTGGAGGAGTTCGAGAAGGAAGGCCAAAAGTTTTGATTGCGGACAGGCTTGAGATGACTAGTAGTTGACAGTCAGGTGTAGGTATGGGACAGGCAGAGAGGTCCAGACTGAGAGCAGCCTGGAGGAGTCATCAGCACACAGCACACAATCTGAAACTGAGAAACTGGATGATTGCCAAGGGAGTAAGTACAGAGCAAAAAGAGGGAAGAGTTCCAAAGACTCAATCCCAGAGCTCTCTAATGTTTGGAGCTCAAGTAGAGGAGGAGGAGCCGGTAAAATAAATGTCCTGCAAAATAATGTGAACTGATTAGGATAAATTACACACGGAGAACATGTAATAGCTTGAACTTGGATGGCATTTTCATTCCACACATTCTTTTTATTTTACTAATTCATATTCAAAACAGTTCCTTATTCATTTAGCATTTTCAATGACTATCAAGAATTCACAAGAACAAGCTTTGGACAGAATCTGTTTATACTTTTGAAACCTGCCTTTAGACCCAAAAAACTATATTTGTTCTTAAGAGCTTGATTATTAGTTTCATTATTAGAAGAGAATGAGATTATTATCTTTACTATGCAATATGTGAAAATAAAATGGGACAAAATGTTGTTAATAACAAAGAGATACTAAGAATCAAAGTGTGATTACATGGAGTTCACTTAATAATACTTTAAAAATACCTTCTGAAGTTAAAAAAAAAAAAAAAAAGAATAAAGATCCTTTATGAGAAAATGGAAAGGGAGGTGTTGGAGGAAGTGAAAAATGTAGGATGGGGCTGAAGGTGTAGTAGCCTATTTAGAGGGAAGATTGGAGTATACTCTTAAAGAGAAATTTGCACAATCATTTTTGGAAGGAATCTGAAAAATGTTAAAGGTAGAAATTCTGATTTTAGTTTTATCTCTTCTTGTTCTTTCAGGGTAAAAAATTCTGTGGAAATCCAATAAGCATTGCAGGAAGGAAATTGGTTAAATTAATTATGACAACAGTGTGGAACACTATTTAGTCATGAAAAAACTATAATTTAGAATCATACTTAAATATCCAAAGAGGAACAGAAGTGCTTTCCTTTGGTTAATTTTGGTTATCATAAAACCAGTATAGAGAAAAGAAAACGATAAAAAAAATCGGTTATAAACCAATATAAAATATCAATAAAGGCAAAAAGCTTTTAAAATAAAAGCAAATACTCAAAAGTATGTGGCAAAGTGTTTTATATATATGCACATATATTCCTATATACTATATATACACATATACATTTTTTCAATTGTTCATTTTGGTTATTCTCCCCCCCACCCCCCAGTCCTGGATCACAAACACAGGTTCTTCGGATATATATGGACTGCACCAGCCAGAGGCAGTGACCTTAACCACTAACATACCAGGATACACCTACACATATGTCTTTAGATATTTTATCTGTATATATATATGTATATATATATACATATATATATTCACATACATACTTAGTGGTGATGCATATTAACACAACCCTTTTGAAAGCAATTTAGCAATATGGATGAAGAATCACAAAATGTGCAGGTTTAAAATTGTAGTCACTGTGAAGTTTCAGTTTCTCAAAAAATTAAACTACAACTATTTGATTGGCATTTACCCCAGAGAAATGAACACTATGTTCACATAAATATCTGCACACATATGTTCATAGTAACTTTATTCCCAAAGGCCAAACACTGAAGACAGTCACACACATTCTTTAAAGGGTGAATGATTAAACCATGAATACTCAGTTATAGAGATAACTGTTGATACAGCAAGTTAGAGAATGTCCAGGGACTAATGCTGAGTGAAAAAAAGCAATTCCAAGAAGCCATATACTGCATGATTCCACTTTTTAAAATGATTTACATGTTCGAAAAAACAAAATAATAGAACTGGAGAACAGATTAGTGGTTGCCAGGAGTGGGTGGGTGGTAGGACAGAGTGGCTATAAAAAGGCAACTTGATGGATTCTGGTGGTGATAGAAATGTCCTGTATCTTGACTGTATCAATGTTAATATTCTAGCTGTGATAACTGTACTATGGTTTTGAAGATGTTACTACTGGGAGAAACTGAGTAAAGGGTACTTGGGATCTTGTACTGTTAATGGATACATACATTATTTCTTACAACTGCCTATATAAAATTACCTCAAAACTTTAAAAAATAACTGCAAATGGAGGAAGAAATCAGGCAGGAACGAAGGCAAGTAGGCAGGCAAAAAGGGGGAGAAGGAAGAAGCATGTTTGTTTAGGTGCTCTTTTTTGGTTGTGTACCCCCTATCCCCGTCCACCCTCCATCTCCCTCATCCCTGTCCTCTGTTCGTGAACATCTTTTGGATGTTCCAGGTCTGTAAATCTGTCCTAGGCATATAATCCAAAGGAAGAAAAAAACGTAAATGTACCAGATGTTCACTAGTGTTATTTACAACAGGGAAAAGAAACAATCATAAATTTCCAAAGAGGAAAAAACGGAAATCACGAGTCACCCTATGTGGTCGTTTCAAGTAGCAGCAGAGAAACGTATTTGAAAAGAGAAGATTTAAAGTTGTGTTACAATAAAAACTCTGTGAAGGGAACTGGAATATATTACCAAAAGTTTAATAATAATAACCTACATGTAATTCTAACGTTTTTCTTTTCCTCAAACTTTGGGTAATGTTACATGGTTTGGGGGGATAATACTAAAGGATATTTTTAATGATAAATTACAAATGTCGGAGTCACAATTAAACTTCTTAAAAACTCATCCCTCCCAGTAGGGATTCTTTTTTTCAGATTCCAGGCTCGGAATAACAGCGCACATAGGATCCGCAGCCTTGAACTCAGGGCAGGTGCCACAGGTTCCCAGCTGGTCCGCGGCAGCCGCTCCAGCGCTGCGCCCACAGCCCAGCTCCAGGACCCCACCAGGAGGCTGGGGAAGGGACCCCACAGAGAGCGCGAGACCGCTCCGGGAGAGGCAGTGACTACGCCAAGGTCTCCACTGAAAATGCAGCGGGGCCCGCCCAGTGCTTCCGATCTGAAGCAGGGTCTCGCTGTTTGCCCAGCGCTCCTCGCCCCAGCTCGAGTCGCGACCCCACTGCTTAGTCTCGCTGCGGTGAATCCCCACACTGTGCGGTGGACGCGGCCAAGGTCCCTAGACCCAGAGCTCGGCGCCTTCGCCCCTCGCCCCCGGACAAGACCCTCGAGCGCTGCATTGTCGCGAAACCTGGACCAGACCCCGCTTCCTTTTTCGCCCTCTCAACCCAGCTTTTCCCGACTCCGGGAAGAACCGGGAAGAGAAGGCGGAGAGGAGCGAGGCGCCGCTGAATAAATACTGTGGCCCAGCCCCGCCCACCAACCTCACTTCCGTCCCGCGGCAAGATGGCGGCACCCGGGCCCTGCCACGCAGACTTCCGTCCGGTACCGCAACCCAGACCCGGCTGCGCGCCGCTGGAGAGGTGAAGTCGGCACGCGAGCTGTGCGGGGCCGCAACCCAGGTGCGCTGCGTGCGTCCTGCCTCGGGCTTGGGGTGGTGCCTGAGGAGATGGCGAGCCGGGACGCTAGCCAGGAAGGTCCGGGAGTCTCGCCACGTGGGAGAGGGAGGAGCTGGGTTCTGCGGGCGGGGCGCCCTGACTGCGGGGCGGGGGGCCACGTGGGTGGGGTTCCGCCCAGGGTCCGCAGGTCCGTCTGCTGGTCTCCTTGATTGACTGACGTCGTTCCCTTTCTCCTCCTCTCCCAAGCAACATGTCGGAAGGCAGCGGCGCGGGCGAGCCCAGCACTCCCGGAGGGCCCCGACCCCTCCTCTCTGGGGCTCGGGGGCTTATTGGGCGGCGACCAGCTCCTCCCCTCACTCCAGGCCGCCTCCCCTCCATCCGCTCCAGGGACCTCACTCTCGGGGGAGTCAAGAAGGTAAGCTATGACACCTTTCAAAGAAACCCAACCCATGAATGCCATGCTTCCAGGACTCAGCTGATGTTCATTTAAGGCCTACTGTGTGTCAGGCGTGTTAGGCCACACTAATCTTGTCCTCGGACTTCACCTACACATTCTGGGATCCTGTCCTGTTTTCAAATCTAAATACTGGCTGCAAGATGTTGACATGGTGCTCAGCGGTGACAGAAGGGCAGGAAATACGAATTAGTTCAAGAGCAACTTGAGTAATGTTTATTTTGTGTGTGCAGTATTTTGGACACCTTTAAGAAACCATGAAAGCCAAGCAGGTGTAAACTCCTGCAATTTTAAAGAATTCTGAAATTGTCCTGGATCCCAGTCTGAAAACTTCTAATCTGGAATATAATGAATCATGGATGTGGCGTTTGAGGTTCTTACCTTTGAGATTCTTGGTCCTCTTCTATTATGACCATTAGGAGTATTGACAAAAGCATAAAGCAGCCAGTTTTTTAAGACTTAACTTTGCTTTAGGACATTCTAGTGTTAGTTTAACTGTATTTTGTGTTTATAAGTATTGGCAGGTCTCCTGTCTTCCCTACTTAAGCCTTGATGCTAGAGCCCTTTCCCCATCACAATGACTAGTCTCTATAGCAGTTTGAACACGAGGTGACATTTGGTAAGTTCCTTTGCTTTTAGAAACCCCAAGAGTTTCTTTTTCAAGGGCAGAAACTAAGGCTATAATTAAAATGGTTTTGGGTACACTCTGTAACTCTACTACCACTGCAGCATGACTCTTCCTCCTTGCTAAGCCCTCTATCTCTAGTATTCTTCCTTAACATTGTGCAAAGTCTGCAGAAGAGAGCTGTAGTAGCCAAGATCTAAAGTGCCCTTTGGGAATTTTTCTTTTGTGCCATATCAGTGACTCTTGTATTTCACTTTCAGAAAACCTTCGCCCCAAATATTATCAGTCGGAAGATCAAGGAAGAGTAAGTAGGCCTTCTAAATACTTGACCCTTACTTGCTCTGAATTTTAGGAAATAACTAGATATGTGGCTTATGCATTTAAATTGTATATTTACTTCTTTTTACTGGTAATTTTCAACCCGGGCTCCCAGAAAATTCTGATGAGCAAGCTTTAAAAATAATAATGAGAGTCCATCTGTAGAAATTGTAATTTAGTATTACAGCCTTTCTGCTTTTGGTCAATACAGTTTTTATAAATTCAGCTTTTAAGTTATAATTCTAATAAATGGTCTCACAAGGAGGTAAAATAAAGCAAACCAAAGTGATTGTGCCCTGTCAAGGAAGTGAAGACAGTGCTCTACTTTGGATGTGATGTGGTTATTGGCTCATATGCTCTCCACTCAGGTGTAATGCTGTATAAAAGTAAGACCAGTTATTTCAGGCAGGTTGAGTGAGTGTTTTCACTTAATCTGTTCTCTTTTCCAGGCCTAAGGAAGACGTGACCATCAAGAAAGAGAAGCGTGAGAGAGATAGAGATCGGCAGAGAGAGGGCCATGGAAGGGGCCGGGGTCGCCCAGAAGTGATCCAGTCCCACTCCATCTTTGAGCAGGGCCCAGCTGAAATGATGAAGAAAAAGGGTACAAAGCTTAAGGGGCTCTGGGAAGAAGGACTCAGTGGGTATCTGTTCAGACTGCCTTAGAGAAGGGCAAGGGTTGTAGTCGCCCCTGCTCCCAGTTTAGTTTTTCTTGTCACCTCTTCTTTGCCCCAGTAAACTGTATGATTTCCCATAGGGAATTGGGATAAGACGGTTGATGTGTCAGACATGGGACCCTCTCATATCATCAACATCAAAAAAGAGAAGAGGGAGACGGATGAAGAAACAAAACAGATCCTGCGTATGCTGGAGAAAGATGATGTAGGTAGCTGGGTGGAGGGCCTGCTTTGTGGCTGTGGAAAAAGGATTCTGGGGCGCTTGGGTCAGAGGGGAGGAGAATTCTCTGAGGTCCTGGAATCCTGGTGAGCAACAGGAATCTAGAAAAGGGCGAAGCTGGATTCTAGTTCAGGTACATGTGTGTATGTGTTTTTGTCTGTGTGTGTCAGGCTCTATCACCCCACTCTTTGGCAGTTCATCGATGACCCTGGGCTGAGGAATGATACTCGAAATATGCCTGTTCAGCTGCCTCTGGCTCACTCGGGGTGGCTTTTTAAGGAAGAAAGTGAAGAACCAGATGTTAAACCTTGGCTGGCTGGCCCCAAGGAAGAGGACATGGAGGTGGATGTGCCTATTGTGAAAGGTGCTCTGACAGTCTTGTAACTCCTTTTCTATAACTGCACCCCAAGAATGACCTCCCCAACCCCCTGGTTGCTGCTAACAAGCAGGTGCTTTCCCATCTGACTGTAATGTATACAACCTGAACACTAGCACTAAGTTCTCACTCTCAGGTTCAAGTGCTGGCGTGGGTTTGTGTCCTTACCCTCAAATCTCCCTTTTCAGCTAAATTACACAACTCCTGCATCCGTCTTCCTAACCACCTTTCTGACTGAGTGACAGTGAACTAGATGGGGTGAAGGGATGGGTATGGTGCAATGGCACTGAAGGTGGCCACTTGATATCATCTTACTGTTTGTATCACCCCGGGCAGTGAAAGAGGAGCCGAAAGATGAGGAGGAGGAGGCCAAGGTAAAGGCTCCTCCCAGAACAGCCAGAAAGACCATGGGCCTCCCGAAGGATGTTGCTGTGGCTGAGCTGCTCCGGGAGCTGAGCCTCACCCAGGAGGAAGAGCTGCTATTCCTCCAGTTGCCTGACACGCTCCCTGGCCAGCCACCCACTCAGGACATCAAGCCTGTCAAGACAGAGGTGCAGAGCGAGGACGGACAGACGCTGCTTATAAAGCAGGAGAAAGACCGGGTATGCTTAGACAGGGTTCTGTGAGAATGCAGGGACTAGGAAGGGGATAGCCACTGGTAGGGGAGATAGAGGTATGCTGCTCAGGTTGAAATTTGAGAATAGTGTGCATTTCTTTCTATCCACAAGGGGCTTTGTATTTCAACCTTATTTACGTGTCTTTTTACTTTTTATTGTGCAAGTTTTGAACATTACAAATGAGAGAACGTAAATTCACATAGCTTTCGCAGTTATTGACATTTTGTCCATTCTTTTAGTGCACTGTAGGTTTTATTTTCTAACCCTCATCAAAAGACCCTTTGGGGAAGCTATTTCTAACCTTTGCTGCAGGTGCATGTCTTTGGGATAGAGATCAGGCTTGAAGGGTGGGGGAAACAGCTCCTTACCCAGTTTGCACCCCCTAACTCTTCACAGGAAGCCAGGCTGATGGAGAATGCTTGTGCTCTGTCTGACCTGACAGAAGGTCAGGTTGGCAAGTTGCTCATCCGCAAGTCAGGAAAGGTGCAGCTCCTCCTGGGGAAGGTGACTCTGGATGTGACGATGGGAACCACCTGCTCTTTCCTACAGGTGAGAGACTGAAGGGTCAGATGGAGGCTCTGTATAAGATGGAGGGATACTGGGGAGCTGGTGCTAAATAAGAGAGAAAGGCTGTTGGGGATTATCACCTCAGTCAATGAGTGGTGGGGTGTGGTTTGAGATCTCATCGCTGTCTCTCTTGATTGTCAGGAACTGGTGTCTGTGGGCCTTGGAGACAGTAGGACGGGTGACATGACTGTCCTGGGACATGTGAAGCACAAACTTGTATGTTCCCCTGATTTTGAATCCCTGTTGGATCACAAGCACCGGTAAAATGAGTAGATGGAGGACGGTGGTGACTGCCCACGTCTGCTGCCAGCTCCACCAGTTTTCTCAAATCTATGCTACCAGAAGGGACCTGTTTAGTCCGCTCACTCCAGCGCTCAGCAGCTATTGACCCACCTTTCCCCAGGAGCACGTGGCTCCCCACCACAGCTGCGAGTGACACAGTGACATTCCGTCGCACAGCGCGGATGCTGCACATCTCGATACTGGGGTCTTTCCCCTCTATTTATTTTTATATTTATGTCTTATCTCTTCATGTGACTGTATCCTTCCTAGGGAGAGAGGGAAGGTTCTGTGGAAAGTACGCTTCTCCTGATGACTGCTTTTGTTCTCAGGGCAGAAAGTGTAAGCACTGCCGCTGCTACTTTTGCTCCCTCTTTTCTCCTGAGAGGCAATGTTGGGGAGAGAGCAGGGAATCGGTTACTAGTTGCATGACCTCGAACAAACTACCTAACCTTTCTGAGCCTCTTAATCCTCATCAGACAAAAATGAGGATCATACCTACCTCACAGGGTTGATGTGAGGATTAAATGAAATATAGATGAAAGCACCTTGCACAAGGCCAGACATACACAATAGGCATACAGTGAGTGTTAGTTTCCCTTCCCTTTTCCAACAGAATAGAGATTTGAAGAATTTCTCAGAAGAATTATCAAGAGCTGCTTTCTTGCTGCATTCTTAGCCGCGTCCCACAAGTCTGATGTTCTGAAGGTACAGGTTCAAGTCCTTCAATGCCCCTTTTCTGCTGAGCATTTTATCTAAGTGCTTCCTGTTGACAGATGTGAGGCGCTATCTGTGGTGTCTGTCAGCAGAGAATCAGACTCCTTGCTATAAATGCCTTTGGAATTCTAGGACCTCCTTCCCCAGCTCTCACCCCTGCAACAAGTAGTTTGGACTCTTCTAGCTTCCCTTTAAATGTTTCCCACAGGAAGCCTGTGACCATTCCTAGAGAATTCACACTAAGTCAAATACTGCTAAAAACCTCTGGTTCAGGTAGGAATTAGAGATTTGTTGAATAATGGTTTCTTTGACATTTGACAAATGACTTCCACTTCAAAAACTTTGAATTTGAGAAGTCCACCTCTTTCTGGTTCTAGCATACCCAGTTCCATCCACTGAGTTTGAACCCCCTTCCCACCTGGCCTTTCACTGATAGGTCTGTGATCTTGTTCCCTTCATCCGGCCTTCGTACTCTGGATCCTTCCAGTGTGTTGTCCCTGGAGGAGCAGCTTGTCTTCAGGGCTGGGCGTGGCTTCATTCGTGGGGAGACACCGGTAGGTGAGGGAAGGCCTGCTGCAGCATCTGTGATCTTAATTGTCCATGTTATGGTTCCCTATGTTGGAAGCTTAGCAAACCGCCTCTGGAACCAGACAAACCACACGGGCTCCTTAAGAACTGCCGCTTCTATGTGGCCCTAGCAGTTTTGGTTGGATATTCCTTCCCTTAGTCTCAACTTCTATTTTGTTTTTTCTTCATCATAACTGGAGCTCTTCCTACACTGAGGCCCTCAAGCTCCCCAGACTGCAGCTATGAGGGGTGATGGAGGATTCAATGACCGCAGTACCCCTACCGTAGCTTAAGAATTCCTGTGAACTGGGTTGACTAGCTTTCTGTTCTCTCTTTTTTTTTTTTTTTTTTGTGGAGGACTAGAGTGGAAAGTGTTCCTTGGAGACATGTGCTGTGGAAGTCCTGTTTGGCCTAAGGCTGGGCTTTGATGAACCCTCTGCTTTTGGTTACCTGGCCTCTCGTGCTTTCTCCTTTTAAACTCTGTAATGCACTGCCCACCACTCTCCATTGTAAATCCTCTTTCTGTTTCTTTGGTTCAGAATCACTCTTCTGCCTTTTTTGGGCTCACTCAGAGCCCTGCCTCTTCAGATGTTTGGTCTTTTACAGTCTGCAGTTCTTGGGCTCTTCTGAGGAAGCTTGAGAAAGAGCATGTAACTACTTTGATGTTCACCATTTACTGTTTCAGGTATCTTGGGGATTGAACTTATGACTGCATCAAAGTCCCTGTGACTGAATTCTGTATCCCTGATGCCGTGATTGGATGTCATCAGTAAAAGTGAAAAAAGATGAAACAGGACTGCTCTTTTGCCCAGACTTTGAAGTGTACATTTCTCCATCAGATAAATGCAAATAACGGGAATTAAAAGCCCAAAGCCAAATTCATATATGAGTGCAAATAGATGCAAATTTATTACTACCTGCATCTGCGTGTATGCATTTTGTAAGATGCTGAAAGATGCTGTTCATTTTTTAACTACATGATTAAGTGACAGTGTGGCCTTTTCTAGTTAAGTTTAGGTTTAAATTCATCAGTAACTTTGGGAAGAATGACTTACTCCCCCCACCTTAAATTTTATTTATTTTCTGTAAAAATGAGATAATAGCTTTTTAATAGACGAGAGTTGGCATAAGACATTCAGTACCAGTTAGGAAAGTGCTTCTATCAGGATGTGATCAACACTAGTGACAAAAAGCTAGACTGATAGTGACATAAGCAATAAGGATGTTTCATTACCTCTTCTAACAGGAGTTCTGTCTCCTTGACACTGGGCATCCTGTTAGACAGGGTTTTATTAGTAGGGAGGAAGCAGGAATGGCAGTTAGGTAGTAAGACAGGCAATAGCTGCCACCATATTGAAAAATACTGTCTGTTGTAGTAAAGTCAAAGTACACCTCAGAATTTTTTTAAGTGTTCAGTCACTACCAAATAAGTTAGCATTAACATTTTATTGCATATGCTTTCAGATTCCAGAATCTTATATAATAGAAATATTACTCTTAATCATGTATTTTATCTCAAAATATATGCCATTCTCCCATGTTGGTAAGCATCTTATACTTCAGATACATCTGACTACTGAAAGAATTAGAGTTCCCTTTGATTCTCATGGTCCTATTAAAGTGGTTGGTTGTGGTCTTTAAAGGATAGCAGACTTGTTTCTCATGTATAGTGCACACTAAAAGTAGTAGTGTCCCAGCCTATCTCTGCAGCTGGATGGGAGGGATTGGGGTGGGCTTGAGTCTCAGGGGAGTCTTCTGAAAAAGATAGTTAGAATGCTAGCTCTAGTAATCCCTCTGTGTGACCAGCTTCTGCCTTGGCTTTTCAGTTCCCTCCTATTGGAAGAGTCACTAGTCCAACTCCCCGAAAGTTCAGGAGGGGTTGGACTTTGCTCGATTGGACTCATTTACACTTAAGACTCAGTCAGAAAAGTGCATCCTTGACTATTATTGGCTAGACAGCTTTATCTTTTCAGAGTTCAGTGGGAAACTAGAAATCAACCTAGATATTCAAAGTGGAAAAGTTTTATGCAGGAAAGTAAGTGTTTATAAATAGATTCATTGGAAAGCTGGAGAAATGAGCCTCCAGGAATCAGAAATGATCCACTGGGGTGAAACCTCTACCATCATCAGAAAGGTGGAGAATCAGGATAGAGCTGTTGAATTTCAGAACACATTGCCGTAGCTACAATCCAGGAATCAGGACTCTTCATAGCCTCAACTGCCTCTGGAGAACCACAGAGCTAAAGGTTGGACATGGGAAAGGTTGCACATCCAGGGCACAACAAGGTGGTCTCTGTCCTTGTGGAACTTGCACTCTAGTGAAGGAGATACAGTAAGCATAAGTGATATAATGATATGGTGACAGTGCTTTAGAATTTTTAAAGAGTGGAAGGTTGAGGGGAGTCTGCAGGTGGTGGTGAGGCATGTAGCAGTGAGGGTAGGGCCTCGAGGTAGTAACCAGCAGGACTGCTAGGGGCGGGGACAGTGTTCTAGCTGGAGAACAGCTGGACTCTCAGGAAGTCAGGCAACTGGCTGAGAGGGAGAGAAAGGACAAAGAGGTAGCGAGGGCAGTCCAGGTCACGTCCAGGTCACGTCCAGGTCATGTCCAGGTCACGTCCAGGTCACGTCCAGGTCACGTCCAGGTCATGTCCAGGTCACGTCCAGGTCACGTCCAGGTCATGTCCAGGTCATGTCGATGTAGAGGCCGTTGTGAGGGCTTTGGTTTCATTCTAAGTGAAATGGTTAGTTGTCACTGTGTTGCTTGATTTTAAAGGCTCCCTTCAGCCCCTGCAGGGTTGGAGGCAGAGGCACAGCTTCAGAGGCTGCCACAGAAATGCAGGCAACAGCAGGTAGTTGGGAAGTGGTTGACTTCAGCACTTGCTTCAAAGGTAGGTAGAGCTGGCCCAGTCTGCCTGTAGATTGTGTGTGGACTGTGAGAATATCAGGCTGAATCCATGGCTTTGGTAGCAGGAAACAACCTGTATGAGGCTGGCCTGGGCTTCACCTGCTCTCCTTTCCAGTCTCGGTTGGTGGAGCACAGTCAGAACCTCTCACAGGAGATTTGGGGAAACACAGTGTTTTATTCGTTTGCCCCCAGTGGTGGGTGTTGAGTGCCCTGCAGCCAGAAACACCACAGTTGGCCTAAGGGTCCAGAGTTTGGATGGGAAGTTTTCTGTCACTGTCATACTACTAATAAAAGTTCTCTGAATCGTTCCCTCAAAACAATATATTCCAGATGGAACACACTCAGTATCTGAAACTAATCAGTGTGATGCTTAACCCTTCCCCCAGGGCAAGATAGCCACAGGAATTCTTTTTAAATTGTTTTACTGTACAGCATAACTAATGGCTGTTTTAGAATCCATCTTTGGACTATCAGAATTTACCCTGATTCACCCTCTATTTGAACATTTTGGATTTTCTAGTTTTTTTGTTTTTTTAAAGGAAAGGTGCAGGTGGGAATGAAGGCAAGTAGACAGGCAGGGAGAGAGAGGAGGAAGAAACATTTTCATTTCGTTTTTATTTAGTTGTTCACACTGATTGCTTCTTCCTCCCTCCCCCTCCCCACCCAGGTCTTGAACCCAGGAGTATGTGGCTTGTTCCTTCAGAGGCAGTTGACCCAACCACTGCTCCACCAGGGTGTGAAACTGCCCCCTCCCTTTTTTATTTTTGAGGAAAGGTGCAGGCAGCAAGAGGAAGAAGTATTATTTTATTTAGTTGTTCTTCTTGGTGGTTCTTCCCTTCCCCCTCACTCTGGGTCTCGAACATGTTTCCTTGGGATGCACGTGGACTGTGCCAGCTGACAGCCAGCAAAACCCCTAAACCACGAGGACGTGCCTGCTAGTTGCTTTGTAAAGTTAAATGTATCAGCTATGTAAATTATGTAAATGCAAAATGTGCCTAACCCTCTGGATAGGTAACTAACGTTCTCTCTTCCCTATGTCACACAGCAGCAGGGGTGACCTGCTGAGAACATGCTCTGTTCTCACTCACTTGGGTTATATGCTTTCTGAAAGTTAGTTTTTCCCAAGTTTATCTTTGCTAGTTGTGGTCACTGTAATTACATAATTCAAATACTGTATAAACTAATAAAATATGAGGGCTAAAATAAAGTATTTCTGATGAAAATAAGGTGATTTTGTAATTAATATAAACCGATGGAATATGAGTGCTAAAAGAAAGTTTCTGTTTCTGTGGATGCTAAGGTAAATGCTTTGGAAAGACTTAGTAAAGGCGAGTCACTAAAAAAATACCATTGAATTGAGTTTTGGTAAGGTCATTGTAGACAGATGGGGGAAATTATAAACATCCAGCATAATTCTGCACTCACATTGCTTTTCAAGTTTTCTAATGCTTTGATTTCTCATTTGGCTTTTGGGAAACCAGAACTGGTGATCTTGGCAGTACATTCTGGGTGCGTGTGCTTCCATGGATGCTAGTAACTGGGCCCATACCCAAAGAAGACTTGTCCTTAGACCAGAAGACTAGTGGGTGAAGGTCCCTTTATTAAGTGTTGTTAAAAATATTTAAAATATATTCATTTCTTTTATTAAAAAATGTTCCCCCAAAATATTTAGGTTTTGTGGAGAGACCCAAAATAACAGTGGCTTAAACATAATTCTCTTTTGGTAAAAATCTGTAGGTGCAGTTTGAGCTGCTTTGGCAGCTCTGCTTCACAAAGCCCCAAGGAGCTCAGGGTACTTCAGTTTATCTTCCTATAGTGTAGGATGTGGCCACACCCTCATGTTCTCAGTAGAAAACCAAAGTTCCAGTCATTTCACTCCTGCCCCAGTCAGTCAGATGGATAAAGTTTCATTTCCCTACACTCATGCCCCTGTCAAATGACAGATTCTACATGCTATCATATCTTCAATGAGGGTCCCCAAGAGCTGCCCCATAGTATTTATGATTACATACTGTTTTCCAGAAAGTAGTGATACAGTCACCTTGAGACTGAAATGTCTTGAATGAATAGGTATCCTAAAAGTCAAGGTTCATTGTCATAGAAAATGGAAACATTGGGTGTTGATGAAGAACCAGAAGAACCAGTAGCCTCTGTCATATCTTACTTTGAGAATAACTGTATAGGTGCACTGTGGTGGCTCAGGCATTAAGTCTGTGACTCCGGTGTAGTCCATACAAAACCCATGGACCCGAGTTTGTGGCCCGTTGCTGGTCGGGGGCAACCAAAATATTTTTTTTCCTCCTCTCCCTCCCTGCCTGCCTACTTGCCTTCATTCCTGCCTGCTTCCTTCTTAAAAAAGAATCACTTGCATAAGCAAACCCTTAACTATCAGCTTAGATATGTGCTATGGTTGTAACCACTTTTTCAGTACATTCACATGCCCTTGCTCCTCTCTCCTGCCCTCAGATAAAATCTTTGGGTAGGTGCACCCTGGCAGAGTAGCAGTTTGGCCAGCTGCCTTGCACAGTCCACATGTATCATAACCCTGAGATTCACATCCCCAGGGCCAAGGAGAACAACCAAGATGAACAACTAAAATAAAGTGAATCTTCCTCTCTTTTCATGTCTGCCTGTGCCCTCATTCCTGCCTGAACATTTCTTTTAAAAGAAAAAATTTAAAAACTTTGGTAAGTCTAAATCTCTGCCTACTCTGCTTCTGCTGAAGAAACACCCACCCCAGAGAGTACTGTCTAATACCTTTTCTTGTGTTCTCAAACCTCTAACACCTCCCATTTTTTCACTCTCAACTGATGACCCTGTTTATTACTGCTTTAAGAAAATAGTAGATGACATGCTCTGGTGGAGCAGCGGTTAGGTCAGTCACCTCCGAAGGATGCAGGCCACATACCTGCATTTGATTCCTGGATCTGCGGGGAAAACAGCCAGAGTGAACAACTAAAATGGAAATAAAATAAAATACTTCCTCCTCCCTGCCTGTCCGCCTACTCGCCTTCATTCCTGCCTGTATCTTTCCTTAAAAATAAAAAAATAGAAGTAGAGAGAACTCCACATGATCCCTCTGCTGTATCTGTTTGTCTACTTGCATCTGTGTGCAGGTGCTGTCTTCCTTTTTCTTTCTCTGAGTTAGCTGCACTCCTCCTGAAGCCAGAGCCTTCACTTGGGGCGCCAGACCCTCTCCCGTCTTGTCCACTCAAAGGATGTTGCTTCGGTAACACGCCTTCACACACATCATTTTTCATCAATAGATCCATCTTGAAAGCAGCAAATTTTCACTCAAGTTCACATTTACTTCTTTGCAGCAAAACTTCTTTGCATTTTCTTGTCTAATTCCCCTTGTTCATTCTCACTTGAACCCATTCCAACCAGCCTTTCACCAATCGAGCCAACAACTTTTCTGAAGGTCACCAGTGAAATCTTTGCCAAACTCAGTCAGTTTGCGGTCCTTAATTTACTGACTCTCTTAGCACATTTGATACAGCTGCTCCTTACATCTTGAAACACCTTCTTGTCTGCATGCAGGGTCACTATCTTAACTAATCCTTCCCATCTCTCTGGAAAGCTCTTCATGCCCTTTCCTGGTTCCTCCCCATCTCTACAACTCTAAGTATGGGTATGCCCAGGGGTTAGGCCCTAGAGCGTCTCTTGTCTGTGCTTGTTTCCTCAGTGATCTCACCTAGAATCATAGTTTTAGTTGGTCTGTGACTCAATTTATGACCTCCAGACTGAACCTATCCCCTGTCTCCCCTCCACCTTAAAACCAACTGCTTGCCTTCTCAACCCTAGCTACTAATGTTGGGGAAATCCAGGGACTGAGAAACATGTTAAAATAATCCATGAAGGCCCAGTCCACAAAATGTCAGTTGTATCTACAGGACAAATAACTGTATCTTCAAAATTATATGGATAAAAAGAGGAAGAATGAATGAGGAATCTACAGGTTTCAGAGATAATGCCACTCAGTTGAAGCTACAGGTTTTGGAGATAATGCCACTCAGTTGCAATATATGGAATTGCAATATACGGGTCTTATTTGGATACTGATCTGAGAACTGCAAAAACTCAGCAGGAACTCTCCATTCCAATTCCTGCACTAAAAGTCTTGATCAGACTTTGACATGACTTCCAGCAGCTAAAGACTACATCCTGGGGGTAAACCCAGCCCCCTCCTCCCCTTTTAAAATTTTATCGTGCTCATCTTAGTCTCTGCATAGCTATGCCATCAGTGTTGGTGTACATTAGGGATTCAACAAATGTTGAATGAGTGAATAAATGGTGAATAAAATCAGTAAGATATTTTGAGTGCTTACTTTTGAAAAAATATTTTAATAGTAGCTGTTTATTTCAAAAGCTTTTTAAATAAAACACAGTCCTGGTTCATCCTGGTGCAATTGGGCACATTTCACATACATCCTAAGGCACTGCGTTCGTGTCCCAGGGCTGGCGGGAAAACCAAGATGAACCACCAAATAAACAAAAATTCTTCCTTCTCTTCCCATCTGCCTGTCTACTCACCTTCACTTCTCTTCTCTTTTTCTTTTTTTTAGGGAAAGGTACAAGCAGGAATTAAGCAAGTAGGCAGGTAGGCAGAGAAAGGAGGAAGAAATATCTATTTTTTGTAGTTGTTCACATTTCTTGTTTTGCACTGCGTCCGGGACTCAAACCCAGTGGTATGTGACTTGCTCTTTGGGGTGATTGACTTAACCTTTATTCCACTAGGGCACACCTCACCTTCATTTCTGCCTTCACCTTTCTTTTAAAAGCAAAAACAAAAATGCTATGTCCCTAGACTATGCCTGGCACACACAGCCTCTTTGAGTTCTTGTTTCAAAGAGCCCAGACCTGTCAGAAATTTGCTATTTGTTCCAGCTAACACCTGACATAGGCCCCTTGACATCCCATGCTAAATAAAGGGGTGAAGATTGTGACTCCTTCCTCTATTCCTTTGGGATGTCCAAGTATCTTCTGTAACTCCCCAATGTTCAAGGACCTGAAAGCCATTCCTTTGAAATGTCATCACCAGGAAGCATAGGGCCTCTGTCTCCAGTCTTGGTGGGACAGAATCCTGTCTTCCGGCATGGCCAGCTGCAGGCACTGCTGGCCCAATCACATTTACAGTGACCAAATCTTTGTCATTTTCATCTGAGTCATCAACATCCCCCCACCCCCTGTCCATATTCTCCCATTCACCTCTTCACAAATCAGACTAGACCATTCTCTCCCTGTCAGTAAATATTGAATAAAATTACTTTTTGCTACTTTAATACCCAATTTTATTTATTTTTGGCATTTATAACAAAATAGAAAAAAATCATGAGGCAGTCAGGGACATTTGTATATTGACTTGATCATATTAAATACTAATTGTTAGTTTTTTTTAACTGTAATAATAGTGTTGTAATCTTTTTCAAAATAATTTTAAAAATTTATCATTGTTATCAAGTCTCACCACTTACAGCATTATCATTTGAGTAAACATCCTCTTGTCGATTTTACATATGCCTCTTAAATGATCCTCCTGCTTCTAACCCCTTCTTCCCCACCCTTTCACCCCTACCGCCACCAGTCTGTTCTCAACATGGCAGCCAGAGAGATCCTGGTAAAATGTGCCATAACCATGCCACTTCCCATCTAAAAGTAAAAGCCAAATCTGTTCAATTGACAAAACCGCATGGATCCTCCTGTGCTGCTTTTCTAACCAAGCAGGCAGACCCCAGCTTTAGGGCTTTTGCATTATTTGTTTCCTTACTCCCTTCAGGTCTCAGACTTTCCCTGACCATCCTACATACATCAGTCAAGTCCCAACCCTGACATGCCTATGCCTGCTTTCTGCTTTTGTTTTTCTTCGTAGCATTTATCATCATCTGGCAGCATCTGTTTCCCTTTTTGTCTGATTTAAACTATTTGAAAGTAGAGACTTTTGTTCATGGGTGATTCTCCAGAACTTAAAATAGTTCTTTGTAGTGTGCCCTGATGGAATAGCAGTTAGGTCAGCTGCCTCCAAAGGAGCACAGTCCACATTCATCCCAGGGACTTGGGTTCGCGTCCCGGGTCCAGGGAAATAGCAAATGTGAACAACTAAATAAAAATAAAAGTGCTTCTTTCTCCTCTCTCTTCCTGCCTGCCTATTTGCCTTCATTCCTGCCTGCACCTTTCCCTTAAAAAAAAAAAAAAAAAGCAAGGTATTTTCACATTATAGACACAAAATATTTTTGAAACAATGAAAGAATGACTCATTGTGTGAAGTTTGTAAGTATGTGCCAAACAATTAAGAACCACCTTTCTGAGCAAAGGCAAAAGACTTTTCAAATGTTCTAGCTTCCTCCCAAAGGAAGGATGTCCCTCACTTTTCCAAGCAGAAGAGATCTGGCTGACCTTGTGGGCAAGGCACTCAAAGTGCTGTCCTTGTGGCTTTTGCAGCTGAAAGTGTTCCCGGCATTGGGGATGTGCATGAACATACTGCAGATGCTCACAAATGCTGCACACAGAGAAGGGCTAGTGTCTTGGGACCCCTACAACCTTACAACCCCTTGAGCTAAAAGTCTCTCTGAATGATTTTCCCAATTGGTGCTTCACTCAAGCACATCTGGGGATGGTGGGCACTTGTTGCCGCCCTGATGTGACTGAGAGGTTTCCCTTTTGGATACAGCTTTAGCTTGCTGTTGGGTTCTTATGGAAACTGAACACCTGACGAAGTTCAAACACACTTCCTTAGAGGCCATGTCGCTGATATGTGGACAGAGGGGCCAGGTTAACTCAGACACAACAGCTAACTATGCGAGAAGCCTCATCATGCCTCACTTGTTAGATGGAAATGGTATATTTAAGTCTCCAGCCGACCTGTGCCATTTTCAACTTCATTGGGAAGGAGACAGCAACTCCTTTGGGGACAATGTTATTTCCACTCTACTTCCTGAAGCAAAGCCATTAGCTCAATGGGGTTCCCAATCTTTTGAGGGCCTGATTTCACTGATGGTTTCGCTAAGCTGAAACACGGTGGTGTCTACTGGGATACTTTGGCTGTTCAGCATCAGTGCCAGGCTCTGTGGAACAGAAAACAGTGTGGTTGTCTGCTGAGTGGACAGAACTCAAAGGCGTCCTCTCACAGCTCAGCTAATATGCTTTGATGAACCTTGCTGTATTTTTTCTGACTCTTGGCCCATTGACAATGGCCAGGCTGTTTGGTCTCCCGCTGGAAAACTACAGACTGGATGAAAGACCTTCCTCTGTGGGGCCAGGAACTATGAAAACAAATTATGGCTGCCGATGGCCCATCTGGATCTCTCATGTAGGTAAAGGCCCGTTGTCTGATGAGATGGACGGGACTCAAGCTGGACTGACCTGCACTTACCAGGTAGCCACCTTTCTGCCTGGACCCCTTTTAAACCAGTCATGCGTCAGACCCCCGCTCATTGACTGGATGCTGAGTAAATGACTCTGTGTTTCAGATGAACGAGTTAATACTTCATGCCAAGCCTGCAACTCTTAATAAAAGTTGAACTGTTTTCCTTTTGGTTAAGGAGGCCCATTGTACAGGATGAGGCAATTCAGTTCATAGAAACTTTGACCCCCTCAGGGGCCGCTGCTGGTGGTCACTACCATTGAGATCTTTGTAGGTTGTTGTCCCAGTCCAGTCATTTGCAATCAGACAATGATGCACCTTTGATCACAATGGGCTACCAAGCTACTCCAGGTATTGATGCACCTTTTACACTGCCCACCATCCACAGTCATCTGGTATTGTTGAGTCTTGGAACAAACTCCTGAAAAATTCACTTAAAACAATTTCTGACCCTACCTCCTCCATCAACTCCTAATCTGTACTCATTAGTAAGGCATGATAGCCACTAAGTATGGCTGTTCTTAGGAAGTGATAGTTTCCTTTTGCCGACAACCTGGGTACTAAACAGGATGAAAAAGTGGTATGTCATGTAGACCTATTTTGAATGATTAGAATTCTCTTACGGGCAAGATGATTCTTTCTTTCTCCTAATGGCAACCCAGAAGGCCTAGTTGGCTCACCTTCAGGTGTCTGCCCAGCCTAAGGGATTCAAATTTAATGCTGATCAATTTTTTAAAATTAACTCTTTATATAAGTTGTTAACATTCAGGTTATTAAGTATGACAATCTGACTTCAAGGTTTTTGTGTTTTTTTTAAAGGAAAGTTACAGGCAGGAATGAAGGCAGGTAGGTGAGCAGGCAGGAGAGAGGAGAAAGAAGCATTTTATTTATTTTTAATTTTAGTTGTTCATCTTGGCTGTTGCCCCTGGCCCTGGGACACAAACCTGGGTCCTTGGGAGGTATGTGGACTGTGCTTGGCCAGAGGTGGTGGCAGACCTAAGAGTATGCCAAGACTTCGAGTTTTTAACCCAAGAATTCCATCCCCAAAACTGAATAACTATTTTTTGTTAGATCTATGGTTCCCAAAGCATGTCCTGGGGTATCCGGGGTGCTGCAGCACAAGCTCAGGGAGCACCATGAAGTAGCATAAATGATCAGGAAGCGCACAATATCTGCAGGAAAACGTAGAGACAGCCAGTGCAAGGTGGATCGTGGTTCCAATGTGAGCTCGTCTTTTCATTAATGCCATACCTTTTGCAAAGTGGGGTTTTCCGCGGTTGATATAATAAAAAAGCAAGAACTGCATGAATATCCTTGTGAACAGGAAATGACTAGGGCAGCATCCAATGTGATTCCGAAGTCTGAGAAGTTGTGTTGCATCCAACGCATCCCATCAGCAAGTAATTATGATTGCTTCAAAGTAGAATAAACATTATTTTCTTTTAATCTGAATTTTTTTTCCAAATGGCTACTGAGTTGTGACTATAAATATGTATAAAGATATTTGGACTTGACAACTTAATAAATGGAACTGTCAGGCCTTTCTTTGTCCTCTGTGTCTGTGAAAAAAATGACCAAGATGTTAAGAGCACAGCTGATTAGATTTTATAAAAATGCCCTTGTCCTTGTACCTGACCCCTGAATTAAAGGTCTGGGTGTGACAAACTTTGAATTTATAGTTACTGAAATGAGATGTAGTAGCAGAGAGTAGTGATTTAGGCACCAAGGAAGGATCCATTGAGCCCCAGGGAGAGCGGAGGGGGCATGCAGCGGGGACGTGAATGATCTTCATCTACTAGAACTGCTTCTGCAGTGTCCTCATAAAGGAAAGCAGCATGATTCTCGCCAGCTGTTGTAAAATCATTCAGTCGAACGAACTGCTAAATCAGTCATCTCCTGTAAGACAGCTGTGACCTCCATTTGACTGCCATTCTCCCCAAACTACTAGAAATCTATAGGAAGCACCTTCCACACAAAACACCCATCAGGGTGTGCCCTGGTGGAGCAGTGGTTAGACCAGTCGCCTCAGAAGGAGCAAGTCATATACCTAGGTTTGAGTCCCAGGTCCAGGGGGAGGGAAAACAACCAATGTGAACAACTAAGTGAAAATAAAATAAAAAATGCTTCCTCCACTCTCTTCATGTCTGCCTACTTGCCTTCATTCCTGCTTGCACCTTTCCTTAAAAAAAAATTTTTTTTTTAAACCCATAAACACCTCCTCTTCATGTTACCTCTTGCCCATGCCCCTCACCACTGTTGAATGAATGCCATGTAACTGGTGGTCTGGACTGATAGAGCTAGCAGTTCCTATGAAAATAAGAATACATTCAGAGTTCGAGCTGTGCTAGGAACTTTAGGAGTTACAATCCTGCTGAAAGGCCCTGTTGGAGACACTGTCAAACTTTAGGTGATCTCCATCCTCATTGATACAAGGTGCTACTTGGAGAGGGGCGGGCAATAATTCTAATCATATTTTCCACTCAGGAGCACTAAAAGCACCTTTGATGTATAGAAGGCAGGCATTAATTTGCCTGCCTCCCCAGATCATAATGGTTTACACTTTAGAGTGGGTAAGGACATCTTAGGATGCACCACCGGTAGATAACGTGGCCCTTAGATAAATGCAGAGATCTCTTCAAAATGAGGTTGCCCTTAATTACTCAGATACACTTGACTTGTCACTTGGGTGTGCTCTGTTGGGATTGAGGTTGTGCTATGAAATTTGTTCCTGAATTTAGCTGAAGCAACGGATGATACCACCTTGATTCTAAAAGACATTCAGATCAGAACGCTTCCAAGTTCTCAACATAATAAACTCTGTATAAATGTTCATTAAACAATAGCATATAAACCCATAAAGTAAAGTATGTTACTTGTGTTAATCAAATCTTCCATTTGCGGGGGAGTGGTGTTTGCCTGATCAACTGTCCAGAGAGAGAGAGAGAGAGAGAGAGAGAGAGAGAGAGAGAGAGAGAGAGAAAGACACAGAGAGACAGAGAGACAGAGAGACACGAACTTTTCTTTTTCTCTTTGTATTGTTAAATAGTGTTATATATTTTGTTGCTATATAATAGATACATACAAATTTAGAATTGTTAGAATGACTTGAATCTTCCATCATTATTAACTTTTCTCTAAATAGTACTTTTTTTTAAGGGAAATTTGGAGACAGGAATAAAGGTGAACAGGGAGGCAGGAGAGAGAGGAGGAAGAAGCACTTTATTTCTTTAGTTTTGCATCTTGGTTGTTGCCTCTGGCCTGAGGCCATGAACCTGGGTAGCTGCAATGTATGTGGACTATACCAGCCAGCATGGTGAACTTATCCCCTGGACCACCAGGGCATACCAATACTTTTTGCTTTAATATTATTTTATATGCTATTAAAATATTAAGTATAGTGTCCATCCCTGTCTTTGTTATTCTCTTTAGTTGTAAGTCTAATTTATCTGATATAAGTATGGCTGTCTCTGCTTTTTTGGGGGTTACATTCGACTATTGGATTGTCTTTCAAATATTGACTTCGAGCATATATTTATCTTCTGAAAGATTAGTCTCCTGAATGCTGCAGAAGGTTGGGTATGTTTTTAATTCTTTAAGCTACTCTGCCTTTCAGTTGGTGAGTTCAATCCATGAACATTTAGGGTTATTATTAGTATATAACTGTTTATTGAAATTCTGTTAATTATTTTCTGGGTGGTGTAACAGTACCTTTTTTCTTATTCTCTTGTTAGGTGATTTGAAAGCAGTTACATTTTGATTGTTTTCTCTTTTTTTCGTCTTTGCTTTTTCCCTGGAGATATGTTTTGAGGCTACCCTGGGGTTTACATAAAAATTTCTATGTATATATCCTGTTTTTACATGAAAACAAATTAGTTGAGCTCATTCTAAGCATCCACATTTTTGCTCTTTTCTTCTCCCCTACTTTTTATATTTTGAGATCTTGATGCTTTTAAGTGGGGTTTCCTAACATTTTAGGACTTTCTTTTGTAGAAATGGTTTTGTGGTTATGAATTCCTTTAACTTTTGATTGTCTTAAAGGCTTTTTATCATTTTCTTTCAGTTCTCAGTGATACTCTATCAGGGTAGTATATCCTGGATTGAAATATTTCTTTTTCTTTCAGCATTTTAGATATATCATGCCATTTCCTCTGACCTGTAAAATTGTGGTTGAGAAATCTGCTGAAAGCCTTGTGGAGGCTTCTTTGTATGAAACTCATTTTTCTTTAGCTGCTTTTATGATTATTTATCTTATATTTTTGATATTTTAATGATGATGTGTGTTGGTATAGATCTCTTTGGGTTTCTTTTGTTTGGAACTCTGGGCTTCCTGGGTCTGTAGGTCTCTTTCCTTCCTCAGGTTAGGGAAATTCTCAGCTATTATTTCTTCAGATACAGTTTCTGCTCCCCTTTCTCCCTTTTCTCCTTCTGGGACCCCTATGATGCAAATGTTGTCCCTTTTGATATTATCTTTCAGGGCTCATATGCTGTCTTAATTTCTTTTTTCTTTTGCTGGTCTCTTGAATACATTCCACTGCCCTATCTTCTAGCTCACTGATTCTGTTGTAGGCTTCTTCCAGTCTACTGTTGATCCCCTCTATTGTGTTCCATAGTTCAGCTGTTGTGTTCTTTAGCTCCTTTATCTCTGTTTTGAGCTGCCCCATATCTTTTCTCTCTTTGTTGTGTGGTTCTCTCTTTTTCTTCCTCCATTGTTTTCCTGATTTCAATGGGTATTATTATCACTGTTGCTTTAAAGTTTTCATCAGGTAGTTTGATTAAGTCTGTTGCATTTGGATTTTCCCCTGAGATTTTGTTTAGATACATTATTTCATGTACATTTCTGTCTCTTCTATTTGTTTGGTATTCTGGGTTTTTGTTTTTTTTTAATGTCTAGGTTTCCCTGATGTAAAGACCTTGTGTTAGAGTGTTGAATTGCACAGAATAGAACTGGTCCTTGGCTTGAACATTGGACTTTCTTTAGTTGTGTGATACCAACACTGGTTGGATTTTTTGAAGTCTGAGGTAAGCCCTATATTGAGGCCTAAGAGTTCAGACTACAGGGCTGGAAATGGCATAGGGAACGCAAGGCTGCCCCCCGCCCCACCCCGGTCATGGTATGAACAATAAAGCACACAAAGAGAGACCCAGGAGTGTGGGCCTACAGTCAGCAAGCAGGCCACATTCCAACACAGGCCACACGATGGAGATAGCCAGTAACTGCTGTTAGACCCTCCCTTCTGAAAGTCTCTTAGTCCTCTAGAGAAGTTTCAGTTCTGGTCATGGGTGGTAACCATGCCCTTCGGCCTGGGAATGGAATTTCAGAAGCTCAGCACCAGTGAGCTAATGGCAGAATAAGAAAGTGCTTCCCCTATAAGGCTTTCCCTGATGGTGGCCTCCATGCTGGCTGTCTTTCGGAACTGCACCTCCATTTATTAAGGTGCTCTTTTCACTACCCCTCCCCCCACTCAAGAACTGCAAGCCAGGTCGGAAGTGCTCACTGCCGGAGACAGTCCTTTTTAACTCTGGAGGTGTGTTGGTTTTATCTGACTCTTCTTGTTGTCTGGAGTCTCAGAACAGAGAGATGTGGGTGCCAAGAAAGATAGGCCTCTCCCACTTTTTTTGGAATTGTATGTCCCCTCAGTATGAAGTGAGCTTTTGACCAAGGAAAAGGAGAAGGTCACTGGTTACACATTCCTTCCTTGCTTCCCCAGGATGACTGATCTTGACATGCTCACCACATGGTTTCTTAAGTGGTTCTGAACGATGGAGCAACCACACCTTCATAGCAGTGACCACGCTCCATCTCAGCATCATTCCCTCCATCCCTCAGTCCTGTTCCCTGAGATCACTCTTGCCAATAAAATCCCCAGTAATATGCGCCGAGACTTTGTCTCAGAACCTGCCTTTTGAACCTGCCTAGACTAAGCCACCCACATATTAAACGTTATTGCTTTATTTTGATTATTAACTTAGGATTCCTTTTTCTTTTCTTTTTTATCTCAGACTTTCTTTCTGGGGTCATTTTTCATTACTTTAGTGTTTAGACATTCCTTTAGAAAGCAAAATCAGTGTTTATCAGAAAATGTTTTATTTTACCCATGTTCTAGAAAGAAAATTTCACTAGATTATGCAATTTTTAGGTTGAAAGTATTTGTTTTTTACTTAATGTTTTAATCCTGTGGATATATTATACAGTTGTCTCCCAGGCTTTTTCTATTGGATTATCTTCATTCCTCTATAGGTTAATGTGTTGTTTGTCTTTTTCAGATGTTTTCTTTGATTTTTCACTTGAATTCCATAGTACAACTATGATTTGCTAAGTGTAGATTTCTTTTACTTTTTTGTTTGAAATTCACTGGGTTTCCTGAATCTAAAGATTTGTGTCATTCAGCAGTTCTGAAAAATTACCAGCTATTAACTCTGTAGATACTGTCTTTCCTCTTTTCTTCGTACTACCTCTTCAAACTCTGTTGGATCTTCTATTCCAGCTGCTCTCCATGTCTCTCAACCTCTTTTCATATTTTTCATCTCTGTGTTCCATTCTGAGTAATTCATACTTATCTTGTAATTCTTGATCTCTCTATTCAGCTATTTATTCTCTAATGTAATCTCTCCCTTGAATATTTAATTTCAATATTTATATAGTCATTTTTAGAAGTTCTAGTTTGGTTCTTTCTCAAATCTGTCTAGTCAATTTTGGTGGTCTTTGCTCTTTACTTACAGTTTTAATTACCATCTTTATTTCTCAAGATGTAGCAAAGATACTTATTTGTATTCTGTGCTCAGTAATTATTTTTTATATCTTTGTGGGTCTGATTCTGTTCATTGTAGTTTCAGCTTTATTCCTAATGTGTCTTTAAAAATAGCCTTATTGAGCTTTATTTTATATTATACATAAAATGTATCTCATTCAACTGTACAATTCGATACTTTTTGTAACTTTAATAAATAAGTGGCATAGACATCACCATATATCAACTTTAGAACATTTTCATCATCATGATAAAATCTCTCAGACTCATTGACAATTCATCCTCATTCTCATTCCCAGCCTAGGCAACTACTCTTCTCCATTCTGGCTCTCTACATTTGTCTTTTCTATATAAATGGAGTCATATAATATATGGTCTCATATCTGACTTTATTTACATATATTATGCTTTATTTTCCATTCACCAGTTGCTAGGTTGTTTTCAGTTTTTGGCTCTAATCAGTAATGCTGCTGTGAACATTTGCTTGCAAGTTTTTCGTGGATTTGTTTTTATTTCTCTCAGGTGGTAACTAGTGCAGTTTTTTTTAAAGGAAAGGTGCATGCAGGAATGAAAGCGAGCAGGCAGGCAGAAAGAGAGAGGAGAAATAAGCATTTTTATTTTATTTTCATTTAGTTGTTCACCCTGGTTGTTTCCCCCTGCACCCAGGACTTGAACCCAGTGGTATGTGGCCTGAGTCCTTCAGAGGCGATTGACCCAACCACTGTTCCACCAGGGCACACCCAATTTTTGGTTCTTCTGGTAATGTTTTGTTTTGCTTTTTGACAAACTGTCAAATGTTTCCTTAGTGGCTGTACTGTTTAACAGTCCCACCAGCAATGTATTAGAATTCTGGCTTTACCATATCCTTGCTGATTTTTGTTATTGGATTAGTCTGTAAGCTACCATAACAAAATACCATGGGCTGGTATTAAACAATGGACAAGTATTATCTCACAGTTCTGAGGCAGTAAGTCTATGATCGAGGTGCAGGCAAATTCTAATTCTGATGAGAACTCTCTTCCTGACTTATAGACAGCCAACTTCTTGACGTGTCCTTTGTTTACATGCTGAAAAAGAGAGAGCTCTGTATCTTCCTCTTCTTATAAGAATACCAATCCTACCAGGTTAGGGCCCTACCCTTAAGACTTAATGATAATCTTGATTATCTCCCTAATGACCCTATTTCCTAATATAGTGACATTGGGAGTTCAACTTTTAACATATGAATTTTGGGGGGACAAAATTCAGTCCATAACAGCCCATCATTTGGTTCCCAAAATTCTTGTACTTCTCACATACAAAATACATTCATTCGACTCATCTCAATAATCCTGAAAGTCTTAACCCATTCCAGCATCACTTCCAAGTTGGAAGTCTCATCTAGATGTCATCTAAATTAGGTATGCTAAGACTTGAGATATGATTCATTCTGAGGCAATATTCCTCTCCAGCTGTGAACCTGTGAAGAGGAAACAGCCTTGCCTCCTGGGCTGGATAATGGGAGTGGTAGCACTGATGATCTCTGAATCATCTTCGGAGTTACTTTTTCCCTTTTGTTAAAGGGTAAAGCATGTTGAATAGCTCTATTGTCCAGTTGTATAGCATTAAGGGAGTTCAATAGTCGTCCTGTAGAAAACCTTCCTTTATTTCATCTTGTCTCTCTTCCTTTTGGTTCCAGTTGGCAGGTCTCTGCTAATATAATCCCATCTCTATTCCAGGTCTCTGTTAAAATGGCTAATTAGCTCTGAGGGTGCAGTGGTGGTTGTCGGGCCACACCCTTGTTCTCTCCTGAATAAGCTTTCTTATTTTTTTTTCCCCACTATGGATTGGCTGAGAACTTCCCATATCTTCAAGTTCCGGTTACTTTTTGCTTAATGTTTCCCTCAATTTATCTCCCTCCTCTCAAGTTTTACTGTAAGCCATAAGGAGAAGCCAGGTCACACCTTTAAGACTCTGCTTAGAAATAGTCTCAGTTAAACACCCAAGTTCTTCATTCCTGAGGTCTATTTTTCATAAAGCAATAGAACACAATTCAGCAAGCTCTTTGCCTCTTTACAAGGGTCACTTTTCCTCCAGTTTCCAAGAACGTGTTCCTCATTACAGTCAGATATCTCACCAAAAGCACATTTAACATCCATATTTCTACTAAATAGATAATCTAAGCTTTCTCTTGCACATAGTTCAGAACTCTTCTAATCCATAGCCATCACCCAGTTCCAAAAACACTTCCACAAAATGTTATCTATTTGTTATATCAGTGTTCCACTTTAGGGTACCAAAATATGTATTTGTGATATTCTGCAGTGAAACAGAGTCATTAGGATATGTATGTGTATATATACATCACTATGATTTTATTCTATGAAATTGGCTCCTGTGATCATGGAAGCTGACCAGTTCCAAGATCTGAAGAGTGAGTTTGCTAGTGGAGTTGATGGTGTCGTTCTAGTCTGAAGGCTGGTACGCTCAAGACTCAAAAAGAGCCATTATTTTAGTTTGATTCTGAAGTCAGGAAAAAGCACCAAAAGCAATCAGCCAAGAGGAGTTTTCTCTTATTTGGGAAGGGGTTAGAATGTTGTCCTTTTTAGGTCTTCAACTATTGAATGAGGCCCACTCAGTTCACCCATTCAAATATTAATCTCATTTAGAACACTCACAGAAATACCCAGAATGATGTTTGACTAAATATCTTGGCACCCTTGAAATGTGTCAACTTTAAACTGACAAAATTAACCATCACAGTTATTATCTTATTTATTATAGCCATTCTAGAGGGCATGAAATGATATCTCATTGTGGTTTTAGTATGCATTTCTCTAATGACTCGGGATGTTGAACATCTTTTCATGTGCTCATTAGCCATTTATATGTTTTCTTTGGTGAAAGATATTTTCTACCTAATTTTTTGGATTGGCTTGTTTGTCTTTTCTTATTGAGCCTACTGTGTGTTTGATTGACTTTTTGTAAACTTGTATTTATTGACACTTCTTATGTGGGAGCTGTGGGGGCCTGGTTAAGGGTATATTTCTCTTGGGAGATTCTGTATTTACCCTTGTCAGGAATCCAGAGGTATCTCAGACATAGATCCATTTTCAGTGATAAACTATTTGTTGTTTCTAGGCCAAAGAATAGTGTAATTTTCTGCCCTTTATCTTGCTGTGATTTTGATGATCTTATTTTATGAACAAAAATAACCAAAAAAATCAGAAAATGTGATCAGAATGAAAGTACTGTCATACCCTTGTGGCTCAGCCAACTGAGGCGCTGAGGTGTGGACCATGTAAAGCCCAATGACCCAAGTTTGCCACCCAAGACTGGGAAGGAAACCAAAATAAAACAAATAAGTAAATAAAAATACTTCTTTCACCTTACTCTTCCTTCCTCTTTTCCTTCCTCTCTCCTTCCCTTCCTTACTTCCTCTTAAAAAAAAAAAAAAAAAAAAAAAGAGAATGACTGTACTTATAGGGTAAAAGAGTAAGAATATTTGAAGTCATGACTGTCTGGGAAAATCCATGTTGTTCGAAGGCTATCCTCACCCTGAGTTTTAGAGTCTGGCAGGCCCTAGTGATAGAATTTAGTTTCATGAAAATATCATCTAGCATTTAAGCTGAAATGTTTTAGATAGTTTGTATGTGTGTGCGATTTTTAACTTCTGTCCTAGGGATATTTTAGTAACAATTGAAGTCTCCTAATAGGGAATATTGACTCCAGGAAAGGTTAACTTTTGAAAGAATCTAAGCAGATGTCCACACTTTAGAAAACTTCAATCATCTTTATCCTAAATCAACACTAAGACTACATGTATTTTCCTTTGGTCAAATAAATAGTGTTCATGAGGTATGGATTGGCCAGAAATTCTGTACAGAAGTCAAACATTCTTGCATGACAGTGTATAAAAATCTACAGAACCCACTGTGTATATTTTTTTAAATGGTGCTCTTAGTTTGGATTCCAAAGCCCTTGGCGTTGGAAAATTATCTGAGAATTACTGTTGTAAAGATCTGCTTGATTTTATCTCTAAAATTTCCTGTGTGTGGAATGACTCTTTCATTCGGGTTACTTTTATCAGACTACCTAAAAAGTATAGGGAGTTGAGACTTTGTTCAGATTACAGAACAATTTGTATGCAATATTTTTTTTTAAGAGAAGGGAGGTAGCAAGAGGAGAAAAAAGCACTTTTATTTATTTAGTTGTTTATTTTGCTCCTAATCCTATGCCCAACCCTGAGGAGCTAAACCGGGTCCTTGGACTTTTCATGATGCACACACCAGCCATCTCAGCCACCTGAGCCACAGGGCATAACCCTGTATAGCTTCTCTCTCTCTCTCTTTCTGAATGATGCAGACAGGAAGGAAGAGACAGGAGGAGAAAGCGTTTGATTCATTTTTATTTAGCTGTTCACATTTGGTTGTTCCCCCCAGACCTGGGTCTTGAACCTGAGACCTTGGGATGTATCTGGAACTGCTCCCAGGTGTACTAGACAGCTAGGCCCCCAGGGCACACCCCTAGTTTTGAGGATACTTGCTACTAAATTTCGGAATGGGCAATAATATTCTTCCCATATTTTATAACATTGCAAGGTAGAAAAGTTACTGAGTAGAAGAACTTACAATGTTATAATTATGTTAAACAGATAGCAGCTACAGACAGCCATGGGGTCTTCTGCCAATTAGATTCCTGCTTTGAAAGTCATCCAGTTACGGTAATTTACACACATCAGCTCATTAACATATTTACATTTCCACACAAGCCTATGAATGGGTGCTTTTCTTCCTATATCATATATACAAAAAATGAGGCATAAAGATCATATAATTAGGTGTTGAAAGTAAACTCAAGCTTATTCTTTCTTTCCTATTCACCTATATATCCCTATACTTTAACTGGGAAGCATGAGGCAAGTCGATTTCAATACGAGCTAAATCTGCTCACAGGCATTGCCCACAGAAAGGCCAGGTGGCGAAAAGAATCTTAGTCTACACCTTAGCTCCTTCGCAGAAGTCAAGGATATTTTTTGTTTTTGTTAATATTTTTAAGGCGGCAGAAAGGCAAGTAGGCAGGTGGGAGAAAGAAGCATTTTATTTATTTTTATTTGTTCATCATGGTTGTTCCCCCTGATCCCAGGACATGAACCCGGTTCTTAGGATATATGTGGACTGCGCTCTCGGTCGAAAGCAGCAGACCTAACCGCTATTCCACCAGGGTGTGCCAGGGTCAAAAATCTTAAAAATACCCTTGAAGATTAGGTTCACTCCTAACAAGCACTCAAGCCTTCATTCCGACTTCGGGATGAGCCTCCTGGGAGAGGACAGCTGCAAAAAAGGGAGAGGCTCTTTTTTCAGAGGAGCCAATGAAATGGCTGAATTTTGTGAGCGGCATGTTGTTTGACCAATGGGTTCAGACCCTAGGTCGCGCGAGAGGACAGGCGCAGGTTTGGAACATGTGATTTTCTTTGGTGTGGCGGGTGCGTTGAGCGCGGAGTTCTTCTGTGGTTACGAGGGAGGACCAGGCCCTGGCTGGGGTAAAGTGACGCCACACGAGATTGGAAGGCCCGGGAGGCCGATGGTGCCTCTCTGCAGGCTGGGTGGGCTTCCTGAGCATGGGGTGGTGAAGATGTTTCCGCACGCGCTGCAGACCCTCTTCCCACCCCCAGCCCTTCCCCCGGGGGCTCTAGGAGCTGTGGGCCCCTAGGTGTGGCTGGGCAGGGACAGGAAGTCGTTATTCGCAAAGGTGGGAGGTTGTGGCCTGAGGAGGGAGGGGACCCCCACTGGGCCTGCTGTTTCTTCGGAAATAGTGGGCAGGACCCCCCCTCCCCAGCGGTTTTGGGAAACGTACTTTTCTCCGATGGAGCAAGAGCAGGATTGGCGTTCAGGCGCCTGCCCTGACTAGGCCGGGAGCCCCCTTCCCCTCCCCCACCGTGCACCTGGAGATGTGGGGCGGCAGGCCAAGCTTGCGCTGGGACCCTTCCCTGATGGACCTTACAGTCAGCATCTAGCCACTAAATAGTCAAAGGAGAAAACCCACGTGAAGGGAGGGCCTCCAGGAGTGCCTGTATCTACACAAGTCATGGTGGGGGTGGAATGAAGGCGAGGTGGAGAAGATTCCAGAAATCCTATTAGTAGTAGGTGTTACAGCATCTCTCAGTATGTACCTGTTAAGTAACTAATTATTTTATGTTCTCTGGGTGGTGTTAGGAAGGTGTGAACAGAGCCCTGGCTAACTGAACGGGTTTAAGCAATTAAAGGGGAGACCTGTTGTAGCCTTTGAGGAAGGGAGGCATATCCTGCCTTTATAGTGTGAAAGAGGATAGTTGGAGCTTCCAGTTTCTAACGTACTTCCACGTGTAGTATTGAATTTGAATTGTGTGTTAGTTTTAAAATCTTTTATATGCCTTGATGGATTTCTCTCTAATACTTAAGACAGTTTTGCAGAAGTTAAAGAGAGACTTGCTTTTTCAGTTAAGAAAGATTCTTCAGGGAGTAGAGGTGGGTTAGGACAGTAAAGGGAATCACTTAAAGAGGGCGTCTTAAAATCTATAAGTAATTAAATTTTTTGACCTATCTAGTGGGCCAGAGATTCGGAGGCAGGGGCCAGAAAGAGCCTCATCCCTGGTTGTCTGGGGGAGAAAAGGGTGTTAAAAGTCACCTGTGAGACTCAGCAGTTATTGTAGACTCAAAGCTGAAAGAGTTTGTACCCTAGAAACTTCTGGGGGAATTTGAGACTTTTTCTAGAAAGAAATTGGATATAGATCCAGAGAAGTAACTCAGCAGATCAGGGGAATAGTTTAAAGCAATAATAAACAGAAAAAAATTAGTACACCTGGTAGAGGCAACAGGCCAAAACCAAAGCAAAACCCATAAGTATTTATTGACAATACTTTTATGATATGTCTACATTAACTGTAAACTTACTTGTAAGCCATAATTATGCCCAAACATAAAATGTGCCTCCCTCTACAACAGGTAGTTAACTTACAGGACAGCCTCTGAGGGGCTGTTGGGATAGAAAATACAAGTTCAAGGTGGGCTTGGCCTCTTGATGAATTGCTAATGAAGAGTATTTAAGAATACTCCCAGCTAAGTAAGAACATTTTTTAAAGTAATTTTATTTATTTTTTACTGCTGGCCCCCAGGTGGTGAACCCTGTTCCTTAAGCTTGCATGATTTGCATCTTAGCTGCCTGAGCCACATGGGTATGTCTAAAAAAAAAAAAACTTTTGAGTGGATGTGATATAGGAGGTTAGTTATAGCACTCTGCCGATCCAAAGTAGCTTAAAAAACAAACAAACAAAACTTTGTCTTGAGGAAAAAGGAAAACAATTGGGAATCTTTAATCTTTCCTAAAATGCTGACAGGTAATTATCCAGATCGACACCCAACGTCTGCTGCCTGTCAATGGATTCTGTCCGACCCCCCTTTAGGGGTCCTACTCCTCTGCACCCTTCTCAGTGTGTACGGATGCCAGGCTCTTGGTTACAAGCTTCTAAACCTTTGGATTCAGCTCTGGGCAGGGGAGGACCTGGAGGCAGAGGCTATGTATTTGGAAAACCACAGGAACCAAGCCCACAAAGTGGGCCAACACAAAGGGTAAGGCTGAGTGTGGACTGCAGTAGGTGCATGCCAGTCATCAACAGAAGAAATGATGGATTTCAGAGTGCTTGAGAAAACTTGATGCCCTCTTAAAACAAGGGTGGTTTGGGGGGATTATTTTTGTTCTTTAACAGTAGTTGTATATTATGGACATACTTCAAATTCTAGAGTTGTAAGAGTAGAAAAAGTATCTCATAATGAATGCTAGATGGATTTGGGTAAATGCCCTGTACCTCTATGTTCAATACTTAGGAATATAAACATGCGTAAATGATAGGTTTAAAGATATGGTCTCTGTTGTTTCTGGGTGTTCAGATTTTTCACTCTGGGTTTGGCTCTAAGATATTATAGCAGCTACTCCTGCCTGTGAGGTTGGTTCCTTTTGAAAGGCTCCTTGTTCTGTCCAAATTCTTTTTTTTTTTAAAGAGTATTCAGGTATTGCTACTGCTGTGTATATGCTTGCACGAATATGCATTTTGATCTATTTATATGTTTTTAAGACACTCTATACTTAATAAATCTCAAATAACAGCAAATAAATATCTGAAGAGCCTAATAATGCAATTATGACAATTTTAGGAGAAGTTGACATTGTTAAATGTAATATTCTATAAAATAAAATTTATGACAGTAGTTTTGTATTTTTACTCAGTTGAATTACTTGAGTCTCTGTGGCAAGCTTTAATTGGTATAATATGGGTAAACTTATAAGACTATTGTATAAAAACAGTAGCATATTTTGTTGGAGTTTGTTTAAAAACAAGTGAAACTTCTAATATCATTAAATGAGTCAACTTAAAAATAATTTTTTAACCCAGTAACCTTGTTCCCTCTTACCTGTGGACTTGGGTGTACAGATCAGAAAAACAGATAAGTTAATTCTGTTCTGTTGCATTCTGTTATACTATGTATCAAATTATGGAACTCTATGCTTAACTATGCTTAGAAAATCCGAGATGTCATATACTTTTAAATCCTTTTTAAAAACTAAGTATTTAATAAAATGTTGTGAACTGGCATGCCCTGGTGGAGTTGTGACTAGGTCAGTCACCTCCAAAGGACCACAGGCCACATACCCCTAGTTTTGAGTCCCAGATCAAGGGGGAAACAACCTGTGTGAACAATTAAATAAAAATAAAATAAAGTGCTTCTTCCACCTCTTTATTCCTGCTTGTTTGCCTACTTACCTTCATTCCTACCTGTACCTTTCCTTTATAAAAAATGTTATGAGTTGTTTTTATCCTTTATTCTTATAAAATTTATCGAATTTGAAAAATATTATTATTTGCTAAGACTTTTAGAGATCTGTAGTTTAAAACTACACCGTAGTATAACTTTATTCCTCGCCTTTTCATAGGAATCTGTGGGTTTGGTTTCTATGTTCCGAGGACTGGGCCTTGAAACAGCGTCCCGAGCCCCTCTGAAAAGGGAAATGCCTCCTTTAGGTATGTGGAAAACTTGTTGGTATATATGATTGCTTTGTTCTTACCAGTTTATCTTCAGAAAAATAACTACTTTAACAACATGTTCAACTCAGTTACAGCTGGGGTTTGCTCCTTTCATTCAGGTCGAGGCATTTTAGGTAGAGGCTTGTCTACTAGTATGGTGCGCCATGACAAAGAGGAACCCCATCCCACTTTCCCAGATCCATCAGTGTTGGCAGCTGGGGATAGCAAGATTGCAGAGGCCTCCATTGGTTGGAATAGGTGGGTGAAGTTGCCTTCTCAGGTAACCGTGACATTCAGATGGCTATCTCTTAAGTCCAAAGAGAAATTCTCAAAGGGATTGTATTATCTTACAAACAATGCATGGTTTCATCTTAAAGAATGACTCTTTTCTGAGAGTAGTAAGCAGCAACTTATCCAATTAGTCCTTGGAAAAGGATAAAAATGTTCTCTAATGAGCAGTTCACAACTTTACTTGCCCTTTTAAGAACTTGTTAAACTGACTGTAGTGGTTCTTGAACCTGGGAGAGTCAGACTTCACCCAAATTCTGCTGTGGAAGTTGGACCTGAGAGTCACTATTAATAGTAATTGGTGAGTGAGTTATGTTGGCATGTTGGATTTGGAGAGAATCCCAGGACAGTGCTTGAGCCCCTTTTTGCTGACTCCTCCAGGAAGAGAATGTAGACTTGGGGAATAATTTAGATGGGCATAGTTAGAAGCATGATTAAGAAGGTCCTGATTTACCTCTTTTCAACATTTCAGAATGCTTGGAAGAGGGAATTCAGATGCATCTCTATCACCATTAGGAAGAGCAACTGGTGGTATAGGGAGAGGCTTAATCAAAACTCCTGGGGCTCTCGGCCTGACTTCTCGGGGTCATACCCAACTGTCATCACCACCACCTCTGCCTCAGTCCTCACTACATTCTCTGGAGCACCCTCCACTTGGAATTGGAACTTCAGAACACAAGGAAAAGTAAGTTAGCAATGCTGCCTCTGCTTGGTAATAATGTGGGAGGAGGCTTCCTAGTATTGTAAACACTTTCTGTTGTGTCTTGCGTCCTCTGTATGTAGTCAGTACTGTAAGTTTGTTTATTTGTCAGTAGGGAGAATGACAAAGAGCTGGGACAATTCCAGATGAAGCAAAATGGGGTTTAACAATAAAGTACTCTGGACAAAGAGTGGACTCATAACTTTCCATTTCCTTCCCAGTTCAGATATAATATTTTGTCATGTTGAAGATAAGGAAATCACTTAGAAATATTGCTGCAGTTCATCTTTCCCTGTAGAACTAATTTTTTTTTTAGTTAGCTCACCTAGATTGTTAATGATAATACTAGGACAAATAGGGTGGCCTTACTTTTCTAACTAGAAATGCTAGGAATTTATCTTCTAACCTTCAAAGTATGCTTTTGTATGTCTTGATTCTTGGTCTGTGTATCTGTAAACAAAATGTGTGAACTGTTAAGTCCCTTAATCCGTGTGTGTGTGTGTGTGTGTGTGTGTGTGTGGTACAGGTTTTCTGGGTTCGGTATATGTACTTTTGATGGTGATTTTTCAGAGAGCTGCTTGTGAAGCAAGGATCAAAAGGAACACCTCAGTCTTTGGGATTGAACCTCATCAAAATACAATGTCATAATGAAGCAGTTTATCAATACCATGTGACTTTCAGGTATACACAGCTTTCTTTCTCTGTGGTGTTTGCTTCTTAGCAGTAATGAAATAGTTCCTCTGGAATAACTGAAATTTTCTGTATAATTCCTGATGAGCCTCCTTCCATAATAATGAATGTGCTCAAAGCCTTGCAATAAATTTAAGGTTAACATCTTTTGTTTTTGTATTGTTTGTCTGTATTACCAATTCAGATTTCAGTGTAATAGCTGTAGGTTTATGCATGAAGTTAGAGCTGGATTTACTGTGAAGTTAATGAAGCTTAAGTCCAGGACCTTTTACTTGCATAGAACCCTTTCATAATCTTTTTATTTATTGTGTATCTGTAATTTTGTATTTCTCAAAGAGAATAGATGGTAAAAGATCCAATGACATAAGACCCACATCCCACAAAAGCTGAACTTCTCTGCAGGAGTCACTACCTACTTTTGATGGCTCTCTAGGGATAGTCAGGGGTTAAATTTGATGGTACAAAAATCAAGAAAATAGCTATGATTTATCATATTTTTAAAACTAAGAATTTATATTAGTTTGTGTTCTCTTTTAAAATCTTAGAGTTATTGGTTGGGTTTGTGAAAATAAATGTTTTGGAATTTCAGTAATGGAGGACTGAAGTTTTGAAGGACAGCTATTGGTGTAAGTGGAAGAAGAACAAAACAGTTGGGAAAAATACTCCAAGTTGTAAGACCAAAGGAAGAGTTGATTTGAATGAGGAAAAGGAGTTAGTGAATTTGCTTTTGAGGGCACCCTTGGTGATGTAGTAACTTTATTAGTGTTACAGAGAAAAAGAAAACTAGATTAAAAGAACAGAGGAGAGCATAGTCCATGAGAAATAGCCAGTGAATTTGCCACTCAATTAGAAAGTATGTAGGAGAAATGAGAAGTGGAATGATAATTATAGAGGGTTTATAGCAAGATTGCCTTAGAGGTTTTCAGAAGGTAAGAAAAAAGAGCTGAACACAAATGACAGATAAAGAGAAGGAACCAGAAAGAGGATGAAATTGTGAAACCCTGTGAGGGGAGTGAGTGGGAAGGTGCCTGTTGTGGAATCTAAGGGAAGGAGGTGAGCATTAATGACAGGAAAGAACCTTTCGTCTAAAGATGGGTTGACAGATGTTAATGATGAAACAGGAGGGTGAGAGTCCTCACAGAACTCTGCACTCAATGGGCAGTGGGGAAGAAATGGATACTCTAAGTTTTGAAATTGGAGGGCTGGTCTTTTGAAGTCCGGAAGTGAAGAGGGTGAAGTCCCCAAGTGAAGAGGGCACCAGAACTCTGAGAAAATGCTGAGGATGTATTATGTAGACTGGTCGTCTTGGAGCTTCCTCAGACTGCATACATACATACAGAAAGACGTTTAAATATTGTGGTTAGAGCATAGCGCCATGTATGTATATGAAATTTTTGACGAAGCATTTTAAAATGTGACGTTAGCTTCTGAATTTGACTTGGAAACAACTTCTTTGGTTAACGCGTGACTTTTGAAAAATCTTTCTTCATGCACTTGAACATGCTTGACTCCTTTTAACCTTGGATTCGTTTAAACTTTACAGTTGTAGAACAAGGTGTGTGTTACTGTGACATAATCAATATATGTACAGGGTAGCTACAGGAGTTTTTCAGAGCCAAGATTTATGACCGTAAATCAACAAAAAGTTGAAATTACCATGAATGAAAAAAGGTAATTAAAAAAAAAATTTTTTTTTTTTTTTTTGAAATGTGCTGTGGCTATTTTCAGGTCCAATCTGGCCTGCTTTCTGGTTTGGTAATGAACTTCTACTGGGACATAGCCTTGTTCATTAGTTTGCATGTTGTCAAAGGTGCTTTTGTCCTTTGTTGACTGAATTGAGTAGTTCTAACAGAGACCAATGTCCCCTGTAGCCTAAAATATTTACTGCCTGACCCTTTACAGAAAAAATGTTATGACCCTTTGCTTTAAAATATGGAAGAACATTCACTGACATGTTAAGGCAGTTGCCTTTTGGTGGTGGAGTTCCATGTTGTTTTTTATTTTCTCTGAACAACAGCTATGCTTAACTCCAAGCTGGTTTTGTTTCCAGTCAGATATAGTGAGTTATTAATGTGGCCACTAGGTGGAGTAGTAGTTGCAAATGACTGTTGCTCTAATAAACCTGTTTTAGTAAAAAAAGGCTGAATCAAATTGAAGTAAAAATCCTCTTTATTATTTTCTAGCCCCAATGTGGAGTGCAAAAGCATGAGGTTTGGCATGTTGAAGGACCATCAAGCTGTCACTGGAAATGTCACTGCATTTGATGGATCCATTCTCTATCTGCCTATTAAGCTTCAACAAGTGAGATCAAATAGAAAATGTATTTTGGGGTGAAAGCCTTAAAGTATTCTGGTGCCTTGAGTGGTGGAAAATAAAAGATTCGTGGAATGTTCGAATCGTACTTTCCGGTTCTTAGAGGGAAGGCAGACCTCTCTATCAAGAGAAGTGATAAACAGAAACCTTTACAGTCCCCTTTTCACACCAGAGGGATGGTTGGAAGGCTTTGACTCAGTGACAAAAAAAGCTTAAGATTTAAACTCAAAGGAATTTGTTGCTAGTTCTCTATTGGATTTCTCTTACTAAATCCTCTCTTAAAATCCTAGTTGTTACGCTATGATTTTGCCCAGTGTGGGGCAGAACAAAGGGGAAGTGTTTCTGAAACATGTTTAAGATATTTTCGTGTTCTCTAGACATAGCTGTGTTAGATTAGCAGTTGGTAGTCTTGTCATTTCTTTTACTTGCATGTATTTATTTCTTAGGTTCTTGAGTTAAAGAGTCAAAGGAAAACTGATGGTGCGGAGATCAGCATTAAGATTCAATTGACAAAGATCTTAGAGCCCTGTTCTGACTTGTGCATTCCCTTCTACAATGTCGTTTTCCGTAGGTGAGAAAATAGTTGAAGTCTTACATGTTTAACCTCAGTCTTGTATTTGTTTTTTTAATAAGGAATATTTTTATTTATTTTTTAAAAATGATAACTGTATTATTGTTTCTTTTATTTAAAAAAACATACTCATCTTAAGATACTGAACTCACTTCTCAGCCTGTGGGCTTCACACACAGCACCCACTGCCAGAGTTCCAGTGTGCTTACTCTACCTGCTCCCTCTCCCTCCCTTCTGCCTCCCACCCCTTGGCAGCCATCATCTGTGTCTATGAATTTTGCTGGCTTTAATCTGCTTGTTCCATTTCATTACATTCCTCATATGAGTGAAACCATCCTGTATTGCTCTTTTCTGAGTTATTTCACTTTACACAATCCCCTTCAGTTCCATCCAAATTGTGGCAAAGGGTAAAATTTCATTTTTTTATAGTAGCTGCAGAGAATTCCACTGAATATATGGAATACAGCTTCTTTATCTGGTTGCCTATGGATGGGCATTTAGGGAACAGAGGGGTACAGATAGTTTTCCTGTTTAGAGATTTTGTATCCTCTGGGTATACGCCTAAGAGTGGGATTGCTGGACCAAATGGTAGTGACATCTTTTTTTTTTTTTTTAGAGGAATTTCAAAACATCAAAAATTTCTGCACCCTAACTCTTCAGGTAGCCCCATTACTAACCTTGTTAGATATGCACTGTAGAGTCTGCTGTTTTATCATTTTCCGTCAGTCTTGTATTTGTCTCTATCGATACTCTTCAAGAAGCGTGGATTGTGGCATGCTCTGGTAGCTTAGTGATAGGTCTTCCATGGCGCAGTCCACATACATCCCAAGGACCTGGGTTCATGACCCTGGGACCAGAGGGAACAGTGAAGATGAACAACTGAATGAATAAAGTTCTGCTTCCTGCTTGCCCGCATTCCTCCCCTCCCCTTTCCTCTAAAAAAAACCAAACACCTTGTGTGATATCAATACTGCATATTTAGATGAGTTTAGAAATATTTAATAAGTGGGTGATACTGAAGTTAACTTGCTAAATCATTATTTTAAGTGATTAATTAGATTTGGATATATGAAAGAGTAAGTTTGGAGGTAGTTGGATAGGGAAATGGGTTCCTTTCGTTTCTTTCAAAAAGTTTAAATGTAGATTTTTATTTAATAGGCACGATGCAGGCAGGAATGAAGTCAAGTAGGCAGACAGGAAGATTGAGTAGGAAGATGTATTCATTTATTTTTTATTTAGTTGTTTATCTTGGTTGTTTTGGCTCCGAGTCACAAACCTGGATCTGTGCGATATATGTGGACTATGCCCAGTGAACTTAACTGCTAAGCCACCAAGGCATGCCTAAAAGCAGATTTTTATAGTGCATTTCTAATAGGGTTAGTAATGGGGCTACCTGAAGAGTTAGGGTACAGAAATTTTTGCTGTAAGAATTTTTTTCCAAGCCCTTGAATTTTTGGATTACAGAGCTCACAGTTTTTTTAAAACTTCTCTTAAAACTCCCTTATTTTCATAAAACTTCTATTCCCAAATCTCCTTTTAATGTAATACAGATATTGAATTTCTGTATAGTAAACTGAACTCTCAGGAATACACAGAATTTCCTGTGTCAGATATTTGCAAACAGAAATGGACTCTTTTGCAGTCATTTTTATTTAGTTAATGGTGAAAAGTAATATAAATTGAGCCCGGAAATCAAATCAGTTTTAGGATAAGCTATAATCAGCTGCATATACCCCAGGATGAGTGCATTTGTGATTTTTTATTTTCTTTTGGTAAGAGCATTCTTAGCATAAAGCCTAATGTGTAAAGAATCGAAGCATTTCTGACCATTTCGACTTCCACAGGACAATATGGGCGACAATATGGGCATCATGGAGCTTGTGCTCAATTTTTCTGCTAGAAGACTCATTCTTGCTCTTTATTTCAGGGTAATGAAACTTTTAGATATGAAGCTTGTGGGGAGAAACTTCTATGACCCTACGAGTGCTATGGTTCTACAGCAACACAGGTTGGTGGTGGTTTCCTTATTTTGAATGTTCAGGAAGTAAATTCTTAATTGTTGTCACCATATTTAGGACAGAGATGTCGTAAGTGTTCTGTGATAGTGACTGCACTTCATCAGTTACATCTGTTACATAGTTCAGTTTTCTGTTGTAACTTCACAGTGATGCTGATTTACTTTGTTTCCTAGCATTTTCTCGTTGTCGGAAAGGGACAGTATCTACTCACAGCATTGTTTCAAATAGGGAACATGAAAGTGTCTGTGATTCTTTTAAAGATGACTGTCTCTAGATTGCAGATCTGGCCAGGCTATGCAGCTAGCATCCGGAGGACAGATGGAGGTCTCTTCCTGTTGGCTGATGTCTCCCATAAGGTCATTCGGAATGATTCTGTGCTGGATGTCATGTGAGTGAATGGTGGGATCTGCCTTCAACTAACAACTGCTTTCTGAAAAGTTTTGTAATGCCTGATTGATAAATACAGACGAGCCAATTAGCCATTGTTCAAGATTAAAATTGTCAGATGGATTGTAAATACTGAGTATATGTGCTCTATTCTGTAAGTCCTACCAAGATAGGTACCTGCTGTACTTTGAGGGGGAATTGTATTAAGTCTCTAGTTAAGAAGACTTGGTTTAATACATACAAACCCAGATTTTTTGTTTAAATGTATTGCTATAGTAAATATATAGTGTGCGATTTATAGTCGCTACATGAAATCCCATCCTATATATAAATCTATGCCTCTTTTCAGGCTGTATGTTAGAAGAACTACTTAAGAAAGAATTGAACATATTAAAGACTTTAAATATTTAATATAAGATGCTTAAATATGTATATGTGTGTATCTCTAGAAGATTTAGTCAATTTTCCCAACTTTGCTTACCTGATACTCATTCCTTCAACATATTTACTGAGTTCCAGAGTTTAGGAACTTAACTAATTACAAAAAAGCAAAGATTCCTCTTTTCATGGAGTTTACATTAGAGTTGAGGGATATAAATAATAAACATGGTAAATAATTTATACAGTGTGTTAGAAGTGATAAGTGTTGTGGAAGAAAGAAAAAGTGAAACTACAGAAAGAAAAAGGTGGAAGAGATGAGGCTCACTGAGGGTGGGAAGGGGTAAGAGAACTGTAATTTTAAGTAGAGTAGTCATGCTTATTTGAACCACACTTGCAACAAGTGAGGGAGTTGACCAGGTGAATATATGTGCAAAGGGAGTTCTTGGAAAGGGGGCAGTTGGGGTAAAGGACTTAAGACAGAAGTATACCTGTCTTGTTCAGGGAGCATCAGGGGACACTAGTGTGACTGGAGCAGAATGAGTAAGGTCAGAGCAGTGGAGGAATGAACTAGATTGAGAAACCAAGGACATAGGATATAAGGCTGCTTGGGGGAGAATAGAGTTGGTAAGTTGTGGATAGACTTGAGACCAACCAGGAGTCAGCTGTAGTCATCCGTTGCAGGTGATGATGACAGTGGTAGAAGTAGTGAGAAGTTGACTTCTGGATGTATTTTGAAAGTAGTGTTCAGCTGATTTCCTGACTGGATGCTGGGAATGGCTCCAACTTTTGGGGTGAGTTTATAATTATTCTGTCTATCCTTGTTGGCAGCAGCTTTGTCTCTTTCTTGAACACAGTGTGTGCAGACCTAGTTTATTCCTAGCATGTAGAATACTTAGTGTCTAAGTATTAGCATAAGAATACTTAGTACATAAAAATGAATGTCTTCACATTCATTGTTTTTTATGGTTCCTGCCTTTTCTGCTTAGAAAGTTCCATTTATTTTGTTTTATTTTCATTTTCATTTTTCTAAAACTAGAATTTTTCTTGTTGTGATACTGAGATTGTCATGATTGTGTTGGTACTGTTATACAACTTACTATAAAAACTTTTGTCTTTAGATTCAAACCACTGTCTTTATGAAATACTAAAATACATGAATCTATTTATGAGCATTTAATTTTGTTCCACTGGTTAAAGTTAGTGTGAAACTTTTAATTATTGTACTTTTATTAGGTTTTAATATATATCAAGGAATTCTTTTTTTCAGAATTGTCATAGTGATTGCCACTCACATTTTCATGTCATTTGAATAATTTATTGAAAATAAGGAAGAAGTCAGTTGACATTATTGACATTGACTGAAGAGAACATTCATTGTCTCCCTAGTTACTTTGCCATGACAAATATGGCATGTCTTTATTGAATTTATTTGTATAAAGTTTTGGTGCACCCTGGTGGCTCAGTACTAAACTGGTGACTGGATTATAGATCATGTGATATCCAAGGATCAGCGTTTGCATGGAGGTAGGTGGGGGGATGTATAACCAAAAATAGATGAAAGTGCTTCCTCCTCCTCAAAATGCTTCTTCCATCTCTCCCTTCTCTTCAAACAACAAAAACAAAAAGCTCATTGACTTTGGTTTAGAATGGTCGCTTTCCAGACTGACAGGACGTCTGTCATATGGGGTTCTCTTCTTTGTGGTGAAGGCTCTCTTCCCCTCAAATCGCCTGTGACTGGGATCCCATGACTGCTTCCCTCTCTGCTCTCCTGTTTTGGTGTAGAGCATGTCTTCAAGTATTTTCCTGAGGAAGGTACATTGCAGGAAATATTTTTGAGGTTTTATGTATTTGAAAATGTGTTTATCGTATTATTTTGATTGGATATGAAATATTCTAGGTTGGAGATAATTTTTCATCAGAATTTTAAAAGCATATCTCCATTCTCTTTTTTTGTTATATTTATTTACATATTTTACAGTGATGCTATTTCTGTATTCAAATTGAACTCTTTGGGCACTCTCATAGTAATGCCTATTTGAGTAAACATTTTTTCCTGAAATTTTCCACGTTTTTATCTCGTAAGTAGACAATCATCTCCTGACACCATCATTATATATCTATAATCTGTCTAAGTATATACTTAACTTTTGGAAGTCAAACTTTGCATGTGACATTGCTTCATCATCCTCTTTTCTCCTCATACTTTCATTTCTGATTGATCTGTTAAATGTTGTGTAGTATTAATTATGGCTGAGTACCATATTTTAATATTGCTAATATTCCTTTCTCTTATTTCCACTGTCTTTCTAGATCTTTCCCACACAATTTTTAACATTTACTTTTCTGGGTTAATTTCAAAATTTTTGTTTCATTCTCCAAAAATGCTGTTGTAATTTTTGCTCCATTGTCTTTTTAATTTTAGTTTTGCTGTTGAAAAGAGCTGAAATCATTCTGATTTTTTTTTTTTTTTTAAGTGAGGAAGGGAAGGAGAGAGAGGAGAAAAAAGTGTTTTTACTTGTGTTTTTTAAATCCCCACTTCCCCCCCCCAGGTACTGAACCCAAGCCTTTGGGTTTGCCGCAGTCCACATCCCAGCTGTCTGAGCTGCCCGAGCCTCAAGTGTGCACCCAAGTCATTTTGATTTTATTGTTTAAGGAAAGGTGCAGGTAGGAATGAAGGTGAGCAGAGGCAGATGGGCAGGGAGAGAAAGAAACATTTTTATTTTTATTTAGTTGCATATCTCGAAGGTTCCTCCTGGCCCTGGGATCCAAACCCTGGTTCTTGGGATACATATGGACTCTGCCAGCCTGAGGAGGTTGAACAAACTGCTGCTCTACGATGGAGTGCCGTCACTGATTTTCTGATTCCAGAATCTTTGTATATTTTTCCCGCATACCTAAGTTTTGGGAATTTCTCTTTAGTCTTCTGAACTGTTACTTATTCTTGGGATTCTATTACATTATTTTCCTTTTGCCTGAAGACCCCTCTAGTATTTTCTTTAGTGTGAAATCTGTCTGTGGCATATTTTCTCAGTTTTGCTTATTTAGAAATAAAAATATTGGCACACCCTAGTGGTCTAGTGGTTTAAACCAGAGCAGTCCACATATATCTCAAGGCCCCTGGTTCAAGACCCAGGACCAGGGAAACAACCAAGATGAACAACTGAATAAAATGAAGTGCTTCTTCCTCTTCTTTCTTCCTACTTGCCTGCCTACTTGCCTTCATTCCTGCCTTCATTCCTGCTTGTATCTTTCGTTTAAAATAAATAATAAAAATAATTTTTATCTTGTCTTTAACTTAGAATTCTAGGCTTGACAATTGTTTTCTTTAAGCACTTTGAAAATATTCCATTATCTTTTGACTTTTAGTGTTCCTATTAATAAATCAGCTACCAGCATCACTAACTTTTTAAAATTTTAATGAAGGAACATTGCATGATAACATTATATAGGTTGAAGTATCATTGTAAAGATCCGAATATAATAAGGTTTAATACTGACAAACACTATCCTTCATGATATAATTGACCCTTTTTACCTAGTTTGCCCATTCCACTATTTTTTTTTTTTTTTATAACAGTTTATACCAAGAAGCTAGCTGGGACTGATAGGGCTCTGTTGATTCTGATATTGCCATCTTAACAATCTTATCAATGAACACGTGATTTTATCCATTTAGGTCTTTAAAAGTATCTTTTAATAATATTTTGTAATTTTTGGAGTATAAGTTTGGCATTTATTCCCAAGTATTTTATTCCTTTTGATGCTTTTACAAACGGAATTTTGGGGGGTTGTTCAATCCAAGTATATAGAAATATAGTTCATTTTTGTATATTGATCTTGTGCGCCACAACCTCTGTGAACTCTGTGAATTTGTTAGTTCTAATAGTTTTTGTTTTGTCCATTGGATCCATGCTACCCTTTTGAGCACCCTGAACCCCTTCTTCTCTGGTAACATTTATGGTCAGAGTCCAGGAGTTTTGGTTTTGTCTGTTTTATTGCTTTGTCGTTTTTGTATTGCACATGAATTAATTCATCAGGTATTTGTCTTTCTCCTTCTGACTTATTTCACTTCACATAACTCCCTCAAGTTCCATCCAAGTCATTGAAAATAATAAGAGTTCATCCTTTTTAAAGGAAAGGTACAGTTAATGAGCATGAGTAGGTAGATAGGAGGAGAGAGGAGGAAGAAGCACTTTATTTTTATTTAGTTATGTATGTACATCTTGGTGGTTCTCCTCGGCTCAGGACATGAACCTGGGTTTTTGGGATATATGTAGCCTGCACTTCAACCAGAGGCAGTTGACCGAACCACTGCTCCACCAGGGCACACCTCATCTTTAAAAAAACTTGCTGACATTTAAAAAAAATAGCCATCATGTATATATGCTGTGTCGTCTTTATCCAATAATCTGTTGATGGACACGTAGGTTGTTTCCATTTTTTTGGCTTTTGTAAATAGTGCTACAATGAATATAGGGGTGCATGTATCTTTTTGAATTAGTATTTTTATATTCTTTGGCTAGACACTTAGAAGTGGAATTCCTGTACCATTTGGTAGTTCTCTTTTTAACTTTTGAGGAGCCTTCATGCTGTTTTCCAAAATGGCTGCATCACTGTACATCCCTCCCGACAGTGCGCGAGGCTCCCTTTCTTCACTCCCGCCATTGCTTGCTTGTTCTTTCTAGTCTTTTTGAAAATTCTCAAAGATGTGAGATGATATCTCATTGTGATTTTGATTTGCATTTCATTAAGAATAAGTGATGAACATTTTTTTCATGCGTCTTTTGGGCATCTGTATGTATTCTTTGCAGAAATGTCTATTTTGGTGGGTTGGTGGTGGTTTTTGTTTTTGAGTTGAATGAGTTCTTTATCTTGTTTATTAACCCCTTGCTGGGTATATGATGTGCAAATAGCTTCTTCCATTCAGTTGGCTGACTTTCTGTTCTGTTTTGTTTTGTTTCCCTTGCTGCTAGAGTCTTGTCTCATGTCCCCAAATACATCTCTAAGATTAACGTCTTGGAATGTATGACCTGTTTTCATCTGTGACATCATATGACCTATGATTTCAGATCTTACATTCAAGTTTCTAATCCATTTTGAATTGAATTTTGTATATGGTATTAGACAGTGACTTAATTTCATTCTTTAGATTTGGCTGTCCGGTTTTCCAAATACAATCTGTTGAAAAGATTTTCCTTTCTTTATTGTGTATTTTTGGCTCCTTTATTGTAAGCTAACTGACTAAGGATATGTGAATTTATTCTGGGGCCTCACTTTGTGGTACAGTGACAGTAATCAGAACAACATGGTAGTGGAATGCAGTCATAGAGAAAACACTTTGTAGTTTGGGTATCTGGCATTGTGATACCTTCAATTTTCTTTTTCTCATGATTGCTTTGGCTCTTTGGTATCTTTTGTTATTTCATACAAATTTTTAAATATTTCTTTAAAATGTTAAGAATATTTTGATAGGCATTGCATTAAAACTATATATTGCTTTAGATAAGATGGCCATTTTATTTATTTGTTTATTTTAGTGTTTTATTGTAATAACTTTGTTTTACAAATTAAAATAAACTTATGTGTATGTTTCCCATATGTGCAATTTCCCCATTCCTTAGATATATATCAACAGACCCTGCCCTCAATCCAATATTGTCTAATGGGCTCTGCCACCACTCGTTCTACCCCACTCCCATCCTATTGCCTATTGGTAACCTCACTTTGGTTACAAGTGTCCAAGGATTGGTTTTATTTCATCTGTTCCTTTGTTTTGTCTATTTACATTGCACCTAGGAGTGAGATCACCTGGTATGAATCTTTAACCTTTTATCTTATTTCACTTAGCATAATCCCCTTTAGATTCATCCATGTTGATTCAAATGACACGGTTTCATCTCTTCTAAGGGCTGTGTAGGATTTTATTGTATATATATGCCATATCTTCTTAATCTGTTCATCTGATGTTGGGCACTTAAGTAGTTTCCAGTTCTTAGCTATTGTGAATAGGACTGCAATAAACATGGGGGTGCATAAATCTCTGCAAATTGGTGTTTTTGTATCTTTCAGATAAAACACAAAAGTTGAATTGGGGGGATCATATTGGATTTCCATATACAACTTTTTGAGGAATCTCCTTGAATCTCCTTAATGTTTTCCCTAGGGGTTGCACTAATTTGCACTCCTGTCAACAGTGTTCCTTTTGTCTCCACATCCTTACCGACGTTTGTTGCTTCCAGACTTTTGGATAATAGCCACTCTCAGGTATAAGTTGATACCTCATTGTTGTTTTGATTTGTATTTCCCTGATAGCCAGCAAGTAGAAACATCTTTTTATATCCTTTTTGTTATGTGTATATCGTCTTTGGAAAAATGTTTCTCCAATTCCTCTTCCCATTTTTTGATTGGATTGCTTGTTTTCTGTTGTTCAGTTTTATGAGTTCTTTATCTGTTTTGGATATTAAGGCCTTGTCAGAAATATGGAATGCAAATATTTTCTCCCAAGTGGTAGGATGTCTTTTGTTTTGGTGATGTTTTCTTTTGTTGTGAAGAAGCGCTTTACCTTGATGTAGTCCCAGCTGTTTATATTTCTTTTTGTTTCTCTCGATGCTGGAGCTGAGTCCCCAAAGACCCCTCTCAGGCTGATGTCATGAAATGTCTTTCCTATGTTGTCTTTGGAGAATTTTATGGTTTCCAGTCTTAATTTCCAGTCTCTATTACATGTTGAGTTAATTTTTGTGAATGGCGTTAGAGAGTAATCTAGCTTTATTCTTTTGCATGTGGCTGTCCAGTTTTTTCAACACCATTTACTGAAGAGACTTTCTCCATTGAATGCTTTTGGCTCCTTTGTCATAGATTAATTGATTGTATGTGAGTGGGTCAGTTTCTGGCGATTCAGTTCTGTTCCACTGGTCTGTGCCTCTGTTACTATTCGAGTACTGTGTTATGATGATCACTATTGCTTTGTAAAGTATCTGAGTATCTGGGAGCGTAATCCATCCGGATTCATTCTTTTTTCTCATAGTTGCTTTGACTTGTTGGTGTCTTATGTCATTCCATATAAATTTTAAGATTGTTTTGTTCTGTTTCCTAGAAATAAGCCCATGGATTTTAGGGATTGCATTAAATCTGTAGATTGCTCTGGGTAAGATGACCATTTTAATGATGTTGATTCTTCCTAACTATGAGCAGGAAATTCCATCTCTTTGTATCCTCCTCTATTTCTTTTAAGAATAACTTGTATTATTCATAGTACAGGTCTTTCACTACCTTTGCTAAATACATTCCAAGATATTTGAATTTTTTTTTTACTATTTTAAATGACCTGGTTTTCTTGATTTTGTTTTCTTCTATCATGTTGTTTACATATAAATATACAACCGATCGTTGTGCATTGATTTTGTAATCTGTCTCTCTGCTGTATTCGTTGGTTAGTTCTAGTAGTATTTTGACAGTTTTTAGGGTTTTCAGTATCTATAGTCATGTCATCTGCAAAAATGATAGTTTCACTTATTCCTTTCTAATTTGGGTTCCTTTTCTTTCTTTTTCTTGCCTAGTGACTGGCTAAGACCTCCAGTGGATGTTAAATAGCATTGGTGAGAGTGTACATACAGTCTTACCTTATTTCTGACCTCAGAGGAAATGTTTTCAGTTTTCACTGTTGACTATGATGTTGATTGTGCGTTTCTTATATGTGACCTTTATTATATTGAAGTATGTACATTCCATTCCCATTTTATGAAGGGTTTTTATCATAAACGGGTGTTGGATCTTGTCAAAAGCTTTCTCTGCCTCTTTTGATGTGATCATGTGGTTTTTCTCTTTCTTCTTGTTGATATGGTGTGTTACATTAATAGATTATGTATGTTGACCCATCCTTGGACCCCTGGGATAAACACCATGTGGTCATAATGGATGATCTTTATAATGCGCTGTTTGTTGGATTTGGTTTGTGAATATTTTGTTCAGAATTTTTGAATCTGTGTTCATTAGAAATAATTAGTCTGTAATTTTTCTTTCTTGGTGACGATTCTAACAATTTTTGTTAGCATTGTGATACCACCCTCATAAAAAGTATTTGGTTGTTTCCTGTTCAGTATTTTGGAAGAGTTTGAGAAGAGTTGGTAATAATTCTTCTCTGTGGGTTTGGTAAAACTCATTAGAAATGCCATCTGTTCCTGGACTTTTCTTTTTAGGGAAACTTTTGACTACATCTTCAATTTCCTTTCTTGCTATTGTTCTGTTTAGTTGTTATACTTCTAGGGTCAATCTCAGTGGACTGTATTTTTCTAAAAATTGTGTCCTCTAGGTTGTCTACTTTATTGGCATAGAGCTGTTCATTGTTGTCTCTTATCATGTTTTGTATTTCTTTGGTATCTGTTGTCACTTCTCCTCTTTCATTTCTGATTCTAGTTATGAGAATTTTCTCTCTTTATTCTTTGTGAGTCTAGCTAATGGTTTGTCGATTTTGTTTATTTTTTCAAAGAACTAATTTTTGATTTCAGTGATCTTCTGGTTCGTCTTTTTTTCCTATTTCACTTATTTCTGTTCAAATTTTGAGTGTTTACTTTTTGCTGCTGATTTTTGGTTTAAATTGTTCCTTTTGTATTTGCTTTAAGTGTAAGATTAGTTTGTTTATTATTTTTCTTATTTCTTGAGTTAGACCTGGATTGCGATGAACTTCTTTCTTAGCACCGCTTTGGCTGCATCCCATAGATTCTAGTAGCTCATATCTTCATTCTTAGTCTCAAGTATTTTTTAAGTTCTTCTTTAGTTTCCTCTTTTATCAAAGAGTCATTCAGAAGCATATTTTTCAGTCACCAGTTAATTTGGGGTCTTCCAGCTTTCTTTATGTGGTTGATTTCTCGTCTTAAGCCATTGTGATCAGAGAAGATGCTTGGTATGATTTCAGTCAGTGTAATTTTGTTGAGATGTATTTTGTGTCCCACCAAATGATCTGTCCTTGAGAATGTTCCATGCACACTTGAGAAGAAAGTGAGATTTGTAATTGTTGATGAAGTGTATGGTTTATTTCTCTTAGACCAAAGTGTTCCAAGTGGTCATTTAGAGCTGCTATTTCCTTATCAATTTTCTGTCTGGTTGATCTGTCCATTGTTGTAAGTGGCGTGTTGAATCTTCTATGATTGTGTTGCTGTCAATGTCTCTTGACACTTTTAATAATACTTGCTTAGTATATTTTGATGCTCCTTCATTTGGTGCCTATATGTCAATAAGCCTTATGTTTTCATCCCTTAATCATTATATAATGTCCATCTCTGTCTTTTATTATGCTTTTCAGTTGAAAGTCTGTTTTATCTGAAATAAGTGTGATTGTTCCTCCTTTTTTTGTGGTTGCCATTTGGCTGTAGGATTATCTTCCAATCATTCACTTCGAGGCTTTTTTATATAGTGAAAGATGATGAGTGTCCTGAATGCAACAGAAGGTTGGGTAGTGCTTTTTAATTTATGTGGCCACTCTGGTCATTTGGTGAGTTCATTCCATGAATCTTCAGGGTGATCGTTGATACGTAGCTGTTTTTCATTTTGTAATTTGTTTCTGTGTTGTTCCAGACTGTCTTTGTTGTTCTTTTTCTCTTCTTAGGTGGGTTGGAGATAGTATGTTTTGCTTGGATTCCCCTTTTGTTTTACTCTTTGCTTTTTCTCTGCTGATGTTTTTTGAGATTACCCTGAAGCTAGCCGTAACAATTCTTTGTTTATTTCCTGTTTTTATTTGAAAGCAGATTAGTTTTACACTCATTTTAACTGTCCATAGTTTTTTCTCTTCTCTTCCTCCCCACTTTTTATGTTTACTGTCTTACTGTTTTTAAGTGTGGTTTCTTTGCACTTTATATAGCATCTTTTAGTAGTATTTGTAGAGCTGTTTTTTTGTGGTGATGAATTCCTTTTACTTTTGCTTATTGTAGAAGCTTTGTATCATTTCTTCAGTTCTGAAAGAATATCTCACAGGGTATATAGTATCCTAGGTGGAAATTCATTTTCTTTATGCACTTTGAATGTATCAGGCCATTTTTGCCTGTAGAGTTTCAGTTGAGAAATCCGCTGACAATCTTTTGGGGACTCTTGTAGGTAACTCGTTTTTCTCTGGCTGCTTTTAAAATTCTTTATTTTGTATTTTTGACGTTTCGATGACTACGTCTAGGTGTAGGTCTGCCTGCGTTTCTTTTATTAGGAACTCTAAGCTTTCTGGGTCTAGAGGATTGCTTTAGTCTTCAGGCTTAACTCTCAGCAAATTTTTTTCTTCTTTTTCTCTCTCTCTTCTCTCTGGGTCTCATATGATGCAAATGTTGTTCCTTTTGATGTTATTCCATAGGTCTTGAATGCTGTCTTCATTTCTTTTATATCTTTGCTGGTTTTCTTGAGTGACTTTCTCTGTCCTATCTTCTAGATCACTGATTCTGTTGAAGGCTTCATCCAGCCTGTTCTTGAGTCTCCCTGTTGCCTTACTTCAACTGTCGTATTCTTCATTTCTTTGCTATCTTGCCTCATTTCTTGTTGTTGTTGTTCTCTTTATTTCTCTATTGTTTTCTTGATTTTTGTAAGTATGTTTATCACAGCTTCCCTAAAGTCTTCTTCAGGTAGTTTGCATATGTCTGTTGTTTGTTTGTTTTTCAGACTTTCCCCTGGGTTTTTTATTGGAGTCATCATTGCGCATCTGTTTCTTTGTGTCTTTGCTGTGTTTGGCATCCTGTGTATGTTTCTGTGGATTAGGTTTTCCTGCAGTGATGGACTAGTATAGGGTATTGACTTGGACCAAGTAAGCCTATATCTTGTTTGAACACTGGGATTTCTTGAGTTTTGTGGTGTTGCCATGGTTAGATTTGTTGATGTTCTAATGTGGACCGCCCGTTGCGACCCAAGAGTTCATTCACCCTGTGGGGTTGGAATTTGTGTGGCACGTGTAGATCCTTCCCTTTGTGTTTCAGCTCTGAGTCCTAATGCCCACTTTGTTGGCCCACAGTCAGCAATCAGGTTGCTGTGCCGCCTCTCCCCACAGGGTGGCACTAGTGGGTAGCATCGAAGGATTTTTCCTTCTAGAAGACTCTCTTCCTCCTTTAAGCCTGGGGCAGAATTTTTGGTGGGTGGATCCTGCAGCTCCAGGGCAATATGGTGGCATGGGGTAGTTGTGATTTCTGGTTATGGCAGTGTTCAGTGTAATTTTCTCACCTGGCTGCCTATTGAAACTACCAGGCCACTGGTCCTCCTTCTGCTTTGTGCCAAGACCCTGTCCCCCAGCCTTGCGTCCCTGTCTCACTGGACAGACTCTGCTGCTTTTGCGATTTTGGGTAAGCCGAGTTCTGCGACCTGAATCCTGAATCTGCAGTGTACCTCCAAACGCTGTTTTATTTTGCCTTTTGTGGGCCTGATTGCTGCTGCATCTTTATAGCCTCAGTGCCTTCTTTTCCTCAGTGTTTGTTTCTGGAAAATAGGCGAATTCTTAGTGGTCCTGTGGGTAGGATCTTGCTCCTTCCAGGTTGCCATCTTGACTGGAGGTCTGCAATGAGTAAGGGCATGCTTTTAACAAAGGTTTGGAGATGAAGTAGAGGGTGCAGGGCATTTGCTGAGTGGCTGGCTCTGGCTGAGGGAGGTTCTAGCTTGCAGTAATCTTCAGGCACCTGCCGTTTTTCATTAGTTTTTGCTGGACTTGGTTTCAAGGTCTTCAGGAGAACAACATTCCATCCACACCTGTGCTCCAGACAGTGACCTATGCTAGCTCCCCTTCAGTGAGTGTTTCAAACCAGGTGGACCTGTTTCGTTATTAAGCTCAGTTATTGCTGCAAAACATACTTGAAAGGGAATTCAATCAAACTTTGCTGGCTTCAGAAACAAACAACACCCAGCTGAGGTATCATTTTGCAAATGTCTGTTCATCCCGTCTGGTCTAATTCATAATTTAAGGATATTGTTTCTTTGTTAATTTTCTGCCTAGTGGATCTGTCCATAGTTGTAAATGGGGTGTTGAATCTACTGTTGTGCTATTGTCAATGTCTTTTTAGTTAACAATTGCTTTATATATTATGATGCTTCATCATTTGGTGCATATATTAGTAAGCATTATGTTTTCTTGCTGATTTGACTCCTTAATCTTACAGTGTTCATTCCTATCTCTTACTCTGTTTAGTGCAAAGTCTATTTTCTCTTATAAGTATGGCTTGTCTTACGCTTTTTACGTTGCCATTTGATTGTAGGATTTTCTTTCAAGCTTTTAACTTTGAGCCTGTGTTTGTCTTTGTTGCTTAGATGGGATTCCTGTATGTAGTAGAAAGTTGGGTTTTTGTTTTTTAATTCATCCAACCACTCTGCCTTTGTTGAGTTCTGACCATTGACATTTAGGGTAATTTATTTTTTAAAGGGAGGGTACAAGGCAGGAATTAAGACTAGTAGGCAGGTAGGCAGAGAGAGGAAGAAGCACTTTTATTTATTTTAATTTAGTTGTACATTTTGGTTGTTGCCTTACCCTGGGATATGAATCCTGGTCTTTGGTATATACATGGACTGCACTTGGTCATAGGCAGCAGACTTAATGCTACTCCACTAGAGTGTGCCTAGGGTAATTATTGATAAGTAAGTATTTATTGCCTCTTGTTTGTTTTCTGCAGTCTGTTGCTGTGCTTTTGTTCTTCTGCTTTGATAACTTCCTTTTGTGTTATGCTTGTATCTTTTTTCATTTTCTTTGTTTTTCCTATGGATTTTTGTTTTGCAGTTATTGTGGAATTTGTATTTATGTCTATGCTTATAACCTATTGTAAGTTGAAAGCAAGCTGATCTAAAGTTTATTCTAACTGCCCATAATTTTACTCCCTCTCCCATTTTATATTTTTGGTGTCTTGCTGTTTGTAAATGGGTTTCTTTTCATTTTATAGAAGTCTAATATTTTTTGTAAGTTTGGTTGAATGGTGGTGACTTCATTTAACTCTTGTTTGTTTATAAAGCTCTTTATCATTCTGAGTGATAAATTAGCAAGTTAGAGTATTCTTGGTTTGAAGTCCTTTTCTTTCAGTACTTTGAATATTTTGCGCCATTCCTTTCTGGCCTGTAAACTTTCTGCTGAGAAACCTGTAGGCAGTCTTATGGGGGTTTCTTTATATATGACTTGTATATTTCTAGCTGCTTTTATACTTCCTTCTTTACCTTTAATTTTTGGTTTTCTGGGTTTTTGTTGTTGTTTTTTAAAGAGAGTAAGGAAAAGGGAAGAAGTTAAAGGAGGAAGAGGAGGAGCACTTTTATCAATCTGTTAGCCTATTTTGGTTGCCCCTGGCCTGCTGCCCTGGTTCGCAAGCAAACTGGGTCCCCAGGTCCTTGGACTTTACAGGGTCTATACCTCAGCCATTTGTTTTAATTACAATGTGTCTGTTTGCATTTGTTTTGTTTGGAACTCCTTGAGCTTCTTAGAGCTGGATTTCTGTTTCCTTCCCAAGGCTAGAGAAGTTGTCTGCCACTCTTCAGTTAAGGTTTTTCCCCCTTTTTCTATCTTCTTCTGGGACCTATATGATGGGACTGTTGTTCCCCTTGACTTGACTCCCTAAGTGTGTATGTTATCTTCATTTCTTTTCATCATTTTTTTTCTTTGTTGATCTTTTTGGATGCTTTCCCCTGCCATATCTTCTTAGCTCACTGATTTGATTGGATTCATCTTTGGGTCTGCTATTGTGTTCCTCTTTTTTTTGTTGTTGGTGGTGGTGGTGGTGGTGGTGGGTGGGTGGTAGTGGAGGATAGGACTCTAGCCTTGGCCCTGGATCTTCAGCGGAGGTCTTTGGGCTTTACATGGCCTGCACCTTAGTTGCTGAGCCACAGGGGTGTCAACCCTATTTTGTTTTTTACTTCAGTTACTGTGTTCTTTAGCTCTATGATTCCTTTTTGTGATTTTCACATTTTCTTTGTCTTTGTTGTAGTTTCCATTTTGGTCATCCATTTTTCTTCTAATTTTAGTGAGCATCATAAGACTGCTGCTTTGAAACAAGACTGCTGCTTTGAAGTCTTCTTTATGTAGTTTATTTAATTCAGTCACTTAGGATTTTTCCTGGAGTTATGCTTTGATATATTATTTATGGTGAATTTCTGTTTCTTCATTTTTGGGGGTGGGAGCACTGTTTATTTCTGTGGGTTAGGCTGTACACTTTTTCTTGATGTAATGAATTTGTTTTGGGGTTGCAGGGTGCATGGTCCCAGTGATAGCCCAGGGTGCTGGGTTTTCTGTTGCTGACCTGTGCACCAGTCAGAATGACTGGATTCTAGCTGGATACTATGTCTGAGAGCCTAACCTTCATGGTCAGAGTCTGGGCAGCTAGATGCAAGGAGGTTGCTGCGGGAGAGTGCCTGGACTGAAGCTGTTGCTGCAGCGTGTCATCTCAGTTGATTGTGCAAGCAGTTCGTTTCCCCCAGAGGCATGGGTGTAAACAGAGGCCTGGTAGCTGTGAGCTCAGCTATTGGTATGTCACAGTCCCAATAATAGCCACAGGCAGGGAACAGTCCCATGTGCATTGGGGACAGCAGAAGGTGACTGTAGTAAAAATACCTCCATTAGGAGCAGCTCTCAATGTTTTTGCTGAGTTTTACACTAGGAGGAAGTTGCTTCCTTTCCCAGGAGACTGGAGTTCTAGCTGCTCAGGCCTGTGGCTTTAGGTTCAGCTGGAAGCAGCCTGGGATAGTGTGTGTTCCACAGCAGCCAGCTGGGCACACTAAGTGGCAGTTTCCTGGGACTTCAGGGTCTTCTCTCGCAGGGGCTAGTCCTTGCAAATCCCACAAACTGTTTCCCCTGAATGCATGAGCTCAGCTTCCTGTACAGGGATTTGTGGATTTAGACTGCCTGCCACAGCCCTTGATGAGTGCTCCCCGGGTAGCTGTGAGAACAGTAATCATGCTATCTTTTAACCTAGAACTGTTCGATGGCCAAAAACACCACTGATGGTGGCGGGGTGTGGTTTCTTGAGCTCTTATCCTGGCTTCTTAATGGCTTTCAATCAATATTATGCCTGCCAGTGCTGGCGCCATACAAAAGAGCCCTGAAGGGGTGGGGTGCTCATTAGCATCTCTATTTATGGAGAAGCTAACCCTCTTTCTTATTCCTCCTGCTGAGTTTTTTTGTTCAGTAAATGAAAGTCATTCATTTGAATCTGTTCATACTTCATCTATCACTCCTCTTGCTTTTTGTCCTGAGATATTTGCTCCCGAATCCTATTGTTCTCCAAAAGAAAACATCTGTTTTCTACACCAGTAGTATGTGTTCCCCTCTTTGGTGTCGTTCCCAGTTACTGCTAGGACATCAGTGCGAAAATGAGCCCTTTAGTCCATGGGAAGAGGCTTCATATCACAGGTATTCCTTCTGACATTCAGTCATAGTGCCTGGGCATTGTTCTTGCCAAGGCAATATGTCAGCTTTTTATACCCTTTCCATGTTTTCTATTACTTACCTTTATTGGGGACACGGGTCCCCCAGTTTTTCTTAAATGGGTACAGTTTTTATGTCTTTGTGGAGAGTAGGTGAGCTTAAGGTCTTACTAGTATGACATCTTGGACTCCTCAGAATTGTAATTTTAACTTAATTATTATTTTTTTTTTTTTGGCCATTTATCAAGGAAAGTACAAGAGTTAGAATTTAGTGTACCTTTATATTGGAAGCACAAGTTCTTTCAAGAAGAGGTTGAGATGTTAAAATAGACGCATAATAGACAATAAAGAGAAACACTGTCTAAGGTTGTGTATTTTTAAAATTTTATTTTTTAAGCATGTGTGTTTACATAACAGTGTCTGAGGTTTCAACTACAGATAGGGAAGATCCATAACCCAATATTTTGACCTTGGGATTTGGGTTAAATAAACAAAGTGATTTTCTTTAACAAATTGATGAGATAAGAAGTGCCTTTATGATGTTTGAATTATTGGTTTGTTTTTGTTTCTTATTGATTTTGTTGTTTTTTTAAAGGAAAGGTGCAGGCAGGAATGAAGGCAAGTAGAATCAGGTAGACAAGAGGAGTGGGAAGGAAGAAGTACTTAGTTTTATTTAGTTGTTCATCTTGGTTGTACCCCTCACCCCGGGATACAAACCTGGGTCCCTAGGACGTTTGTGGATTGTGTTGGTCGTAGGTGGTGAACCAAACCGCTCTTCCGCCAGAGTACACTGAGCAGTCATTACTGATAAAAATCTTTTCAAATGATATACTTTCAAAACAAAAAGCCCAAAGATCTCATGCAAAGACTTTGGCCTGATTATATAGCAAATAGTGCACTTTTAAACTGAAAGGTCAATATTATCTAAGCAACTAGAGTCTAATGAAACTAGTCAGGCGCTTGTTGGAACTGACTGACTTTGCAGCCGATCTGAAGGACAAATGGAAGTAACCACAACAATCCAGTGAGCGTGTAGGTCTGCAGCTCCCAGGAATGTTAACCGGGAAGATTTTCAAAATTAACTTGGTAGTACCTCCAGCATCGTCAAAAGTTGAGACCTCTCTTCTATCTGATCTGAAGAGAGAGCTGACTTCTGCTTACTGTGCAGTGAGAGACTTGATCTTTTATAGGTAGATTTCAGAGTGTAGTTCAGGACTGCAGATTTGAAGAAGAGCAAGTAGGCTGGCATCTGTAAGAGGATGCTTACTCAGATGACACTGTCGATTGATTAGCACTCAGTGGGATGCAAATTTGGGTTAAGTCAGTCCCTCCTTGACTGATTGAAAGAACAATGGGATTACACTGGTTGTTTCACGTCGATTAAACAGGTTTAACTACTTTTTAAGGCTATTTGCTACCATGACTGTACATTGAAAGGTTTTTTTCTGGGCTCCATGAGGAAAGAAAGTCAATTAAACAAAAAGTCGGATAGCCAGGGCTTTATTGGCGTTAGCGCACCGGGCGAGGTTCTCTGATCCGCAGAACGCGGGCCGGGTAAGTTGCACCCGAACAAACGGAAGTGCGCTCTTTAAGCAAAAGAATTTCGCAGGCTTCCCACATCACGATGGCGCTTGGTCCTGTGATTCCAGGTATGGGCTTCAGTCCCTCAGTCTGACATCAGCCACCTTTACCCCAGGAATGGCCGCTGCTACTTTTGTCCCTCTGGGCCAGCCTAACAAACATAATTCATCTTTCCAATGTTTGTGGGGATTTTTTTATTCCCAGGAATATATGAATGTTTCCATCCAGCTTTATTTTTAAATTTCTTTTATGTTCTAAATTCATAAAAATGATTTTTAAGTGGTTAGCAAGTAATTTTATCCATTTTAATTTTTATTTGTTAATTTATCATTTTCGTATAGAAAAAATACAGGCAGGAATGAAGGTGAGTAGGCAGGCAGGCAGGAAGAGAGAGTAAGAAGCAGCATTTTTATTTAGTTGTTTACATTGGTGGTTCCCAATTCCTGAGTTCCAGGGCTTGAACGCAAGGTTCTGTGGCCTGCGGTCCTTTGATTGATCCAATGGCACACCTGTTTGTTTTGTTTTTTTTTTTAAAACAGGCAGGCAGGAATGAAGGTGAGCAGAGACAGGCAGGCAAGAAGGAAAGAGGAGGAAGCACATTATTTACTTGTCATCTTAGTTGGTCCCCTGGTCCTGGGACACAAACAGGGATCCCTGGAATGTATGTGGACAAAGGGGCCAAACCACTACTGCATTAGAGCATGCCTCCTATCCATTTTTTTTTTTTTCACAAATAAACCAACTTTAATAGATACGATTTTGTGTTTATATAGTGTCTTCTTAAGAACTTTAGATGCTTTACGGACATTAAATATAATTACTCCAACAACCCTGTGAGGTAGATGTTACTCCCATTTTACAACATAGGGAGACAGGCACAAAGAGGGTAAGTGACTTGCCCAAGGTCACACAGTTAAATTCACTGAAGAGCCAGGACCTGAGCGCCTTAGCCTCCTGGCTCCCAGTTAAATACTACTCTCCATTTTTAAATGTTCATTTTTTCCTAATTTGAAACACCACCAGTAATTATTGTACACTCAGTTCTAATCTGTATTTCAGTTTAGTACTGCGTTTTTTATTCTGTTCATTTCTTTTTCAGACTTAGGCACAGTTGACACACAAACCATTCACTTTTTTTTATCTTTTTAGTTGTATATATTGGTGGTTTCCCACAGCCCTGGGATTCGAATCTGAGTCATTGGGATGTGTGTGGACTGAGCTCAGCTGGAGGTGGTGGGTCTAACTGCTGTTCTACCAGGGTGTACCAAACGATGTGCTTTTTAATTTATTTATTTAATATAGTATTTATTGAGTTAACTTTGCTTTATAGAATAATATAAACCCATATATGCAGGTTCCCATTTCTCAAACATAAGTTAGTACGTCCTGCCTACCATCAAATTACCAAGAGTTCTTCACCATTGTCCATTGAACCCCTGCCAGCATTTTCCCCATGTCTCGCTCCATTCCCTCCTAGAAACCTCAGTCCAGGGGTGTTTTGTTTAGTCTGTTCCGTTGCTTTGTCTCTTCACATTTCAACTGTGAGTGAGATCATCAGGTATCTCTCTTCCTTTTGTCTTATTTCACTTAGCTTAATCCCCTCTAGTTCCATCTATGTTGATTCAAATGACAGGGTTTCAACTTTTCTAACAGCTATGCAGTATTTTATTGCATTTGTAGACCGCATCATCTTATCCATCATCTGATGATGGACAACATAGATGATTACCAGTTCTGGGCTGTTGTAAACTCTGCTACAGTAAGCTTGGATGTGCATATATCTTTGCAAATTAGTGTGATAATATCTTTTCGGTAAGTGGCCAGAAGTGGAATAATGGGATCATTTGGGATTTCCATATTCAATTTTTTGAGATATCACCATGCTTCTTTCCATGAGGGTTCCACTAATTTACACTGCCACCAACAGTGTAAAAGGGTTCTCATCTCTACATCGTCATCCAACATTTGTTACTTCCAGATTTTTGGATAATAGCTGATCTCTCAGATGATACTCATTGTTATTTTGATTTGCATTTCTCTAATGACAAGCAAGGAGAAACATCTTTTCAAGTGCCTGTTTGCCATCTGTGTGTCTTCTTTGGAGACATGTCTATTCAGTTCTTCTGTCCAATATTTTTATTGGATTGTCTGTTTTTCTGTTGCTGAGTTTTATGAGTTCTCTGTGTGTTTCGCATATTAAGCCCTTGTTAAATAAATGGAAGAACACAAATTATCTTTTCTCAGTAACTAGGTTATCTTTTTGTTTTGGCGATAGTTTCTTTTGCTTTCCAGAAGCTTTTTAGTTTGATGTAGTTCCACTTGTTTATTTTGTTTTCATTTCTCTTGATGCTGGATTTGAGTCCCCAAAGGCCTTTCTAAGGCTGATGTCATGAAATGTGTTTCCTTTGTTGTCTTTCTAGAATTTTATGGTTTATTGTCCTCCATCCAAGTCTCAATAATTTTGAATTAACTTTTGTGTTTGATATTAGAGAGTGATCTAGTTTCATTTTTTTTGTATTTGGCTGTCCAGTTTTCCTAACATCATTTATTGAAGAGATTTTACTTTCTCCATCATATGCTCTTGCCTTCTTTGTCATGAATTAACTGACGATGTATCAGTGAGTCACTTTCTATTGATTAAGTTCTCTTCCATCCATCTGTGGCTCTGTTATTATTCCAGTGGCATACACTTTGATACATATTACTTTATAGTATAGCACAATATCTAGGTGTATGATATCTGTTGTTTTGTTTTTGCTTCTCCGCCCAATCATTATTTTGGCTATTCAGGGTCATTGGCTATTCAAAATTAAAAGAAAAATTTTAAATTTTATTGCAGTGGCTTATTCTATACATTAAAATAAACTCACACGTATAAGTTCTCCCTTTCTCATGTTTATTTCAGCACATCCTGTGGTCCACCACATCACCAAATGTTCTTCAATGTTGTCCAGTGGGCTTTGCCACCATTTCGCCCCGCACTCCCTGTCCCACTCCCTGTTGATAACCTCAGTTCTGCTTTAAGTGTCCAAGGGTTGGTCTTGTTTCATCTGTTCCTTTATTTTGCCTGTTCACGTTCCACCTATGAGTGAGATCATCTGGAGTTTATTGTTTTTCTTTTAACTTGTTTCACTTAGCAAAACCCCCTCTAGATCCATCCATGTTGACTCAAATGACAGGGTTTCATCTCTTCTAAGGGCTGTGGAGTATTCCATTGTGTATATGCACCACACCTTCTTTATCCATTCGTCTAATGTTGGGCACTTAGGTAATTTCCAGTTCTTAGCTTCTGTGAATGGGGCTGCAGTAAACATGGGGGTACAAATCTCTGCAGATGGGCGCTTTCGTGGCTTTTGGGTAGATGCCCAGAAGTGGAATGATGGGATGAACAGATGAGGTTATTTTTAGGTGTAGATTTCTACATAAGTTACTACAATTAAAAAAGTTAGTCTTTTTTTTTTTTTTTTTTAAAGAAACAAAATAAATGAACAGACAAAACAAAGCAAAACTTATCCTTGGAGTTTGAAAACTGAACTGAGTTTACCAGAGGGAGAAAGGTAATGGATAGTGGGGTGGGGCGGGAGCGGTCCAAAGAATAATGGTGAAGGATTTTTAGAAATTTGTGAGCATAGTGTTATATATATATATCTATATATATATATCAAGTCTTTCTAAAGCTCGTATTTCTTGGATGATTACTTGTCTGTAAATTATTTCAGATATATGATGATATATTTGAAAGTATGATATATCTGTTATGTCTTCTTTGTCTGAGTGTTCTCTATTTTTATCATATTCATCTCTGTTTCTTCAAATTATTAAGCCAATGTTTTAAATTCTCGAATTCTTAAATTCTCACTTTACCGAAATTATCCTTACTAAAATTTTTAAGTTTGCTGTCATGCTTTATTTTTTTCTTAAATCTATCTCTACTATTTTCAGATTATCCTTTTATAAAATTTTAATATCATTGAAATAAGAATTTGAAATTCAGATTGTTTTCTATTTTATATATATATATATATATATATATATATGCTAACTTTTCTTGAATTAGAAAACTTAGTATTGGATTTCTATGTTTTCCTCTCTTGCCAGCATTTTAATTTATTATTATGTAGGTTTTTTATTTTTTAAAAGATTATCATGAAAATGTAAAAATAACTGCAAGAGAGAATAATCAACCTTCTCATTACCATTTTATAGATTCAAATTTGTCAAGTCATGAAAAACTTTTTTCTTGTGTTCTACCATTTCACTCATCAAACTCAATTATTTTGAAGCAAATCCAAGATGTCTTATTTCTCTCACAGATTTTTTATTTATATATCTCTTAAATTGACTCTCATTTTATTGCGTAACCATAATGCCATTTACTGCACCTGAATTTTAATTTCTTACAATCATTATTATATTGCTATATCCACAGGTTCTTCCTTTACCAGATTCTCTTCATAAATCAAAACCAAGGGTGACAAACTTCACTTCTTTGAGATCTAAAATAACTTGCTTTTAGTCTTTTGTTCTAAGAACTCATGTGTTTATATTGATGTGGAGGTATTTCTGAAATATATTAAGATAAAAACCAGTTGCAGAATAGTGTATGCAGATATGATTACACATTTTTAAAAAAAAATTACTAGTATTCACACATTTAAGAAAAGCTAGGGAAAAGTGGTTCTCTCTCAGACAGAATAATCCTTTGTTCAATTTCTGTGCTTTATAACTTTGTTTTTATTTTACAATGAACATACAACTTTTTAAGTAAATCCATAGTAAAGAGTAAAGAAAAGCAGTAGTAAGAAAATGGGCAAACAATATGAACAGAGATGATATGGAAGGTAAATAAGTACACAAAAGGGTAATAAGCATCATTAACTATTAGGTGAGTGCAAGTTGAAACTTCATTGAGATAACAGTACTCTTTAGAATGGCTAAAATAAAAATAGTGAAAATACCAAATGCTGGTAAGTTTGTGGAGAAACTGTCCTTAATATACCTTAGGTGGAAATGTAGTTTAGTCATACCAGAGAATTTTTGGGCAGTTTCTTATAAAGCTAAGCATGCACTCACCATATGATCCTGTAGTTATATTCTTGGGAGAGAAATGAAACTTAGGTTCACATAAAAACTGACACACAGATGTTCATAGCAGCTTTATTTGTAATAGTAAAAAAGGTGGAAACCAAGATGTACTTCAGCAGGTGGATGGTTAAATCACTTCTGGTATGTCCAAACAATGGAATACTACTACTCAACAACAGAAATGAATTAGCTGTTGATACACAGAACAACCTTGATGACTCTCAGGGGTGTTATAATTGGTGGAAAAAGTCTCAAAGTATTGAATAAGGAATTTATTGTAGGGAATTTTAAAAATGCAAAGAAGTCTAAAGACTTAAATACCCCACCAATAATTCCACCAAGAAAAAGCATTATTTACCTTTGGTTTATCTTTGTATTTTGGCATTCTTTGAATAAAAAAATACATGACATGTTTAAGCAAATGATATTTTTTGCAAGTCAAAGTGAAGTAGGTGCAATGAAAAATTACTAATTTTTTTCTGTTTCTAATATTGGTATCAGAAGATATGAGTCTTCCTTTTCTTTTTTTTAAAGTTTTTTTCTGGACTGTGCCTTCCTTCTCCACTTTTTTTTTTTTTAAAGGAAAGGTATAGGTAGGAATGAAGAGTAGTAGGCAGGCAGGCAGGAGAAAGTAGGAAGAAGCTCTTTATTTTTACTTAGTTGTACATTTTGTTTGTCCCTCCTCACCCCCCAACTACACCTGGGTCCTTGGGATGTGTTGCTTTGACTGGAGGTAGTTAACCAAACCACTACTCCACCAGGACATGCCAGTATACTAGTTGCTTTTAATTTAAATAATTACAAAGAGGTTGTGTGTGTGTGTGTGTGTGTGTGTGTGTGTGTGTGTGTGAACTAAATAGCCATCCTTTGCTCTGTATTCAAATTAACATGGAATAAGGCCATGCTTTTATATGGGCCTCGTTACTCCAGTTTTAGAAATCCAGTTATCAACAACACACACGCACACGCACACACTGCATCTACTATGTATTAGATACTAAAGTTAATGATGGTGATGCTGTTGTAAACACAATTCTGTGCTCCTTACAGTTCTGAGCCCTTCAACATAGTGTCATTGCGTTAGGTACTTTTATTGACTCCCTTTTCACATGAGAAAATGGAAGCACAAAAAGTTAAGTAATTTGCTCAGAAGGCTCACAAGATAGTGACTGAACCATGGATCTGTAGTGAATGTTGAACTATTTCAGGTCTCTGATAGTTTTCATCATTTATTGATATCTTTCTTAAATCAAATTCTTCAGGATAGTAACTGCCCAAAATGGTAGTAGCGGTTGAGGTAAAAGTTAAAAGTGAAAGGAGGCTATGGTTAAATTAATTGGAGCTAAGTGTATTTCTCTCCTGTAGCAGTTTGATGGGATAATTAACAGATTTTACGAATTCTGTTTTTATTTTTAAAGGAAAGGTGCAGGCAGGAATGAAAGCAGGCAGGCAGGGAGAGAAGGAAGAAGCCTTTTTATTTTAGTTGTACATCTTGGTTGTTTCCCGCCCCAACGCCCCTCCCCAGGATACAAACCTGGGTATTGGATGTGTGTGTACTGCACTCAGCTGGAGGCAGCAGACCTAATAGCTACTCCACCAGCCCTTGGTTTTCTTGTATTTTTTTGTTTTTGTTTTTTGGAAGGAAGGGAGGGAAGGAAGGAAGGAAAGAGGAAGCCTTTTTTTAAAATGTAGTTGTTTATTTTGGATCCCCCCACACGCACCCCTGCCCCCGGGTTGAGAACCCATGTCCCTGGCCTTTACATGGTGAACACACTAGCTGTCTCAGCTACTTGTGTGGTCATTCTTCTGTCAGGGCAAGGGCAGATATAGCAGTCTAAAGAATATTTTTATTCTTCTTTACATTGTCTCCTGATAACAGTGATACAAATTATTTTGATGATTGAAGTACCTTATTTTAAGGATTACAGTGTTCTTTATAAATTTTTTACTGACTTTAACTTGATTTTTACCCTTTTACTCTTCATTTGTTGTTTTCGGATGTTAAAAAGAAAAGAGGGTGCACCTGGTGGCCACTAGTGGTCTAATACACTTTGGGAGCAGTCTTATGTATCTCCCAAGGTCCCAGATTCAAAGACCAGGATCTGGGGAATCAACCAGTGAGAGCAACCAAATAAAAATAAAAATGATTCAGTACAAAAAAAGAGAGAGAGATGGGAGTCCTATCTCCTAAGAGAGACATTTGGAGCTTTCTGGTGACATATAGCTGTGATAATACCCCTCAAGGAATTGTCTGTTTGCCCTATCCTTTCTGTACTGCTCTGTGTATCCAAGTGTGATCCAGAACTTTTCTCTCTTTTCAAAGGCACGCCATGTATCAACAGAGCAAAGAAAACTTCCAGGATGAGTGCACTAAGCTTCTGGTTGGCAATATTGTTATAACCCGTTACAATAATCGTACCTATCGCATTGATGATGTGGATTGGAATAAAACTCCTAAAGATAGCTTCAAAATGTCTGATGGGAAGGAGATCACATTCTTGGAGTACTACAGGTAGAAAGTAGTCTACAGGTTGTGGGTGGGTGTAGTCTCATTCTCTAGCAGGGTATTGAGTTTCATAATAGCTACATACAGTGGGGTACTTTATCTCTTTTAGTAGTAGAAACATGGGAAAAGAGGAAGAAGCATTTAAGGAAAGAAGGAAGAAGAAACATCTTTATTCATTTTGTTTTTTCATTCTGGCCCTAGATCTGGAACCTGGGTCCTTGGGCTTTTTGTGGTCTGCAAGCTAGCCTCTCAGGTGCCTGAGCCACAAGGGTGTATACTTTAAAAATAATTACATTAGGAATGTGCCTAAAATTGATGAGTTTGTGGGATTTGATCTAAATATGCTACCCTTACAGATTCCCTTCTTTTAGTACTTTAGGAAATAATTTCATAAATTAATCTCAGGACTTAGAATTGTATTTCATTTGCTGATTTTGTTAGATTTCTGGTTAATAAATTAATCTAAATCATTAATCACTATCATTTTGCCTTCAGTTTTTTCGCAAACTGTTTGCTGGACTGTTAGACTATTTCTCCTCTATTTAATTGCAGTGAAATTTGAGCCTACTTTTCCCAGTTATAAATATGCTATGATGAGTTTCCAGTGGATCCTGGACAAGGGTATTATGCAAATTGTGTACCTTAGTCCTGGTTCAGAGACTCAGACTGTGCTGCTTTAAGGGTAGTGATGCTGCCTCTGAAATTTTTTCCTGCCTCTGTCCTGCTCTAGCAAAAACTATGGGATCACTGTCAAGGAAGATGACCAGCCACTGCTGATCCACAGGCCCAGTGAGAGACAGAATAACCAAGGGACGGTGAGTGGGGAGTTTTAGGCTTACACTGGAGCTTAAGTTCTTCATGCTGTCAGCCACTTTCCGCCTTCTGGGTGCACATAGCACTGATTACAGCCTGATTGGGGACAGCGTGCTGGATTTTGTCTGCCTCATCTAGCAAGAGGTGCCACTTCGCATTCTAGGATTTGCTTTTGAAATCCCCACAATGAAGAGCTAAATATCCATGTAAGCGAGTTGGGTTAAGGAGTACAGAGAGTTGCTGCTAAAAGGTAAAACACAGGATCCAGTGGGGAAGTTATAGGCATTTGAACAGAGTTAGAGGTCAGGGGAAAGTGCCTGGCCACTTCTGACTTGTCTGTCTTTAGTGTAGAGACCAAAGATCAGTGGACAAAGAGTGACGGAGAGGCACCAGCTTGATAGAATATATTGTGTCAGTTTCTTTGGAGACCCAAGAGGGACAGAAATTTTGATTTTCTGGCTTTTCATTTTCTTTTAATGGTCTGAATATTTTCCCCTATACCTAATACAACAAGCAGGCTATGTGTATTGTGACTGAGGGGCAAGAGTGAAATAGAGTATTGCGCTGTTCTTTTCTCCAGTGTTTTATATTTTTTAGTGCCAGTTATATCCCTGCAGAGTTAGCCCTGGGTACAACATGCCTTATACAGGTTAGGAGACAGGATCCTCTTTTTCTGCCTTATTTTCCCTGTGTTCTCCTCAAAGTTGCTGAAAGGTGAAATCCTGTTGCTGCCTGAGCTTTCCTTTATGACTGGAATCCCCGAGAAAATGAAGAAGGACTTCAGAGCTATGAAGGTGAGCTCCTGCTTGGAGCAGACTGAGCCAGAGTCTGGTCGGGCCGTTCGTTTGCTGTGCAGGTCCATTTGTCCAGGTTCTAGTTTTCCTCCATGTGAAAAAAAAACACAGTCCCTGTCCCTTCCCCACATTGCAAAAAAGCCAATCAGAGCTTCCTTTTGAAGGCTTTTATAGAACTGAACTTCAGACTGAACTTCAATAGGAAAAAATTTTGTCTCCACCCTCACTGGTCAGATGGATGATGGAAACCTGGTCTTAACCATAATTGAAGTTCTTTGAGAACGCAACCATTTTCTCCCTTTTCACATAAAATTTGTGTTTATGTGAAAGAGTGAAGGAGATAATGTAGCAAAAAAAATCAACAACCAAAAAAACCCAAACCACAAGTCAGAGGAAGCGAGGTAAAGGAAGTTTATCCTGTGGAGCTCAGGAGCATCCTGGCCCTGTTGGGCTCAGTTCCTACAGGGAGCAGCAGAGCAGCAGAGATGCGTGAATGTTTCACCTCTCCATTCTGTCTGTAGCACTTTTCTACACTTGGCTCCTCTGCTCCTCTCCTTCCCAGTTCTTGTCTGTTTTAACCTTGGATCCCTGCCTGTCTCATACTGTTTTCAGTGGCATAAAGGGCTGGAGTGAAGCTCAGAATTCCTATAAGAGATTTTGTTCCTGTGTACCTTCTGATACCTTAGCTTTAATATGCAGGTCAAGGTTCCTTCCTTACAACTCTGTTACCTAATGACTTTATGATCACAGAGCCATCTATATAGCCCTATTGACGTACTGACCCTAGTGTCTCACAGGGAACAACAGCTGTGCAGTTTCATTAGTCCCAGAGGAATAAAGATTCAGAATCTTCATAGACAGCTATTATATATTCATTCAACAATAGATAGTTAGAAAGTACCTTTTACAGGCCAAGCATTGAGCAAAAAAGTATCTTGTGATGACAGGAAATGACTAGTGGGTAATAGGACATAAAGATGAATGTGTGTTTCCATCCTGGTATGTTTGACTGGGTACCTAGCATTTTACCCCAGATATTAAATAGATGTAGTCAAGCTCCCTTTGCTCCTATTCTTAGAATCTCTATGGAATTTTAATTTTAAATGTCAAGAGGAAAAAATAAACATTTAAAATTCTTACTTTTTTAATTAAAATTTTAACCTTTTACTTCATTCATTTCCTGAGAGATATTTATTAAAGTCCTTAGAGATACTTGAAATATTCTATAGATTTCAACAAGAAGGAAATTTTTAATGGAAATGTTTCAGACACATTTGGGGTTTACTTAACCCCATACTAAAGAAAGTAATATTCATAACTTTCTCCATCTTGATTCTGCTTAGGATTTGACCCAGAAGATCAACCTGAGCCCTAAACAGCACCACAGTGCTTTGGAATGCTTACTACAGAGGATTTCAAAGAATGAGACAGCCAGCAGTGAACTGACACGTTGGGGACTCTGTCTGCAGAAGGATGTACATAAGGTAAAGCAAAGGATGTGATAGAGTAGGAAACAGTATTACCCAAAGACTGTAGAGCTTTGTGACACTTCCCAGTGTCACCTCGGTTCTTTCCCATCTGCTAATAAAGATCAAGCGCCACAAGTAGGAACAGATAAATGTATTTTTTGGACAAAGAGGAAGAGGGAAACTCCTGCTCCAAATGCCTCTTCAACCTCTTACATGTGAGGATTAGGTTATGTACTTTTTTTTTTTTAAGGTCTGACATCATGCCTACTCACAGTCCTAACTTGGTCTGAATCAGGGCTCTCATGGTGCCAGCTCGTGGGGTGGGGATTTAATTTGACCCCTGTCTCCTCTTGGACTCTATTTTGTGTGGCTAATCCCATAGTTCTCCAAGCACATTCAAAGCTGCCCTGATTTTCTTAACTAAGCTTGTAAGTTCCATTGTCTCTGTAACCTGCCAGTTTTATGCAGCTCTGATGATCCCTAAACTGAGTCATATGTTGACTTTGGTTTAACCATTTTGAGGGAACAGCCAAGCACTGGGTGATGATACTAGGTGATAACTTCCTATCTTATCTTTATTCTTGAGTTTTGCACTATCATTATACTCCTTTGGCTTAGAGGGTCATAGCCATAATACTTCAGTACATTAGTTTCTTTGACTTATTTGTTGACAGATCTAAGCTGTTAATTTCCAGTAAAGTTGATAGCAAAAGGAATGTTAGCTTGAAATTTACTTCATTTTCAGTTTTCCAACCCAAATTTTTCTTCAAGTTTTGTATCTTTTCCTTTTCTTTTTTCCCAAGTTTTTTTCCTTTCCCGGTAATTAATTTGTATTTCTTTAGATAGTCCAGATTTATACAATCTGATTTTCTGGTGACCCTTTTGACCTACGGTTTGCTTGACTCCACTATGTTGTGTTTTATACAGTGTGATCTATGACGCAGAGACCACGTGAAGTGGCCATTAGGATCAGCTTCTTTAATTTTGCATCTCAGTTCTACCACTTGCTATCTTACTTGGAGCAAATTGCTTAGCATCTCAAGTTTATGTGTAGAATGAGGAATGATGATTGGATTAACAGAGTTCAATACTAAATCTTTAGCATAATGTCTGACACATAGCAAATACTGATAGACACTAGCTGTTGTTACTTTTTTGCCTTTCTTTTGGGATTATACCAAAATCATGAGTTCAGTTTTTCCTGTGGTTCTCTTGCTCTCTGAATTGATTGACTCCTTGTTAAAAAATTGCATTTATTTTTTAATATACATACTAGTCAATAAGGAAAGTGTAGAAATTTTAGAAAATAAATACAAATAGCAATTTAATCACCTAAAAAGAATGTTTCATTTATTTTAGATATTATAGAAGATATTTTCAATTAATTTCCTATCCTTAGACTTTTTCTGAGAATAAATCTTTTATTTATACAATTGTGATTATACTATATATTGTTTTAGATCTTTTTCATTTAACGTTATGAGTGTATTTTTCATTGTATTAAATATTACTAGCATACATAGTAAATATAAGCCAAAGAAGGAAAAATTCACCCATAATCTTGCTATGTCTAAGTAACCACTGTTAACACTTTGGTACATAGCCCTTAGTGTTTTTGTTGTATGTGCCCATATTCACACAGTGTATATTCAAATGGTTTCCTTTTTTTTCTCAATATACTTCAAATGTTTTCCTAGTCATTTAATTTTTTTCTAAATATTTTAATGACTATCAGAGATTTCATTGTATTAGCAATTTCCTCTTCTTTAACATTAAAATTGAATGTGTTTTCCTCAGAATGTTCCTCATAATGCAGTGAACATCCTTATAAATAAATCTTTGTTCGTGGTGTTATTTATTTTCATAGGTTGAATTTATGGAAGTGAAATTTTAGGATGGGGACATTTATGTTTTTAATACTTTTATTATATGTCACCCTCTCGAAGGTTTGACATTTATTTTCATGAGTGTAAGATGATTCTGATTCCATACACCATGCTAAAATGGGTTATAATTCTTCATAATAGACTTTTATAATAAAATTAATTTTTTATTATAGATAAGAATTTTTTATAGTTTTAAAAGTAAATGGTAAAGGTTATATAACAAATAAGAATGCTTGTTAATTGCAAGAGATAATCCGTAATTTGTGTGGACTCATTCATTTTTTATTATGCATACATTACTATTTATTTTTTATAAACGGGATCATATTACATGTAATTAGAAACTGATTTTAATGCTTACAAAGTTGACATATTAAAAAATAATACATCATATGGATATTTAATCAATTTCCTATTTTTGGATGTTTTGATGTAAATTTTTTTGGAGAGAAAAAAGGGAGGAATGAAGGTAAGAGGCAGGTGGGTAGGAAGAGAGATGAGGAAGAAGCCTTTATTTACTTAGTTGTTCATTTATTTATTCCCCCAACTCAAGTCATAAACGTGGTTTCTTGAACATGGACTGTGCTGCAGCCACAAATTTAATCAGGTTGCACCAGTTGATTTATTCTGAACTTGAATTTGTTCTTTCATTATATTTATGCTTTTTCTCTACAACCTTTCTCTTGCATAAAGGGTAATAGTTTATGCTCAGGTTTAAGAAATTTTACCTTTAATTTTTCCCTTTCAATTTTCCTCTTAAAATGTTTTTGATGACTATTTTCCTGTTCACCTTGTTTTATGTCCCTTCACTGGTTTTAAGAGATAGTGTATTCTAGTCCCTTTCTTTGGTGCATCATATTGGAAACTTCCATAAATGAAGATCATACCTATAAAAACTATGTCCAGGATTTTATTGACATGAGCTCTCATTTTCTGCCATTCTCTGAAGTTTTAACAGGGGCAAGCTTATAAGGTAGAGCTGACCAGGCATCTGAAAGAACAGTAGCAATGTTTTTCTAAATGTGTTTGCAAGTGGCTCAGGTCATAAGTGCTTTATTTTCTGTTTAGATTGAGGGACGTGTTCTGCCAATGGAAAGAATTAACTTAAGAAATACTTCATTTATCACATCTCAGGAACTAAACTGGATTAAGGAAGTAACCAGAGACTTTTCCATCTTGACTGTAAGTGATTTTTGAAGAGATGAAAGAAGACCAGTATTCCTAAACGTGTGGAAATTAGGAAGCAAAAATTTTTTAGTGTTGTTTTTTTAAGAGAAAGCACCAGCTGAATTCCCATCTTGAATTATCTACTAAAATAGGGGTCCGCTAAAGAGAGCATAGACTTAGGAAAAGGACAAACATTGCTTTGGTAATTCATATAGTGCTAGCTTATTACTCTCCCTTCTTACCCTACCCCTTTCCCCTGGGAATTCCTGGAATGTGTTTTTATTCATTAAAGAAATAAAACTAAAACATTTCCCCACCAAGGCAGCCAAAGAACAAAACGGTATATAATTATTTTTTAAAGTTTTGGGTTAACCTGATCATTATAGCCGTGCATAAATGCAATCATTTGTTTTTAAAACTTTTTATTGAAATATACTATAAAGAAAATGTATACTTATAGCTAGATGCTAGATGAATTTTCACAAATTAATAGACCTATGTAGTCAACACCAAGGATTAAGAAACAGGCCAGCACCCAAGAAGCTCCCCTCCGTGCTTATCCTCATACACTCCAAGAATAGCCTCTGTTTAGCCTGACTTCTATTTTCATAAATTCATTTAATCTGTTTTTATGCAAGACATATATAGAATCATAGAATACATGTTATTTCATGTCTGGCTTAACCTTGCATTCCTTAACCTTACATTGGTGTGTTTCATCCATATCATTAGGTGTGATTGTAGAGGTTTCATTTTCACTGATGTGTGGTATCCCATTGTGAGGCTGCCACAATTTACATATCACTAGGCTGACCATATTTCCTTGAGACAAAAACAGGACATTGGGATGGTAAAAACGGGGCAGGGTTATGCTCTGTCAGCTAAGGGGAGGAGAGAAGGCGGAGCAGTCCAAGCAGAAGCAGAGCAACCAGGCCAGCAACAAGTAAGTACTGTGTAGTGGTTACAGGCGATTGTATCGTGATGATGTGTGAGGTCCAGCAGGACTTCATACAAACAGCCAGGGCCAGTGCAAGGAATTTTGGCACCTTAAGTGAAAACCAAATTTGGTGTCCCAATAAGCCTGCTCTAAAAGTCCTGCCTAAAACACGTATTTGCTTTAACCATCCCAGTGCCAGAAATACGCAGTAATCCCCGCAGTGTAGAGATAATTCCTGTAGTGCCAGAAGCAACCCCTGTGCAGCTCTTCCACTCTGCGGTGTTCTCCCGTTGAAGAACTAGGTGCACAGGTTGGGGGCAATAGCTGCAGTCAGTGTCCACAAGGGCCGTCTTTAATGCGGGCTGAAGGGACAGCTGCTTTTGGGCCCCCTCAACAGACCAGGCTCAGGGCACCTCAGCTGCCCCTTTTGCCCCGTTAAAGATGGCCCTGGTTTATTAAAAGCAGGACAGAATTGACGACAGGACGATCAAGAAATATGAAAAAAAATGGTACTGCCCTGTTTAAATTGATACATATGGTCAGCCTACTTGTCACACACATCTGTTTATTAGGAATCTGTTTATTAGGATAAAACAAGACTCATAGAGTGAAATGTAATTTGTTCCTTAGAATAACATCTCCTGGGTGTGAGTTTGAAGAGTTTAAGTTGTGGGAAATACTGAAAATAGCTTGTGATTACTCCTAGGTCCCCATGCATTTCTGGGCACTGTTTTACCCAAAGAGAGCAATGGATCAGGCCCGAGAACTGGTTAACATGTTAGAGAAGATAGCTGGGCCTATGGGCATGTGCATGAGCCCACCAGCCTGGGTTGAACTAAAAGATGACCGAATAGAGACATATATCAGAACCATCCAATCCATGCTGGGAGTTGAGGTAAAAGTTTAATTTAATGGAATACATTTCTGGGATGCCTGTTCTAAAATACTTGAGTACTTGATTTTAAATGATCTTGGTTAGCTGTCTATTTTTGATGATGTTCAGGAACCTATGGCTTACTCATGTGCATGCGAAACCCTGAACTAAGAAAAGAACCTTTATGCCCTTTGGTTTTTTTCTTCTCTCATTCTGTGTTGACACTCACTCTCACTTCTTTCCCCGTGTAATTGACTAAGAGAACAGCTCACTTAACTTTGGTGTATTATCTATGTAGAACATGTCGTGCTCAGAAGCACTTCTTGGGCCAGGTGCCACCTCACACGTTTCAGAACTGAATTGTCACAGTTTGGTCTGGGTCTAGGTTCGAACTACTCTGGTGATGAACTTAACAAGTGGCCCTTCAGCTCTGATCTGATAGCCCATAGGGACCATTGGAATTGAGCAGATCAGAGCCTCAAGTCCTAGTGAAGGACCTGCAGCCTTCATCTGTTTTTACATAAAACAGGAAGAGGATTAGAGAGGGAGCAAAAGAAAAGTGGTAATTAGCGGTGGAAGTAATTAGTCCTTTAAGCGTCATTAATTTGGTTATATTGGCAGCATCATAGCTTTCTCTTGTTGATCGGCCACTCTTTGTGTACCATCCATAGCAGCACACTCATGCTCTCTCTTTGTGGTTCCTCGTGGCTGCCCATGCCTACATGGTCTTCCCCAGGCTGATCATTGTTCTGCTCTCTTTCAGAATAACCACTGAGAACAGCAGCTGAGAACGTCAGTCCCTGACTTCGCAACTTCTTGTGTTCTCTTTATGAGACTACACTGCCAACAGTTTCCATGCATCATGATTATGAGTTTTAATCGTGTTTGCTAACCTTACATTGGTCTTGCTGTTTCTCTGACATCTTTAGGACTTTCTGTTATATTATTTTCTTTGTTAGGGGTCACAGACTTGGATGTCTGCAGAGTCATATCATGAAGTGGGGCAGCGGGGAACTGAATGAACTTAAGAGAGCAAGCCCCATGGTTGCAAAATATAATAAGCCCAGCATTGTCAAAGTGATTTTTAATTTATTTGTTTTTTAATAGAAGTCAGAAATCTGGATTTGTGTATGTGTGCAGCTGAATGCTTAGATGTTAATTAAATAATAGTTTTTTTAAACTTGTAAATTATTTTAGGGTCTTGAAGACCACATCCGTTTGCTAGTTTCAGCTTTTAGGCTCTCAGTGTGCAGCCCATGTTCTATGTGACTGGAAGTTCTTTGATGTGATTGCTGGAACGTGTGTTCTCTGCTAAGTCTTAATCTAACAATCTTTATTTGCAATAGTAAACTATTGATTTACTATTTATAACTTTCTGAATGAAGGGTTGGCAATTTCATTTCACTAGCACTCCCTTTTTTTAATTCATATCTTGAAAGCTCTTCTGTTAATATTGAACAGCAAGGGGACAATGCTAATAGGTAACTAAACAGAATTAGGAAGAGCTACTTCTGGATTTGGCAGGAGTTCGTTTCTTTTTTGCGTTTAACTCTGAACTCTTTCTTGTAGTACTGCAAGTCATGTTTCTTCAGTTAAATTCTATAGTATGAATGTAATAAGGGGTTTAGTTTACTAAAGAGCGTGGTCAAAACTTTACTTGTATATTTTCAGGCCTAGTCCTTTTCTGGCATCTTAAGTCTCTTAATAAATAAATCAGGTAGTCAGTACCAGCTCTAGAAAATTTACGGCAATATATTAGGTTATCTATACAAAGAAGACCTGAACCAAACAAATGCTCTTTCAAGTTCAAGGACTTTTATCTTTATTGGAATTTTTCCCTCTTTGTTTGAATCCCCTGTTTACCTTGGAGGTCCCACCACCTTGCAGACTCTCAGACTGCCCTGACTGGAGTTACATCTAAATCCCCTGAGAAAGCCTCACTTACACATATTTTATCTCCTCAAGGGGAAGATACAGATGGTTGTTTGCATCATCACGGGCACACGTGACGATCTCTATGGGGCCATTAAAAAGCTGTGCTGTGTGCAAGCTCCCGTGCCCTCGCAGGTGAGTGGGAGTTGGGCAGGAGGCACAAATGGAACCTCTAACCTCCCTTGAGGCTTGGAAAAGCAGGATGGGATACATGTGTTCAAAAAGACTGAAATAACTATTAGAAGCCAGCATGTGACCCTTCTGTGAGACAGTCCCCCCCCCACCCCATTAGAGGAACCTGGCAAATAGAGCTCTTCACGAATCTTGCTTTCATATTTCCAGATGAGTGTGTTTGCTTACTCAGAGGGTAAGTTGCCAGGTGATTTCACATAACTGGGTTCTGAGAGTATAGACTTGACTCTGAAGGCGGGAAGCTGATTTTTCTGTGGAGGTTAAACATTTTAGTTTTTATTCTAAATGAATCCTTTTGAAAAATTTCATTTTTAGTTTTGCTTTGTATTTGTGGTGGGTGTGTCTCACGCAGCTGCCTAGAAACCATGGAATTAAAACCACTATTGTAAAATGTAGAATAACTTTCTTACACAAATGGAGTTACTGGAGAATTGTTGACATTGCCTGAGAGATTGATGGTGTCCTTTCCCATTCCTTTTGGTTTGTTTCTTAACAGGTTGTCAATGTCCGAACCATTGGTCAACCTACTAGGCTTCGAAGTGTGGCCCAAAAAATTTTGCTTCAGATTAACTGTAAATTGGGTGGTGAGCTCTGGGGAGTGGATATTCCCCTGGTGAGTAATACTGAGATGATGTCATCTTTCAATTCAACTCTACAGAGAATCCTATTTTCTCATTTTTCTTCATCCTTATTCTCACTGCTTTGTAGACTAAATGGTTTGTTGACCATTCTTATACAGCCCATGACCTGGGAATAGTTTTTACATTTTTAAATAGTTGAAAAAAGAAAAACATGTAAAGTATTATTGCATGTGAAAATTATATGAAATTTGGTTTTCAGTGTCCTTAATATTTAATTTTACTATATACGGTAGTCGTACTGCTTTGCTCACTGTCTTTGGCTACTTTCATAATGATAGGATTGAATAATTTCTACAATGACTGTGAGGCTTACAAAGCTCCATATTTACTCTTTAAAGTCCTTTACAGCAAACAGTTGCTGATCCCTAGTCTAAATCTGTGAGACTTTGTCCATAGTGTTTTTGAAAAATGTCTAATTGATGGAGACCTTTCTCTTCCTTTCCCAGAACCTATTTTCATATGTTGCTTTGGGATTGAGAGAAGAATTAAATACAGAGTGATGGCTTGCTTGAGTTCTCATGCTTCCTGTTTGTTTTCTAACCCAGAAACAATTAATGGTGATCGGGATGGATGTTTACCATGACCCCAGCAGGGGCATGCGCTCCGTGGTGGGCTTTGTTGCAAGCATTAATCTGTAAGTACTATTCGTAGTTTCACTTTATTTGATTACCTCATTTTGATACCCAATCTTGTAAGTTCAGCAATATGTTTTTGTTATTTCATATGATACCAGGTATATTTTAGGATATAAACACTTTCATATTAAATATACTGAATTCCTTCCTCCTCTACTTCCCATGATTTTTTTTTTTTTTTAACTATAATCTATTTACCAAAGTTATCACATGTGTAAATTTGTCCTCCTGGCTATAGCGTAATCACCTTCAGAATGAGAGCTATGTCTTGTTGATGATGGGTTCCCTGCCTCCCTGAAATGTGAAGGTTTATTTTGTTGTTGTTCTCATTATAAAAATTAGACATGCTCATGTAAATATTTTCACAAATTTAGAAAGTGAATGTTCTTCATGGACCATACTTTATTAACCACCACCAAAAGTTAGGTGTCTTTGATCTGATACTTTCAGATTCTCTTTTATGCATATATTAACACACAGGTGGGGGGTGTGTGTGTATTTATATATGGATAGTGTAAATGCATTTACTAGGTAAGTTATTGGTACATGGAAAAACCTCTGTGCACTGCTATTCAGACTGCCGGCCTTCATCTTGTGTGAATGTGCGTTCACCTCGCTCCCCTTCTCTTTCTCCTGCTGCTGCCCCAGCACCCTCACAAAATGGTACTCACGAGTGGTGTTCCAGATGCCTCATCAGGAGATTGTGGATAGCCTGAAGCTGTGCCTGGTGGGCTCCTTAAAAAAGTTTTATGAGGTGAGGAGAACAAATTCTAGAATTTCCGTGCTCTTAAGGACTACTTGCCTATTTTTAAAGAAGTCTGATTCAGTGAGTGCGATCTAAATAGAAGATGAGTCTCAAAGAGTTAGTCAGTGCTGAACAGGCAGCTTGGAGGGACTGCTTTCAAGCTTCTACTTGTAAAGAGGAGCTCAAAGAGCTGACTGCTTTGGTTTGGTTTGGTTTGGTAAGTAATGATTACTTCTCACTGTTGTCGATCTAATGCCTGTAGACATAATCTCCCTTCCCTTATCAGGGAAGTTGGGTAAATTTCAGCAGTTAAAGTAGCTTATGAATTTACTCAGCTTTTTATGACAGTCATTAGGCGCTGACTCTTTTCATTTTGGTTTAAGACAAATGCCTCCCTGAAAATCACCCTAACGCTCCAAAGAATGCTGACCATGGAGAATTGCTGTTATTAGCTGATATTGAGTCCTGAAAAATGAGCAAGCAAGCTACTGGTTTTCGCCTTGGCTAGTACATCAAAGGAAGCACTGATAAGTGCTTTTGTCAGTGGCAGAGTTAGACCTTTACATAGATTAAACAATAAGAAATGTAGTAATGCCATATGATTAAAGTCAGCCTTTAGAACTCCACCTTCTTTTTATTGAATTTTTTTTTTTCCTTCCACTGGCCACTGATCCTGAACCCAGGTACTTAGACTTTAAATGTCCTTAGCCACGGAACCGTAAAGGGTATGACTTGTTTCTTTTTAGAATGCTTTCTGCAGTGTCCTTCAACAAGTTGTATGCTCTTCAAGTTTTAGAGATTATGTATAAAAGAACTTGAATTTTTGTCTCCTAAAGAGGTCCATATGATAAGCTCTTTTGTTATCAAGTTCTACCACACCGTCCTTTTTCTTGTTGCTATTGTTTTCCTTCAAAGTTTTACATCTTTTAGGCCCCAACTCAGATTACTTCTGTGAAAGCTCTCATTTATTCCCACTGCTCAGTCCCTCAACTAGACTTCTCCTTTGGTACTTCTCACAAGGCCTTTCGTTCATGTCTTGTGAGGTAGTAGTTTTTTGTGTCCCTCTTTCTCTTTCTTTTTAGTTTGTAAATTACTTGAGCACTGTTTGGTTATTGATGAGTAGGCATACAGCACCCTTAATTAACATGCCAAATGCAAATGATGTTAGCAGTCGTGAACTTTGACTGGCACAGTGTGGGCTCTGGGTTCTTTCCTTGTGGGTCTCTTACAGACTTTCTGTAAATGCAGGTTTGGACTCACAGAGTGATGGCTGGCTTCAAAGCCTCAGGAGCCAGGTGGGAGTCATGTTGCCTTTTTTTTCTTTAAAGCGTACAGAGTTTATTTTAGAATGAATTAGGATTGATTAAAAACTTTATTTAGAATAAAGAACATATAAATCAAATAGCCTCAAACCTAGCTTTTCTAGATAAATAGAATTTTTATCTTTGTGCGTAATACTACTTGAAAAACATCATTTTTTCACTACATTTTAGATTTGCGAAGAGTTCTCCTTCACAGGAGTATACTTTTCCCACAGTTACTCTTAGGTAAACTTTATCATTTCACAGAAGATGAAACTGTTTCACAGAACTGATTTGATCAAGATGACACATCATATCTAAGCCTTACCCTTCTCTTAGCATTAATGCTAAACTAACTCAACCTTGAATTTTTAAAAATATTTTTTATTATGGTAAATTTGATTTTATATATTAAAATAAACTCATGTATAGATTCCTTATATGTGCAGTTCCCCCATTCCTCAGATACATGTCAACACGCCCTGCCCTCCACAAAATTACCAAGTGTTCTCCGTTGTCCAGTGGGCTCTGCCACCACATGTTGTCCGTCCACCCCACTCCACCCCGTCCTATTCCCTTTTGGTAACCTTAGTCCTATTACTAGATATGAAATACAAATATCTTTTCTTGGTTATTAGTAAGTTATCTTTTGTTTTGGTGATATTTTCTTTCCCTCTGAAGAAGCTTTTTAGTTTAATGTAGTCCCAGCTATTTCTTTTTCTTTCCCTTGATCCTGTACTTGAGTCCCCAAAGTCTTGTCTAAGGCTGCTGTCATGAAATATCTTTCCTCAGTTGTCTTCCAGAAATTTCCTCAGTTGTCTTCTATTTCAAATGGTGTGGTTTTCTTGATTTCATTTTCTTCTAGCATTTGTTGTTTATGGCCTTTTATTTTTTGAGGTTTGTACCTTCTATCCCCATTTGATAGTTTCTGGTCTTATGTCCAAGTCTCTAGTCCATTTTGAGTTAATTTTTATGACTGGTGTTAGAGAGTGGTTTAGCTTTAATCTTTTGCATGTGACTGTCAGTTATCCCAACACCATTTATTGAAGAGACTTTCCTTTCTCCATCATATGCTTTTGGCTTCTTTGTCATACATTAGCTGACTATAGTGAGTTGATCAGTTTCTGATGATTCAGTTCTATTCCACTGGTCTGTAACTCTTATTATTCTAGTACCATACCATTTAATCACTATAGTGATTGAAATATAGTTCAATATCTGGAGTATAATCTTTCCAGATTCATTCTGTTTTCTCATAGTTGCTTTGGCTATTCAGGGTCTCTCCCATATAAATTTTAAGATTTTTTGTTCTATTTCCTGGAAATACTGCCTGTGGGATTTTAATGGGAATTGCATTAAATCTATATATAGCTTTAGGTAAGATGACCATTTTAATGATGTTGGTTCTTCCCAACCATGAGCAAGGGAGGTCTTTCCATCTCTTTGTATCCTCCTCTATTTCTTTTAAGAAGGACTTGTAGTTTTCATTGTGCAGGTCTTTCACTTCCTTTGTTAAGTATATTCCAAGATACTTGATTGTTTTTCCTTCTGATTCAAATGGTGTGGTTTTGCATTTTATGCAGGGTGGTTTTTTTTTTTTATCATAATGGGTGTTGAATCTCGTCAAAAACTTTTTATGCATCTATTGATATGATCATTGATTTTTCTCCTTGCTCTTGTTGATATGGTGTATTACATTAATGGATGTATGTATGTCAAACCACTCTCTCATCCCTGAGATAAATCCCACTTGATCATTTTGGATGATCTTTTTGCTGCATTGTTGGATCCAGTTTGCTAATATTTGTTGAGAATTTTTGCATCTATGTACATTAATGACATTGGTCTATAATTTTCTTTCTTGGTGACATCTCTATCAGCTTGTGATATCACTGTGATGTTAGCCTCATAGGAAGTATTTGGTAGTGTTCCCTGTTCTTCAATATGTTGGAAGAGTTTGAGAAGAATATTAATTCTTCTCTTAAGGTTTGATAAAACTATTTACATGCTGCCTTTTATACCTTAGCCTTGGAAATCATATAATACCATGGCATTCTGGTGGTCAAGTTGTATTATTATAGATTATGTTTAACATTTGGAGGAGTCATTATGGCAGTTTAAGGATTGATTTAAATAAACAACTAATATTCTCTATAAAATCATTACATTTTCATATTTCATACTTCCATACTAATTTATTCTTTCTGATCTACCACCGTTTGTATTTTGCAAACTTATTTAGGACTCTTTAGCATAGAACTAGTTAGCTGGTAGCATTACTTCCTCAGACCAGTCATTTTCCGTCAGTATTACATTCCTGAGGGATTTTAACCCAGTTTTTCCAACAAATTAGTCCTTTGCTTACTTAAGAAGGATGCATTCCAAAACTACCCCAGTGGCTACCTGAAATTTCAGATAGCAATGGCCCCTATGTATACTATGTCTTTTCCTACATACAGATTTATGATAAAGCTTAATGTATAAATAGGCATTGTATGAGATTAATAACTTAAAAGGGAGAGTTAAAAATATACAGTAATAAAAGTTACATAAATGTGAGCTGTGTCTCTCAGAACATCTTATTGTACCTAGTACTTTCAGACTGCCGATGATTGTGGGTAATTTAAATTGTGGAAAGCAAAAGTGTGGGAAAGAGGAGACCTTTGTATATTTTGTTAGTATACATGTTGTCGTAAGAATTGTTTACATGGTAGAGTTGAATCTTACCCGCAACGTTAGTCTTATACCACATTGCGCAATGCTAGTAGATATGAGTCAAAAGATACTAGCGTATTATGAGTCTGCTGAGGTATGAATAATTAGTCCAGTTCATTACATATCTGTGACCAAATTGTCTTCCAGAGCTATAGCCCTTAATGCAGGCTTCCACTTGAGCCCTTGTGCCTCAGACAGCTAAGATGCTGGCTTGCAGGTCATGTGAAACCCAAATACCTGGGTTCTTGACTACCGTTAGGGTGAAAACCAAAAACAAAGATGCTTGTTCTTTCCTTCCCTCAAATACTTCAATATCTTCTCCCTTCCTTTCTTCCTCTCTTTAAAGTAAAAATAATGCAAGCTTCCATTTGACATTGTCATATTCCAGAAGTAGTATAAGCAACCCTTTCAGGTTTCTGAGCCATAGATAATGTAATCTCTTACTCTGATGTTTTCCTGAGGCACCAAGGTAATTGGATTTCCCTCATTCCTGTTTCCTCAGCTATCATTCTTCCTTCTCTTTATTTATTCCCAAACATGTCTACTTTTACAAGGCACATTAAGTTGGCCACTCTGCTGGTCTACGTTCTGATGGTAAAGCTAGTCTACCAGTGCCGCCTCCTCAGTCCATATCCATTCGTACAGGGTAGGGTTCCATAGGTAGCAAACTATTGAACGATTTGACCTCTAGGCAATATAGCTTCGTTTTCTACTAACCTCAGTTTTTGCCTGAGGTGGTAAAATTATAATTCACCCTACTAAGCCCTAAGGAGTGCTTTATCATAAAGTTTTTAAGCTAGGGTTTCATGGAATGCCCTGGAGGAGTAGCAGTTAGGTTAATCAGTTCCAAAGGACTCAAGCTTCATATCCCTGAGTTCATGTTGCAGATTCCAGGGGAAACAACTGTTTGAACAAGTAAATAAAAGTGCTTCTCCCTTCTCTCTCTCAGCCTGACTGCCTGCCTACTTGCCTTCATTCCTGCCTGCACCTTGCCTTAAAAAAAAAGTGTATATGTATATGTAATTTCTTGCTTAGGGAGATTGTTGATGGGTTGAATTGTGTTTCTCACAAAATGATATTGAAATCCTAAACAGCATCACACACACACACACACCACACCCCACCCCCACTCCGCAACCAGTAAATGTGACTTTATTTGAAATGGGTCTTGGCATATGATCAAGTTAAGGGGAGGTCATTAAAGTGAGCCCTAATTCAGTATGACTGGCCTTATAAAAAGATGAGTTTTGAACACAGGCTCAGACATACATATAGGAAAGACGATAAGAAGACATAGGGAGATTGCTGTCCATAAGCCAGGAACACCTCAGGCAGCCAAGATGCTGGAAGGGAGACGGGAAACATACTTTCTCATGACACTCAGAAGAAACCAACCCTGCTAACACCTAGACTTCTGACTTCCAGCCTCCTGCACTGTGAGACAATACATTTCTGTTAATTTAAGCCCCCACCGTCTGATACTTTGTTACAGCAACCCTAACAAGCAAATACATGATTCACCCCACCCCTGCCTGCTCTTTCTTCTGATCTCCCAGAGAAAAAAAGAAGCTATCTGGTGGGGATATTCAGTTAGCCCTGCTTTTTGGGGTTTGAGCATACATTCATGGAGGTGTGTAGCCAACTCTTTATTCCCTCCATTTAAACAAGTATTTCTATCACCTACTCTAATGCTCTGATTTTGAGATGAAAGGGTCTTCCTTAGTCTGAGGAAATGTAACGTAGGGGTCCAAATTGGTACAATGTCTTCTTGCTTAGTCCTTTTGTAGTATTTTATTTTGAGTATTTGCAACTACCAGAAGGTATCAAAGCCCTTTTCAGAATAGGCATCTGTTACAGTCTTCTGGGAGCCACTAGAATCAGTCCAGCTTGCCTAACTGTGTATAGGTGTCTTCCCCAGAGCCATCTACTTTCTGGGTGTCTTTGTTCTTGCTGGCACTTTGCACTTCCAATGTTATAAGAGAAATAAATCTAGATTCAGCCCATTCCTGCACTTCTTCAATCCCAGTGTCCGCTCATTTCATGGACCCAGTAGCCACCTCAATCATGCACATCAAGGTGTCTGCTGGCTGGTTCCAAGCACTTTCCTCTCCTGGAAGGAGGTAATTATTTCCCATACGTCCTCTCCCCTGCCTCCTGGTGACATCCAGTCTGCTTTCAGTCTCTGGATTTGATTATTTGATTATATTATTTAGAAGTAATCATCAAATATGTGACCTTTATGTCTGCTTTCTTTTATTGAACATTTTTTAATTAAAAAATATTTTGGTATAAAAAGACAACATCCACATAGCATTGAGCATCTTTTTAAGGTTTTATCTGCTAGCAGTATCCATAACTGCTTTGTTCTTTTTTATGGGTGACTGACATTCCATTGTTTATTTCTCATTTTGTTTATCCATTCATCATTGATGAATATTTGAACTGTTTCCACCTTTTGACTATTGTGAATAATGCTGTGCCCATGCCCGTGTGTATGCATTTGTGCACGTGTTTTCGTTTCTTTCGGGTCTGCACCTAAGAATGAGTCTCATGAGTTGTATGGTGGCTGTATGTTTACCTTTGTGAGGAGCCACCAGACTTCACAGTGACTACGCAGTTTACATTTCTACCAGGTAGAGTTTTGTTTCTCCACATCATCTCCAGCCTCCCTACTGCCTCCTCCCCATTTTTTTCTATTTAATTTTAGCCATGGTGTAGTGTACATCGCTGAGGTTTTTTAACTTGGTTTAACTTGGTTTTTAATGAACATTGATGTTGAATAAATTTTCAGGTGCTTATTGTCCATTTGTATATCATGTTTGGAGAGACCCTTTCAAGTCCTATTCCTATTTTTTAATTGAGCTGTCTTTTTGTAATTAAGTTGTAGGAGTTGTTTTACATATTCTGGATGTAGAATTTTTATCTGATATGTGATTTATAAATAGTTTCTCCCATCCTGTAGGACATCTTTGCACTTTCTTGATAGTGTTATTTGATATGCTGAAATTTTAAATTTTTATCAATTTCAATTTATATTTTTGTTTTTTCTCTTATGGCTATTCTGTTTTAGCTATTCAGGGCCCCTAGGAATTCCATGTGAACCTGAGGTTAGGTAATTTGCTGTTTTGCAAAATGGACCTTTGTAATTTTGATAGGGATTACATTGAATTTGAAGATTGCTTCGCAAAGGTAGATTGCCATCTTAAAATTTATTCGGCCTTGCAATGTATGAACATAGGATGTCATTCTATTTATTCAGACATTTTTTAAATTTCAGCAGTATTTCATAGTCCCATGTGCAAGGATTTCACCTCCTTGGTTCAATTTATTCTTCAGAATTTTATTCTTTTGGATGCTATTGTAAACAGTCATTTTTTAACTTCATATTTAGATTGCTTATTACTAGTGAATAGAAACATAACTAGTTTTTATGTGTTAATCTTTAACCCTGTAGCTTTCTGAATTTATAAGGTTTTTCTTTTAGTTCTTTGGGACTTACTGCATATATGGAATCATGTAATCTATAAATAGTTATACTTCTTTCTAATGTGGATACCTTTTATTTCTCTTTCTTGCTTAGTTGCTCTGACTGTAGCATCCAGTACAGTGTTGAACAGGTGTGGTAAAAGCAGACATTCCTGGTTTTTTTCCTCATTTTAGGAGGATAATTTTAAATCACTGTTACTGAGTATGATGTTAGCTTTGGAGGCTTTTTGGGGGTGGGGTTGGGGGCAGTGTTTATTTTCTCTGCCTCCAGCCCTGGGTCTCTAACCTGGGTCCTTGGACTTTAAATGGTCTGTACTTTTGCTGCTTCAGCTGCCTGAGCACAAGGTTGCTGCAACTTTGAGTTTTTCATAAACTCTAGCATTTTAAGGAAATTCCCTTCTACTCCTAATTTGCTGAGTTTTTATGGTGAAAGTGTGTTGAATTTCTATTAAATGCATTATTTTTATGTTCTGTATGCACACATATAAACATATATCTACACACAAATAAAATTTAAAGTAACCTCATGCAGATTATTGTCAAACTGATTCTGGTACTGTATATAGATTTTGTTCTAGTCTCTGACTCTAATTCTGTATTAGTACAGATTAGAAATATTCTTTCTCTCCAGAGAAATAGGACCAATAGGTGTGTGTTTGTGTGTGTGTGTTTATGTAAAGGGATTTAATTTAAGGAAATGGCTCACATGATTCATGAAGGTTGTCAAGGACAAAATCTGCCGAGTGGGCCATAGGCCGGAGAGACAGGGAAGAGCTGATGTTGCAGAGCAAGTTTTGAGTTCATTCTATTTAGTATTCCTTAGACTTGTGGGGGTATGTCAGTTAATTTTGTCATCGAACTTAGGAACTTGGGTATTCTTTTTGCCCCATTTCTATTTGCTGTCCTACTGAGATTTCAGTTATTTGCACATCAGTATGCTTGATGGTGTCTCATAGGTCTCAGAATATACATTCATTTCTTAAAATTTTTTTTTATTTCTCTTTGTCATACTGGAATATCTCTATTGACCTGTCTTTTTGTTTGATGATTATTTTTTCTGCCTGATCAACTTTTCTGTTAAGTTCCTCTAGTGGACTTTTCATTTCAGTTATTATACTTTCCAGCTCTACAATTTCTGTTTTTTTCTTAGAATTTCTTCTCTTTAGTCAGTTTTCACTTGGTGAGACACATTTTCATACTCTTCTAAAGGTCTTTAGACAGGATTTCCTTTAGTTCTCTGGGCAGTATTTCAAATAGTTGATCTAAAGTCCCTTTCTAGTAAAGCCACATCTGGGCATCCCTCCAAACAATTTCTGCTGATTACTATTTTTTTTTATATTGATGAACCATAATTTGCTACTATTCATGTTTGAATTTTTTCATTAAAATCTGAACATGTTAAATATACTATGGTAACTTGCAAATCAGGTCTCAGAGTTTGTCGTTATTCTTTGCCTGGCAGCTTTGCTGGCCTGATACTATAATACCTGTAATCTGAATTGTGTGCAGCCACTGAAATTTCCCCTTATTTACTTAGTGATCAGTTAATGACTAGACAAAGCCTTTGTTGTTGTTTTGTTTTTTTAAGGAAAGGTGCTGGCAGGAATGAAGGCAAATGGCAAGTGGGCAGAAAGAGAGAGGAGGAAGAAACACTTTATTTTTCATTTAGTTGTTCACACTGGTTATTTCCCCTGAACCCAGGACTCAAACCCAGAGGTATGTGGCCTGCATCCTTCAGGGGTGATTGACCCAACCACTACTCCACCATGCACACCAGTTTTTGGGTTTTTTTTTTTTAAGGAAAGATATAGTAGACAGGAACGAAGACAACCAGATACTATCTCCAAGTACTCCAAAGACAGTCACATTCTGAGATATTGGGAATTTAACGAAAAGTTTGGTGAAGCACAATTCTGAGCATAACAGTGGGTAACAGTAGTTTAGATTTATCTGAGGAAGTAAACAGTCAACTGAAAGAAATACAACCAGGAAATAATTTGAAGAAGTTATAGTACAGAAGATTAAAAAATGTAGCAGAAAAACAGACACGATAGATGTGGGGTTAAAATATATGTGTATAGTAAGTGGGCCAGCATATGAGGTTAGAGAAGATACAGGGTAGAAGAAATACCTGAAAATAAGAATGGTAAAGAATATTTTTAAAATGATAGAGGACATCAAGGAATATATTAATGAAATCCAAGAAATCCCAAGCAGAATATATAAAAAGAAGCGTATACTTAGGCACATTATAATGAAACTAGATAAATTATGTTTGTGTATATGTCATATATGACTAACATAGGTAAAAGACTGTAAGCCACAAGATATTAAAATAATAGCTACAAAGCACTGAAAGAAAATAACAATTTAGAATCTGATGCCCATTAGAAATAATATTTAATAAGGAAAAATAATGTTTAATATGGTGAAATAAAGACATTCCATGACAAAGTTGACTCTGTCAACTAATAGACTTGCAATGAAGGAAAACACTAAAGGCCATACTTCATTCAGATAAAAGGAAAATTATCCCAGAGAGAAGCTTAGAAATACTTAAAAAATCAACAGGAATGAAAGTGGCAGATACGGGGATAAATTTAAAAATGAATTCATATCATCTAAAACCAGTGGATATTTATATTTGCGTTTTTGTGTATAAATTTCAATTAGTGGCAACAATAATACCTATATTAGAAGGAAGTAAGTGAAATTCCAGTGTACTTAGCTCCTTGAATTATGAGGAAAAGGTGCAAGTAGTTTATATTATACTTTGATACACTAAAGGCACATGTTGTAATTTCTAGGAGAGTCATTAATTGAATTATAAAAGAGTAACATCAATATCAAGAGAAGAGGGACATATCCTTGTGGCTCAGCTGAGGTGGTGGCTTAAGTACCTGGATTCATATCCCTGGGCTGGGATGAAAACCAGACATGAACAACTAAATGAATAATTTCTTTCCTTCCCATCTACCCTCCCTCCCTCTGTTTCTTCCTCCTTCATTCCTTCAGTGTTGCTTCCTCCTCGCCTTCCTTCCTTAGATCAAGTGGGCATGCCCTGATGGGGTTGTGGTTGGTCAGTCGCCTCCAAAGGACTCAGGTCACATACCCCTGGGTTTGTGTCCTGGGTCCAGAGGTAGCAGCCATTGTGTATAACTAAATAGAATAAAGATGCTTTTTTTTCATCTCTCTTCCTACTAACCTGACTACTTGCCTTCATTCCTGTCTGCATCTTTCCTTTAAAGAAAAAAAGAAAATAGATCAGTTGAGATTTCCCAGTTTGGAGAAAAGAAAGAAAAAAGAATGGAGAAAAACCAATAGAAACTAAGAGATCTATTCTCTAACATAAACAATGTAACAATGTAAATCTGAGAAGGAGAGTAAAGGGAGGGAAAGAAAGACAGCAGGAGGAATAATGGCCAAAAATATCCCCAAATTTGATGAAAATAGGTAACCAATTCATCCAAGAACCTCAATGAACACTAAGTAGGAAAAATGAAAATACATCATATGGAAACATAACAGTAAAATTGCAGACACAGTGGGCATCTTGAAGGCCTCAAGAGAGCCACTCATTATGTTCGAAGCGTCTTCAGTGAGGTTTCTCATTAGGAATAATGGAAGCCAGCAGGTAGTGAAATGACGTTCAGAATAGTGAAAGAAAAAGGTTGAATAAGAATTCTATATCCAGGTGCACTCTTGTGATTCAGTAGCTAGGGTGCAAACCAATGTAAAGTATAAGGATGCAGGTTTGAGAACTGGAGCTATGGCAAGGAAAAAACATTTCTATATCCATTAAAAGTCTATTTAAAATTAAGGAAAAACCCTGACAGTTTTATACTCAGTGAAAGAAGCTAGACATGAAAAACTGTTTTTTGTACTCTTCAGTTTCTATGCTATGTGCAGAATAGTTAAATCCATGTCAACATAAAAGAGATTACTAGTTTCCAGAGAATGAGGACATGGACAGGAATGGGAAGTAACTGAATCGGTGAAGGGTTCTTTTGAAGGTGATGAAAATAAGACAGAATTGCAGTTTTAATAGAAGCATAATTTTGCAAATATATTAACACTAACAAATATTACTCTTATAAATGGTAAAATTTAGGTCAATTTTGTCAATTTTTTTAACCCTCAGTCCTGAACCTTTGAGCTTCTGCATGTCCTGTGTCTCAGCTGCCTGAGCCACAGGATGCACCCTCAACTTTTTAAAATTACTTTCAATGTTTTTAAATGAAGGATAAATTAAGACATTTTCATATCAAGACTCAAAGAATTTGTTAGCATATCTGTCCTAGAAGAAATACTAAAGGGGGTCCTTCAAGCAGAACTGAGTACAGTAACTTGTATTGACATGAAGATGTAGGTACCACTGGAAAAGGTTACTATATTGATAAAGATAAGAGCAAAAATGTAATTTTGTTTGTAACTTTTCCTCTCTGAGAGAAATTTGCTTAAAGCAGTAATTATAAATCTGAGTGGTTGTGTATATAATATATCAAGGTGTAATTTGAATTACAATGTAGGTACAACAGGAGAAAAAAGGTAGTCATAGGAGGAGTATCTTTTAATATTACTGAAATTAATTTTGTATTAACCAAATGAGATTTTTAGAAGTTAATGTGCTAAGTATAATCCCTAGGGGAGGCACTAAGAAAATAACTTCTGAAATATATAAAGCAAGACATAAAGAAGTTAAAATACAACTAGAAAATGTCTAATACAAAATAAGACAGTTGTGAGAAAATAAAGGAACAAAAAATATAAGTCACATGGAAAGTAGTAAAATTGTAGTTATAAATCTTAACTTACCAGTAATTATGTTAAATTATAACTGGGCTAAATACTCAATTCAGAAGGTAGATAGAGCTTTGCAGAATAGATTGAGTGAAAAACATCTAAGTGCACTTTTTCAAGAGGTAGGTTTTAGTTTCAGAGACACTGCAATTTGAAAGAAAATGGATGGAACAAGCTATACCATGTAAAAAGTAACCAAAAGAGAGCTGGAATATCTATCCCAAACAAATAAACATTAAGATAGTTCTTACTAAAGACAAGGGAGGACATTTTATGGTGGCTGTCAATCCATGAGGAAGACATAGTATATAAACATACATTCATTCCCACCTGTACCTTTCCTTTGTTTTCATTTTTTAAGAAAGATTTTAAAACAACCCAACTTTCACCTTGAGAAACCGGAAAACAAACAAACAAAACCTAAATCAAAACAAGGAGAAGGAAATGATGGCTATCAGAGTGCAAATAAATGAATTGAAAAACAAAACATGAAATCAAAAGTTGATTATTTTAAAAGACTAAAAAAATTGACAAACATTTATCTAGACCAACCAGGAAAACTGAAAGAATCAGTTATCAAAATCAGAATTTTTTAGTTACACCAAACATTTAAAGAAGTAACTCCAATATTTTGCAGACACTTCCAAAAAATAGGAAGGGGGCAATACTTTGCAAGTTGTCCTATGAGGTCAGTTTTACCCTGATACTAAAACTTAAAATATCCTAAGAAAACTGCAAAAGGCATTTTGATCGGAAAGGAAGAAGTAAAACTTACTTTTCTAGATCCCATTATCTTCAACAGTCCTGCACCATTTAGTGGATATTTTGGTCAACATCGGACTACACATAGAATGGTGGTCCCCAGATTCCTACAGTGAGGAGGGACAGTTGTAGTGCGTGTTGCCAGTGTGTTAAAAGAGCAATAAGAAGTCAAGGATGATCTGGCTTTTCTTCTGAGATTCCCTTCTCAATAGCTATGCCAGCAAAGTATTGAAGTACTGTTTGGAGAACAACATGTACTCTGATGTTTGCACAATGACAAGATTGTCTAACAGTGTGTTTCTCCCGTGTATTTTGGCCACAATTGCATATAAAAAAACCATAGAGAATGCACACACGCACAATCTACTATAGCTAATAAGGTCAGCAAGGTTGTCAATAGAAAATTAATATATGACAATCACTTGGACTTTATACACTGCAATGGTCAGTCCAAAAATTAAATTGATACAAGTCCATTTATGAATAGCATAAAATATAAAAAAATAGGATAAAAAGCCAACAAGAAGGACAAATGTAAAATACTGGAAACTGCAGAATATTGTTGAAAGAAACTGGTAAAGACCTAAATAAAAGGCAAGACATCCATGTTCATGTATTAGAATCCAACAGTGCTATTAAGGCAATCACCAAATTAATCTACATACTCAGTCTATTAGAAATACAACATTTTTGATGAAAAAGACAAGTTGATTTTCAGATTCATTTGGTAATGCAAAAAGTCCAGAATGACAGGTTTACAGGATACAAGGTTAATATATAAATCAGTAACTTTTTAAAAAGTCAGTTTCTTCTCTATATACCAGCGGTGAGCAATTGGAATTTAAAATGAGAAGTAATACAATTTTCGTTAGCACCAAAAATGAGATATGAAGGTATAATCTAACAAAGCTTATATAAGATCTTTGGGATAACAACTTTTTTATTAAAAAATCAAAGATAAACAGAAATGTTTCATGTTCATTGAGAGAAAAGCTGTCACTAAGATCTAAGTTTTTCCCAACTTGATCTGCGCAGTCAGTGGAATCTCAGTCAAAATCCTAGTGAGTTATATTTTTGCATTATCTACAAACACTATAAAATTTAAATGGGTGGCCCAGGTGGAGTAGTGGTTAAGTCTGTTGCCTGTGAGGGAACCCAACCCACATACCCCTGTGTTTGAGTCTGGAGTCTTAGGGGAAACAAGCAGTGTGAACAACTAAGTAAAAACAAAATTTCTTCAAAATAACAAATGGAAAGGCAAAAGACACAAGTTAGCCAACCCAATACTAAAGAATAAAGTCAGAAGAGTAACACTGGTCAGAGTTAACTATAAAATCTACAATAATCCAAAGGGGGTAGTATTGGTAAAAGATATGACAAGCCCAGAAATAATATACCTATACAAATAGAGTACAGAAATTTTTGATAAGGCAGCATAGGCACTCAGTGGAAAAAGAATAATCTTTTCAGCAAACGGTGTTGGAACAACTGACAGCGCAAATAAATGCAAATTATGTGTGTATGTGTATTACACAGATCTTTCACAAAAGTTAACTCAAAATGTGTCATAGATGTATACTTAAAGCATAAAACTGCTGGAAGATAATGGGCGGAGAGAATCTCGGTGGCCTTGGGTTTAGTTTTCAGATGCAACTCTAAAAACACCGTCAGTAGGAACGAACAAGCTAGACTTCATGAAAATAAGAAAGGTCTGCTGTGTTAAAAACACTAGGAAAAGGAAAAGAAGCTATGGAGTGGGATAAAACATCTGCAGACCCTGCCCTTGGTGGGGGAGCAGTGGTTAGCTCAATCGCCTCCAAAGGACACAAGCCACGTAACCCTGGCTTCAAGCTGCAGGCCTGGGGCCGGTGGCGGGGAGCACAACCAGTGTGAACGACTAAATGAAAATAAATAGGTGCTTCTTCCTCCTGTCTCTTCATGCCTGTTCTCCTGCTGCTGCCTTCATCTCCCCGTACCTTTCCTTTAAAAAATAAATTGCAAACATTTGATAAAAGACTTACCCAAAATATATAAAGAACCAAAAAGCAGTAAGAAAGCAACCCCACTAAAAGTTGGGCAAAAGACTTAAACAGATCACACCAAAGATGATACACATTTGGCAGAGAAACATATGAAAAGATATTCAATATAAATGTGACCTTAGGGGATTGCAAGTTAAATAACAGTGAGAAGCCGCTACACAAATACTAGAATGGCCAAAGCCCAAAATGCTGGCTACACCACCGCCCGTGAGGATATGGAGCAACAGGAACTCTCGTGGCTGGAGGGATACAAGATGGCACAGTCACTTTGAAAGACGCATTGGTAGTTTCTCACGAAATTATAGATACACTCTCCATACATTCCAGCAGTTATACCCCTTAGTATTTACTCAAATAAATTGAAAACTTGTTCGTGCAAAAACTTTCACAAAGGTGTTCATAGCAACTTTATTCGTAGTTGCCAAAACTTGGAAGTAACCAAATTGTCCTTCATAGGTAAGTGGATAAACTGTGGTATATCCAGATGTTATTGTGTAGTTAAAAACAAAAGGTTATCAGGTCATGAAGACATAGAGGAACTTAAATGCTTATTACTAAGTGAAAGAAGTTCATCTGTATACTATATGATTCCCACTATATGACATTCTGGAAAAAGCAAAACTTTGGAGAAAGTAAGAAGAATAATACGTGCTGGGAGTTTGATAGGATGAGGAAGGGAAGGCTAAATGGTAGAACACAGAATTTGTAGGACTGTTAGTATACTATGATAGTGAGAATATGACTTTATGCATTTTTCAGAGCCTGTAGAATGGGCACCATCAAAAGTGAACCCAAATGTAAACTATAGGCTTGAGTTAATGATTATGGCGATATTTGTTCATCATGGTGTACCCTGGTGATGCAGTGGTTAAGTCCACCTGCACCGTTCACATACGTCTCCAGGACCCAGGTTTGAGACCCAGGGCCAGGCAGAACAACCATGGTGAACAACTAAATACAAAAATGTTTCTTCCTCCCATCTCTTTCTGCCTGCCTGTATCTGCTTGCCTTCACCTGCCTGTACCTTTCCTTTAAAAGACAAATTCTTCATCAATATTCACAGATGCACCACACGGTGGGAAACTGGGAGTTGGGGAAAAGGGAAACTCTGTACTATTGCCTCAGATTTTGTAAACTCAAACCCATTCTAAAAATAGTCTAATTTTAAAAACAGATACACACAGTTAGATAACACCACACATACCTGGGATCACTAAACAAAAAAAGGTGAAAAAGTGTAATCCAGGACATGCGACATTCAGACCCTCATATGCTGCTGTTGGGATTGTAAAATAGTGCATATACAAGGAAGACAGACTGGCAAATCCTTGGGATGTTAAATATAGTTACCGTATGACACAGCAGTTCTACTCCTAGGTATATACCCTAGATAGTTGAAAACATGTCCATTCAAAAATTTGTATGCAAGTGGTCATAGTAGTAGTATTCATAATAACCAGAAAATGAAGCAATCCAAATGTCCTTGAACTGATGAGTGGACATACAGGATGTGTCATATCCTGTTGGAATATTATTCATCAACAGAAAGGAATGAAGAGCCAATTCAGGCTACAACATGGATGAACTGTGAAAACAGCATGGTAAGTGAAATGATTTCATTGCAAAAGACCCCTTATTATATGGTTCTGTTTGTCCACTATCATCCAGTCCCAAGAAACAAGGTTTACTGTGCTCCATGAGTTGGACAGGGAGGCAGTGGGTATGAGAGATTACCTGTTAGGTAATAAATATATTCTAAAATTAGATAGTGGTGATGAGTCTATAAATGTAAAAAGTGTGTGAATTTTGTACCTTAAGAGGATGGCTTTTGTAGCAAATTATATCTCATTAAAGCTGTTCAAAAGAAAAATTTTTAAAAAGGCACTGCTAAACCTCTGGGTTATGTACCCCTGCAGCATCAGCAAAATCGGTAAATGCTGCTGGGAAAGCAGATTGAGGAGCCAGCTGTATTTCCCTGGCCGCCACCCTTCCTCTGATGCTAATATAGATGTTTTTGTATCTTTTCCAATTTTTCCAGTTTTTCCTGTTGCAGGGTTTCTTAGAATTCCTGGTCCTCCGCCCCTGAAGCCTTGCTGGCAAGTCTAAGGCTTTATTGTTTGTGTTTAGATTTATGTCTCTAGTCCTGTAGTTATCAAAAGTTTTAGTCTTTACGTTCTTAAATATTATTTAAGGATTTTTTGTTTATATGTGTGTGTATCTATCAATAATTATATCAGATGTTAAACAGAAAAATCGTGCTTTTTAACTATACCTAAAAATAACAATAAACTCATTCATTTTAAATTATAAATGCTTTCAAAATATTTAGTGAAAGGAGTCCCATTGTTTTACATTTTTGCTAATGACTGTAATGCTTAGGTTAGTAAAAGACAAGTAAATACTCTACATTTATTCTGTTGTGCTCATTTCATCATTTACTCTGGGAAATCCTGCATATTTTTGAAAGAATTAGAACAACATGGCAAGTAATGTAATAGTAGTAATGTGCAAATCATTTTGACATTGTGCACTACTTAAAATATTTCAGGGACTCCTGGGTGCAGAGGATGGGACTGCAGAGTGAATGCTGCTCTAGCCATACAGTTCTTTGGGCGCCTAAAACAATCTTCAACTGCCAACTTGATTTCTCCATTTGGATGTCTCATGGACCACTGAACCTTATTTATGCGTCTTAGTACCACTGTTTTTTTCCAACTCAAGTGTGAAAATAAATCCCAAGCTACTTTTTCTTTTTAAAGATTTGAGTTATATTTTATTGTACCAAGGAAATGAATTGTCATTAGTTTTAGCAATCCATCTGCAAAGGTACTTTCTTATCAGAAAGTTTTCTTTGTCACTTCAGTAAAGGTATAGACTTGACTCCTGATAGCCTGTAATATACTTGACCTCAGAAAGCTGTTCTTTTTTTAAATTTAATATGTATTGAGGTAACTTTGATTTGCAAAATAATATAGATCTATATGTGTAGATTCTCCATTCATCAAATGTCTGACAACACACCCCAACCACCACCAAATTACCGAAAGTCCTTCACCACTGTCCTGTGGATCCACCACCACTTTCCCATCCCTACCTCCTTCCATGATGGTAACCTCAGTTCTGTTGTCAATGTCTAAGGGTTGGTTTTTGTTTTGTCTGTTCATTTGCTCTGTTTCTTTATATTCCACGTAAGAGTGAGATCATCCACCACTACATTCTTGCCACTTGCCTCACTTTCTCTCTGATGTTGAGTGCATTTGTCCTGAACTTGAAGAAGATTGAACTCAGCTGTGGCTAATTCAACCCCTGATGCTGCTGATGTTGACTGGCTGTAACTCTGGTTTTTGAATTTTGACTATAATGGGAAGGAGTGGGCCCAAGGTATTGCTGTTGGGATCAGAAGTTGAAGGCAGCTGTAGTAATGTGTGAAAGTAATGGATTTTTCTGCTTTTCCATCCTTCTTTACTGCCCTTTGCTCAGAAAAATTGGGATTAGATTGGGGTAAAGAGTTATCTTGAGCAAGTGGTAATTTTGGGGGGGACCTTCTAGAATTAATCCTGCCCTTCTTGTACCCACAATTAATAATAACTTGTCTACTTCTTCATCTTTCTTTCCACACCCATTTTTTAAAAAAAAAGTAAAGTATACATAACATGAAATTTACCATCTTAATTGTTTTTAAGTATATTGTTCATTGGTATTAACTGTATTTATAATGTTATGCAGTAATCAACATCTCCATAACTCCTCATTTTATAAAACTGCAACTACCCATTAAAGATTATCTCCCCCCTTCCCCCAGCTCCTGACAGTCACCATTCTTTCCGTGTCTATGATTTTGACCTCTGTAAGTAACTCTTAGAAGTGGAGTCACACAGTAATTGTCTTTTTGTGACAGACTTGTTTCACTTAGCATAGTAACCTCAAAGTTCACATTGTAGATTTTTCTGCCTTTTAAAGGCTCAAGAATATTACACCATATATATATACACATTTTGCTAATCCATTAATCTGTCTGTGGACATGTGCATTGCATCTGTATTTTGACTGTTGTGAATACTGCTACTGTGAACATGGGTTTAGATATCTCTTTTAAGACCCTTCTTTAGGGTACATGTGCAGAAGTGGTATTGTTTGATCATATGGTGGGTTTATATTTAATTTTTTGAGGAACTGAATGCAGTTTTCCAGACAGCTGCTATACCATTTTACATTCCTTTCAAGAGTTTATAAGGGTTACAGTTTCTTACATGCTTGCTACCACTTGTTTTCTGTTTATTTTTTAGTCATCCTAGTAGGTATGAGGTAGTATCTCATTGTGGTTTTGATTTGCATTTCCTTAATGATTCTTATTTCAATTCTTTTTTTTTTTTTTTTTGGCTTCTTACATACCCCCACATACACATACTTTTTTTTTTTAAAAAAAAAAGCAAGGAAGGGAGAGGATGAAGAAGCATTTTGAAGGGAGAAGGATGAAGAAGCATCTGTTTAGCTGTTTATTTTGTTTTTTACTCTGACCCAGGTCTCCCACCTTGGTCCTTGGGCCATATGTGGTTCGCACGCACCATCTCAGATGCCTGAGCCACTAGGGCGTGCTGCTTCATACATTGGATGGTCTGTTGTTAGCTGTCTAAGTGTTTATAATTTTTACATCTCCTTACTATATTAACCTTTTATTAATGTGTAATGTTCTTTTTTCTTTTGTAACTTTTTTACTTGTTTTATGATATCAATAATAGTTACTCTCACTCTCTCTTAATTACTGTTTGTGTGGAATCTGTTTCCATCCTTACATGTGCAGTCTATTTATGTCTTTGAGTCTGAAATGAGTCTCTTGTAAACAGCATATAATTGAACCATGTGGTTTAATGCATTCTGCTGATCTGTCTTTTGATTGGAAGGTTTAATTAATTTACATTTAAAGTAATTACTGATAAGAGGAGATACTTTTTTATTTTGCTATTTTTTTATATTCCTTTTACCATTTTTCTAATTCATTTTCTACATCACTGTCTGTTGTGTTTACCTGATCTTTTATAGTGAAATAGTTAAAATGCCTTTCTCATTTCTCTTTGTAAGTTCAGTAGTTACTTTCTTTGTGATTAGCATAGGGGAGTAGTTTAAGGTTCTAAAGTTATAACCCTAGTTTGAATTTATAATAGCAAACTCTAATAACATAAAAAAACTCTGCTCCTTTACAGGTCCATCTATATCCTTTTCAATTGTTTGACATGACGAAACTACATCTGTATAGACTATGTGCCCCAGGCCAGTAACCTTTTAAATGCATTTGTCCCTTGTGTTATGCATATTGCAAACCAAAGTTACAGTAATACTAAGTTTTAGGCAAACGTTTATGTTTTCTTTAAATATATTAGTCTCAAATCATTTGAAAGATAAAAAGTTATAAATCATTGCTAATATAATATTTTTATAATTGCCCTGTATTTTACCTTTATTGAGATCCTTATTTTTCCACGTTTCTGTTACTGTCTGGTGTTCATTTGTTTTATTTGTCAGATTTTTTGAGCATTTCTTTCTGGGTCTTTTGGTGACAAACTCCCTTAACTTTTGTTTTATCTGGGAATGCCTTAATATTGGGTTTGTCCACTGCAGTGTATCCACATACATCCCAAGGTCCCCAGTTCAGGTCCTGGGAATGTGGAAACAACCAAGATGAACAACTAAATAAAATAAGTAAAATACTGCTTCCTGTCAACCTGCCTGCTTGCCTTCCTTCCTCCCTGAATCTGATCAGTTGGGGGAGAAAAAAAAAAAAGATTCTTGGATGACAGTTTTTCCTTTAGCACTCTGAATGTATTGGCTCTGTGCATGCTGACCTCTAACATTCCTGAGGAGCAATCTGCTGATAATCGTATTGAGGACCCCTCGTGTGATGATTTGCTTCTATCTTACTGCTTTCACGATTATATTGTGTTGGTGTGGACCTCTTTGAATTCATTTTTCTGGGAAGTTCATTGAGCTTCTTGAATGTTCTATTGATGTCCTGTCTGTCCTCAAATTTGGGAAATTTCAGCTATTACATCATTATATATTCTTTCCGCCCCTTTCTCTTTTTCTTCAGAGACTCCTGTGGATGGTGTCCCACAGGTCCCTTAGGCTCTCTCTTCCTTCTCTTCAATCTTATTTCTTTCTGTTCCCTAGATGCAGTAATTTTTCACTGTCTCATTGTCAAGTTCACTGATTCTTCTGCTTGCTTAAACCTGCTTTTGAATCCCTCTAGTGAATTTTTCACTTCAGTTGTTGTACTTTTAAATTTTTATTTCATTTTAGATTTTTTATGTATATGAATTGTTTTATCTCTCCATATCTTTAATTCTTTGAGAATCTATAAGACAGTTGTCTTTTTGAAAGCCTTTGGCCAAGGCACGCCCTGGTAGATCACTGGTTAAATCACTCACCTCTGAAGGACACAAGCCACATACCCCTGGGTTCCAGTCCTGGGTCCAGTGGGAAACAACCAGTGTAAATAACTAAATGAAAATAAAACAAAAATGCTTCCTCTTCCTTCCTGCCTGCCTACCTGCCTTCATTCCTGCCTGCACCTTTCCTTTAAATTAATTAATAAATTAAAATCTTTGGCCAGTGTATCTGCCATCAGGTATTTTTCAATGACAGTTTCTGTTGATGCAGTTTTTTTTCCCTTTGAATAGGCCATGCTTTTCCTGTTTCTTCATGTCTTGTGACCTTTGGTTGAAAACTAAACTTTGAATCTAATAATGGAATTTTGGAAATCAGATTCTTTACCTTCCCCAGAGTTTTCTGGGGGTGGGAAGGTTATTTTTATTTTTATTGTTGTAGTTCTTTGTATATGTTAGTATCAACCTGTGGTGCACACTTAAGTTCTTCTCAGGTATTTTCTGAGCCTTTTCCTGGCACAACCACTCTTATTTTCCCCATGTATGCAATTTTTAAATGCCCTAGTGTTTAACACCTGAGTCCTAAGAAAAGAAAAAGATAAATGGGTGGGTTGCGGGGGTACCACCTTATTAAATCGCCTGGAAGTCATTTCAGTTGGAGAGGAAGGGGCTTGCAACAGTAAGGGGAAAGGCTGGCACTCACTCTGTCTATACTTCTATGGTCAGAAGCAACAGAGCACAGGTCCCAGCATTTGTAGGACAGGGTCCCACAGTGTGGTTGAAGGTGAGGGATGGGGATCTGCTGTTGTCTTAAGAGCTGAAATTGATAGGAATTAATTGCAATTCATGTTAAAATTGACTCCAAATCTTCTGTTGGAGGTTATAAGCCATCTGGTGACTCTAGAGTTCTGTAAATAATTAACATCAGACAGATTCTACCAGTGTAGTTGTTGTCTAGATGCTAAGATAGAATCTTGGTTCCATCTCCCTAGAATCTTGTCTGTCTGGACTCTTCATTTAAAAAACAACAACAAAGGGAGTGAGAAAGACTGAAGTTTGGGGGTTTTTTTGTTTCATGTTTTTTAAGAGGAAGGAATGCTATGCCCATTGAGTAGCAGTTGAGTTCTCTGGCCAGGCGTAGCTCATACACATCCCAAGGACCCGGGTTCACCTCCCAGGGCCAGGGGTGCAACCAAGATAAATTAAAAAATCTTGCTCTTTTTTCCTGCCTGCCTGCCTACTCACCATTATTTCTGCCTGTACCTTTCCCTTTTTATAGAAAGGTAGGAAACAGATTTGGAAGGAAGGGAGAAAAGGAAGAAACATCTTTATTTTGGTTCTTCACCGTGGCCCCAGGTCGTGACCCCGGGTCCTTGGGCTCTGCATGGTCCACATGGTGTGTGCCTGCCTGAGCCATGAGGGTGAGCCCGTCTGTCCTCTTCTTGACTGGTAAAATTTCTCAGACCTCAGCACCCTTCTTCCTGCTGCCCAGACTCCCCACATTTTTCTCTTAGAAGCTTCAGAAATTCAGTGCTTACCCTTTCTCTGGTAATCATTTTATTAAGCCTGTCTTGGATTTGCTAGTCTTACGTTTGTTCCCATATCTGTATTTATTTATATAAATCTATATCTCTGTATGTGTATCCATATATAGTTCTAACTTGAGTACCATGAATATGTGGATGATTTTTAAATATTTTTTTTAATTTTCTGAGACTAGTACAATGCCTCACATCTAGTGAATGCAAAGTGTACTATGTGTGAATGGAGCCACACATAAAATAACATCTTAAGGCACACCTGTTAGCCTAGTAGATACGGCCACCGGATATAGTGTGGACTATGCATTCCAAGAACCCAGGATCAAGATCCAGTACCCGTATTGGGGTGGGGGGCAGGGAACAACCAAGATGAACAGCTAAATAAAATAAATGTTTCTTTCTCCTCTCACTTCCTGCCTCCTGCCTCTTTACTCATTTTCATTCCTACCTGTACCTTTCCTTTAAAATAAAATAAAATAATAGCATCTTGAATGTTAAACAGATCTTTGTTTTATGCTTGAGCTTCACAGTTACATATCCTCTTGCTAGGGATACCAAGCCATACACATAGTCCTGCTTTTAAGGCACTCATTGTTTCATGTATTTACCTTAGTATTGAAGTAGCTTAATAGACATTTAAACATCATTTAGATTTCAATATTGCAATTTGTTTCATATCGTGATTGTTCCCTTGATCATAGTCTTAACCATGTATGAAATGAGGAGAATGAACTAGATGACCCAGAGAAGTTACCATTGCAGACTATTATTAGTGCTTTAAGCTGCTTAATAGCAGAACTCACGTCTCCCTCCACTAGAAGCTTATAGTGTCTCATACTGTAAGTAAACAAATTTTAAAGAAAGAGGCAATGGCAATTAATGTATCTGTTGAGTTTGATTTTAGTTTGACTCATTTATCTCATTATGGTCCTTTTCTGTGCTTCAGCTATCTATTTCTTTGATCTAGTATGTTCTCAACTATTATGTACAACTTTAAAAATATATGTATATTTTATTTTAGAATATGTACTTATTTTAAAAATCTACATTTGTATTACTTCTTATCCATCTTAATAACCCTCAGATGATAATAAGTTGGTTGTTTACCTCCACTTTTCAACTGAGGGAACTTGAAGATGGCAGCTGAAGAGCAGCAGAGTCTGACATGTTTCTTCTGACATCAGAGTTAATGTACTTCCTCTTTGTTTTCTCATCTGTGAAATAAGTTTTTTTGTTGTTGTTTTTGTTTTCAGCTACTTGTCTTTGGTGCTCACATTTTAATACAGTGTGTCATTAGGGTTTTTGGGAAGTTACAGAAATGTGCTAACTTTAGCAAAACGGAAATTAATTGGTAAGGTTATGAAGAGTTCATGAAGTCTGATGAGAAAGTGCAGCACCACGCTGGAAAACAGAGGAGCCAGGGCAGTTCCTAGACCAGAAGCAGGGACCACAGAAAGGCGCCAAACCCCAAACCCCAAACGTTTTCATTCACTGCTCAAGATTGAGTTCAAAAGAGGAGCATTCTGTTGATGTGGCTTAACGTCGTTTCCATGTCGTTTGGTCAGCGCAGCCATTCTCACCTGGGGGCAGTTTTGTTCTCCCAGTGGCAGGATCTAGAGATACTTTGACTGTAACTAGAAGAGATTGCTGCTGGCATCTTCATGGAAGCAGCCAGGAATGCTGCTAAGCATCCTGTAGTGTCAGCCACCAAGCAGTTAACCAGCCCCACATGTCAATAGTGCTACATGAGAAGCTTGACCAGGACGGCAGCTCCTTAAATAGTCCCACCAGACTGTGTCCTGTTGGAGACGCTAGGACAGTGAGATGCCCGTATTGAAAAGGGTGGACTGGGTGCCCCAAAAAAGACCACAAAAACAAGCTACTACAAACGAGGGCAGTAATTTCAATCTTGGAAACACGAATATTAGTGTAATACTTAACATGTCTCAAAAAAAAAGGAACATTAATGAACTATTTTTGAAGTTCTGAACTTAAACTCCAAGAAGATTCTAGGTGATAACCTTTTTCAAAAGGGCCCTTTGCGTGGGCCCTGGTGGAGTAACGATGAGGAGTAGTCCACATTACATCCCAAGGACTGAGTTCTCATCCCGCTGCCAGGGGAACAGCCAAGGTGAACAACTAAATAAAAAAAAATGTTTCTTCCTCTTCATCTCTCTTCCTGCCTGCCTCTACTCACCTTCATTCCTGCACTTTCCTTAAAAAAAGTTCCTTAGAAATAACACTTAAATTTTCATGTAAATGCCTATAAAGAATGTGTAATATATGCACCCTTAATTCAGTGATAATTTAGGTTTTTGATGGGAGTTATGAACACAAACAGAATTAACCACAGTCAACTAGAAACAGATTATCACTAACTATATTAAAACAAAGCACTTTTAAAGTACTTTCTAGTTTAAAATGAACAGCCTGTTCTCTTGAATTATTGAAGTTGAATATAACTAGAATAATTTTATTCTCTAAATGGGGGAAAAAAAATTGATCCACTCACCATGACTATTTCTTGTAGTAAAAATCTTAATATGCCTGGTTACAGGATAATATTTAGTAAAGGACATTTCCACTTGTTAGCAACTTTAGATGTTGCTGGTATATAAAAATGATGGTGGATCTGTGGGGTGAATGAATAGCCATGTCTTAGAATTTTTCTTAACAGTTCACCTTATTATTTTCTTAGGTAGTAATTACGTTAAATCCAAGTAGAAGGACGATTGATTCAGCCCATAATTTTCCCATCCCTTTTAACTTGGTTCATCTGTTTTGAGACTAAGCCATATGTGTGTGACTCACAACTTGTTTGTTTTGCTTTTAAACTTTATAATACCTTTGCTATCCCAGGCTTGTTTTACTTTCCCGAGGAAGTCTACAAAAGTCTATAAACTTTTCTCCTGCTCTTCCAATGTGGTAATTTTGGTCCCAGCTTTCAAAGATTATTATATCTTCAGCCGTGTACCAAGTAAGACTCAAACTGCCTTAGTCATTAGCCTCAGGGTGCCGGGTTTACCTCAGTAGAGTATCATTTCAGGTCAATCACTGTCTCCCAGAGAAGATTGTGGTGTATCGTGATGGAGTATCTGATGGCCAACTAAAGACAGTTGCCAACTATGAGATTCCTCAGCTACAGAAGTGTTTTGAAGCTTTTGAGAATTATCAGCCCAGGATGGTGGTATTTGTAGTTCAGAAGAAAATCAGCACCAATCTGTACCTGGCTACTGCGGAGCACTTTGTGACCCCCTCTCCTGGGACTGTGGTAGATCATACAATAACAAGCTGTGAATGGTAAGTGGACAAAACAGATTTCAGTAAGAATACATTGGAGAAGTTTTCTGTTCCCTGGGTATTGGAATGGGGTTTCCTGGAGAAATGTGCAATGGAATTTTCAGGAGATTTAACAATTAAATAAAGTTAAAAGGCTAATAAATAAAAGAATAATAATAAAGCTTTTACAAACTCTTAAGTGTAAAATACTGAATTTTTTTAAGATCATGCATGCTTAACCTTCTGCACACAGATAAGACAGTCTCTACCACCATTCTTAAATAGGATGTTGAGTCAGTGACCTGAGTTCTAATCCTGATTTAATTACTGTGTATACTTAATCCAGTCATTTGACTTCTTTGACCCTTAGGTGAAAGAGCTAGAATAATTTCCAAGAACTTTAATAGCGCTGCTTGACCAATTCAGTTATATAACTGCTTTGTACTTTTTCCTTTCTAGGGTGGATTTCTACCTCCTTGCCCATCACGTACGGCAGGGTTGTGGCATTCCTACCCATTATGTCTGTGTTCTCAACACTGCAAACCTGAGCCCTGATCATATGCAGAGGTGAGCTGACCAGTACACTTAGTCTTTGCTACTCATAAACAATTCTGTCCAGCCAGCTAAGGCAGAGTTACTACCCACCCCTTGAATTTATTTATGTCTTTCATGATAATGGTATCTTTTAATAATCCTTGTTCATTAAAATTACTTTGGGAACCTTATTTAAAAAAAAGTAATGCTAAGGCTTCACCCCCAATTATTCTGAGACATTTGTCCTTTCAAATGAGTGATTTACTCATGTGGAATACAATAAAATGAAACAAATAGGTAGATAAGTCCCAGCAAAAACTCACAGGACACAAGATGATGACTGCCAGGGGGTTGGGGGAAGGAAGGAAAAGAGGGGAAAAGGTGGTAAAGGACACTGGATCTTTGGTGGAGTGTATGGTGTGAAATATAGGGTGAGATACAATGTCAATATTAAAAACAGTGAATGTAGCATTGTGAACAAAAGGTAATAAATATTAATAAAAAATGAATGATTTAATTTAATCATAATCTGGATGATTATGGCATAACAACTACATTTGAGTTCCAGTACCCTTGAATTTACATTATGTAAATACTTTACTGGGGTACTTAATCCTTTTTCAGCCTCAAGGCAAAAAATGTCATATTTCAGTATAAAAAAGAATAGAGGGGGGACCTAACTTAATTTAAAATTAGTAGAAATGGAAACAATTTCAATTAAAAATAGCTGTTTTCAAAAAGCTAAATCATGTATGCCTTAGTTTTCCAGCTTGCTGGAAAATATGCTGTTATGATTGTCATTTAGTTTTTAAAGAAAGGAAGACAAACAGGCAGGAATGAAGACAGGAAGAGAGAGGAGGAAGCATTTGTTTTTTATTTATTTCACTTATTTTAGTTGTGTTTCCCCCTGCCCACTTCCTGGTTCTGGGCTTCGAACCTGGGTCCTTGGGCTGTGTGTGAACTGCACCCTAGGCACAGGCTTAATCCCTGAGCCACCAGGGTATGTGTCATTCTTAAGTATGTTATGTCCCAAACTGAATGGTAAGACCATATTTTTTTCTTGGCCTACAGGTTGACTTTCAAGCTGTGCCACATGTACTGGAATTGGCCTGGTACCATCAGAGTTCCGGCTCCTTGCAAGTATGCCCACAAGCTAGCTTTCCTGTCGGGACAAATCTTGCACCATGAACCAGCCATCCAGCTGTGTGAGAACCTGTTCTTCCTGTGATGGGAACACCAGAATGTGGGGCCAGTTAGAGAAGTCACACTTCTGAACTTGGCCCAACTTACGCAGGACCAGCAGAGACTGAAGGGGGGGTTGTGTTGTTGTGTTCCCATTATCCAACCCAGTGGAATAAGACGCTTTTTTCTTTTTCTTTGAAACTGGATATCACCAAGAAGCAAGTTCCATTCTAAGTAACAGCTAGAAATGGCCTCGTTGCCTTTGGTCAGACACATAGGATAGTGCTGCGGCTGCAGAATGAGTGGGTGCACAGGGCCCCTCTGTGAGCCTCCAGAGCTGCCAGAGCTGTAGAGACCTGTGGAGCTGCAATTACACCTATGAGCTGTGCTTACTAAGCAGTTCCCATTGCTGGCGCCAGAGGTAATAACGAATGAAGTCATTACAAGTTTCTTAAAGTAGAGAATTACTTTACTTGGACAACTGGGAAAGATAATAAAAAGTCCTCTGAAGCAAGGTTGTTCAAAATATTGCTGTTGCTGGCAAGTGTGGCGGGCATGTAGCAAAACTAGCTGTCAACCTAACTGTGCAGGCTCTTGTGGACCTGACCTTCTCTGGGGGTGGAGTTTCTGATGCTTGAGGCTTAAGTTGGCTTTGAAAGGAGCATTTAGCTATTCCTTAGCTCCTGAAGTATTTTTTTCTGTGTATTTCAGTTGCTTTACAATATACCACATTGATTTCTACACACACACATACAAACACACACACACGCACTTGTAATCTTCTTTGTTACTGAACTTTAAAGTTTCAGTGTTAAGTGAAAGGATCAGAACATGTAAAAAATAACAGCAAGATTCAAAAATGTGGTATGAGGTTTTCTTGAACTTTCTCCCAATTATTACTTACTTTTCTGTTGTTTGTAAATTGAATCACACATTTCCCTTGCTCAATAACCCCTTACTAGCTGTTGGCTCATTTTGTGAAGAATTTATCTGAACCCAGGTTGAGATTTCCAGAAGGCGACTCTGGAAACATGACGCTCATGCTAAAGTCCAGACATTTCAGTTTAGAAAGTTGTCACCATGCCTGTAGGTTTCAGTGTTTTGAGGAAGCACTGTTTTTGTGTTTATTTTTCCTCATAAAAATTTTACAGTTAATTCAGTCTTATCTTGCTTTAGCTGGGTTTTTAAAGACAATTTTATTTAATCTTTTCACATGTTTATTAGTGTAATGGTGTGGAGAGAATGAAGCAGAAATTCCCATTTTTATGACTATGTGAGAAGAGAAATGTTAATTTACAACTCCTTAGAAAATAAAAAAACAGGGAGGATTTCAGTTTGCATGGTGCCCAGCACAGGTTGAAAAACTGAGTGTTGATGGTCCTCAGGTGCACTTCTGGTTTCATTTGGAGTGTGGGACACAGGGAAAGGCCACAGCCTGGAATTTAAGAACCACTGAATCAAATGGATCATTGGTCTCTGGCTTAAAAGATGTTTTCTGATTCTCATCTGAAGCATTTTGAATTTCTCTTTTTAAGTTGATTTTCCAGATACTCGTTTTCTGTAATCAGAAAAGATAGATACTTGAATACTATACAAAACTTTCTTTGTTTTTAACTCCTGGTTTTCTTGTGTTGTTTTTTTTAGTCTTAATGTCAAATGATTGGAAATGTGATAGGAAATAAATAACAAATTTGTATAATTATGTAGTTGTTTGAAATGTTTATATAATTCTTTTCCTTTATAGAACTATAATGCTTGTTAGAGTTATTAATTTATTACTCAGCATGCACAGTACAGCTTCATTATGTTAGTAGTTAGATGATTGCTTTATGACCTGGGTAGAAAGATTCCTTGGAAAAGACACTGACCGTCTTCTGGGACAAATGAAGCAAGTGGTGGGTGTTTTGTTTTTTAAATCTTTTTTGATTGATCAGTTTCTGTGAGTCTGTGTGAAAGGCAGCCGTAGGGTGGCCTTTCCCCTCTCCTTTTTCTACACTTGCTGTTCTTTATATAACTTTTAAAAATGCCTTTTCAAGGCACGCTGGCTGCTTGCTTTGCCACTAAATATTTTTTAATTTTTTTTAGAAACTCCATTCTAAAATGATATAGTGCTTCTTGAACTTATTCTAGAAAGAGCCTAATTTCTAGCGGATATATGTGATCTTTTTTATTTAGACATGGTGTGAAAAAGGAAGCAGTTTTATAAATGAGTAATTCTTTATATAGAAAATGTTAAATTTTGTGCCTGAAACCTCTCAGCAATTTGGGATTACTAGAGAAGAGCCTGCTTTTCTGTTGTGGCTTTCTACATGCCTAACTTTTATCTGAGTTTCTTAGTAACTTCTTATTTTCTACCGTTAAAAAAAAGAAAATTGAGAATAAGAAAAAATGTACAGGCTGGGAGAAAATTTATCTACCTAAGGACTGTTATCCAAAATATACAAAGAATTCTTAAAGCTCAACAATAAGAAAACAACCTGATTAGAAATTAGCACACTTGAGCAAATAGCACCAAAAAAGATATGCAGTTGACAAGTAAGCATATAAAAAGATATCCGACCTCATACATCATTAGAGAATTAATAAAATGGGATACCAGTAAGCACCATGAAGATGTAAAGTAAAAGGACCTTTTATTCATCGGTGGCGGGAATGCAAAATGGGACAGTAGCTTTGGAAGACAATTTGGCAATTTCTTAACAAAACTGAACATAACATCACAAAATTCAGCAGTTAGGCTCCTTGGTATTTATTTACCCAAAGGAACTGAAAAAACAAAAACATGCAAATAAATGTTTCAAGCAGCTTTATCCCTAATTGTCCAAACTTGGAAGCAACTAAGACAGCCTTCAGTAGGTGAATGGATAAATGGTGGTGCATCCAATGTAACATTCATCAGTAAAATGAAATGAGCTATCAAGGTCTATAAAGACATGGAGGAACCTTAATTGTGTTTTCCTAAGTCCAGTCAGAAAAGGCTATATACTGTATGATTCCAACTATGTGAAATCATGGAAAAGGCAAAAACTTGGGACAGTGAACAGCTGAGGGGTTAGGGGAGCTGGAGAGATAGAAAACAAGTCTATGATACTGAAATAGTGGATACATGTCATATATTTGTCTAAACTAGTTGTGGATGTTGATAATGGGAGGGATGCGGAAGTGTGTGTACATGGGGGCAGTGGGTATATGGGAATTCCTCACCTCCTGCTGTTTTGCTCTGAACCTGAAACTGCTCTGAAAGATGAAATGTGCATTGTAAAAAAAAGTACTATGATGACTTCTAGCAACTGGACAGACTGAGCTGATCATATTGTTGGCCCAAAAAGAAGATAAACCACTTTTTGTTAAGTAACTGAATTTTGGGGAAATGTTACTAGAGAATGAGGGGTGAAAAAGAAGGAAAATGCCGGTACAAGGAAAAAAGGGAAGCCAGAGTGTCAATAACTGATGTCAATACAGCTCCCAGGATTATAGAGAAAATGGAGGTAGAGGAGCAGAGATTTTTCATTCCAGGTAAGGACAGGAGATGTGACCTCAGACCCTATGAGATGTAGGATTGCTAAAGGGAAAACTGGATGAAGGACGAGATGCTGGAAAGGGATTTCCTGCTAGTCGTTCTGGGGCAGCAAGATTAACGAGAAATCCCCAAGCCTAGGCTGGTGCAGTCGGGTATACAGTCTGAAAGGCATGGGGAAGGATGGCAGACTAGAAATTACTATGAAACTGGCTGTACTGTTGAGAGTCCTGATTTCAGCAGAAACAGGAAGTCAACTAGATTGCAGACGAGAAGTATAAGTAAATGGGAACACTGAAAGAGGAAAAGTGAATAGACTGAGAGAAGTCCAACATTTGTCTAATAGGAGTTCCTGCAGATTAAAATAGAATGAGTGACACAGTGTGGAAGTCTGAAAGAATTTTCCACAATTTAAGACAAATATGAATTCTCTACTTCTGAAGAAACTCACTGAGGATAAAGAAAGGCACATTCACTCCTAGATGTGCTATAATGAAACTATAGACCATCAAAGGCTGAACTTTTAAAGCAATCAGAAATAAGATTGCTTACAAATATAGTCACATGCGTAAGATAAAAGGAATAACTTAAAAAGGCAACATCAGCTAGGAATTCTGTTCCCAGCCAAACATTCTTTCAAAGACAAGGGCAAAACTAATACTTTCTAATAAAGATGAGAGCAGGAGTAATGAAAAAAAAAAAAAAAAAAAAAAAAAAAAAAAAAAAAAAAAAAAAAAAAAAAAAAAAAAAAAAAAAAAAATATATATATATAGAAAAAAAAGTTGAAGAGATTACCAAAATGAACTAATCTTCAGCTAGATTGACCAAGGAAAAAAGATTCATGCTGCTAAAATTGGAAATGAAAGATTATAAAGGAAATACTATGAACAAGGTGCCAACAAATGTGGTTATCTTAGATTAAAGTTATCCTATGGATAACTTGCTACCGAACCAAGTGATTTTTTCCAAATTGCTTTTTTGTCTCCTTAAACTGTCGAGGAAATTATTGAGGCTTCTAAAGGTACACTTTCAGCTGACTGTGGGTACTAGTCCTCTGCATGACTTCAGGTAGACTAGAACCTTCACACTCCTTCTGGTCCTCTTCAATTTGTTAAGCCAAAATATAGAAAGCTCCTTTTTCCCCCTTGAAAGTATCAGAAATTTGGTCATTGGTCTCCTGGTAGATTAAGAAAAGCTATAGTCTCTTTTTTAAATTAAGGTGACATTGATTTACAGCATAGTATGTTTTAAATATTTTGATTCACTTTATCAAATATATGTCACCATGACTGCCACCAGATTTCTATTAGTCCTCTGCCACTGTCATTTGGACCCCCATTTCAGTCAGTCTGGGAAAAGGAAAATAAATCTTTACCCCACCCTGCTGATCAAGTTGTCAACACAAGCCACAGAGGGGGCTTTGATTTTTGTGAGTCCCCAGTCTTATCCTATACACACTCATAGCTCAGGTCTTATTTTTCTGACTCTTTTCCCTAAAACTGTTAAACTCACCTCAGCTATGAGTAGTCTTTCTACTTACATTTTGCCAGGTAGCTGTGGTATCTTGTCAGAAGGGAAATAGCAGTTGTGGCAATGTCAGATTTTTTTGTGTGTGCTTCCCTTAAATATTGCCCAAGATCAAACTTTTAGTGAGCTGGCCCCCGAAATATATATTGACAATTTGTTATTTGCAAGATCTTATGTTAGGAGATGTAGGCATATAAAGAAATATTTTGTAATCATGACAGTAGACCAGTGATAATGGCCTATATTAAAAAGACTAGAAACAAGTGTTGGAGAGAGTGTGGAGAAAAAGGAACCCTCCTGCTCTGTTGGTGAGAATGTAAATCAGTGCGTCTTGTAGAAAACAGTACAAAGAGCCCTCAGAAAAATACAGATGGTTGGCACACCCTGGTGGACATACATCCCAAAGTCCCAGGTTTGCATCCCGGGGCTTACAGGAACAACCAAGACGAACAACTAAATAAAGTACTTCCTCCTCTCTCTTCCTGCCTGCCTGCCTGCCTCTGCTCATCTTTATTCCTGTCTGTACCTTTCCTTTAAAAACAAAAGATTAAATAAGAAGATTAACTTGTGCTCTTTGCAGCAACCTAGATGGAACTGGAGGTAGTCATGCCAAGTGAAATAGAAAGGAGAAGGTAAGTATAGAATGGAATTATAAGGAATCACAACAAACAGACATATGTCAACAGAATTCACAGTATGCAAGACTAGCTACCAGGAAGGTTAAAAGGGGGCGGGAAGAAAGGGAACAATGTGGTGCCAGAGGACACTCAAACCCTGGTGGTGGGTGTGTTGTGAAATACACAGAATCCGAGTTGTGAATTCTGTATCCTAAAATGCACATAGCAATATAAACAGTAAAACAATTTGAGTTTAAAAAGGTCTAATGAGGTTAGAAACAGAAATGAAAAAAATGTTAAGGGAGGAATGCAAGTACCATAAATCATGTAAAATGTTTTAATTCTGTGGCTCATGATCCAATATTGAGTCAAAATCAATTTAGTGGGTTTATTACCACTTTTTAAGAAATTGAATGGCGTGTCCTTGTATGAAACTAGAGAACAGTTTATTAAAATGAAGTAAGTGCTTTAAAAACATTGAAATAGAGTGTAAAGTATCAAGGCATTGTGTACACTAAGAAAGTATTGTGAATTTTTTGTTACGTTATTTATACTGGAGTTGCAATGTAAAAAAATTTTTTTGTAAAGGAAAGGCACAGGCCTGAATGAAGGCAAGTAGGCAGGCAGGCAGGCAGGCAGGCTGGAGGAGAAGAGGCAGAACACTGTTTTATTTAATGACTCATCATTGGTTGCTTCCCCTGCCCCAGGTCTTAAACCCGGACACTGGGACTCGTGGACTGCACCTGGTTTAACCAACGAGGCCATCACGGCATGTTATAAAATGTTTTATAATGTGGGTTACAGTCAGAGTTTGAAAAGGTAGATCAAATATGTATCAGCAGATTCAGGAAGCTTGTTGAAGGGAGGTCTTTGAAGAGTTAAAGTTAATGGGACAATAAGAGGAAAAACGGGTATAGTAGATAGGAAGACAGAATTGGGGCCTTAAACCTGGCACTAGGAATGAAAAAGTATTTCCTTAGTAACAAGGTATACCTTAACAAGGTACCTAAAGAATTTTGTATGGTAGCTATGGAGAGTTTTAAGACCTTTTGGTTTTGAACTGTGTTAATAATTAATTGTATTCCCCTAATGGGTTTCTGATAACTTATCAGCTTTAGTGGACTTTGGCAGCTCTAGCCTTCTAGTCTGGTTGCAAACAAGTGAGAATGCTGTAATAGGCCCTGTCGGGGGTGTCCTGACCTGCGACCTCCCTGTTCCGTACCTGGAGAAGCCATTGACAGCTGACCTTATTCCCGCATGTATTGATACTTTTTCTGGAAGTCATGCAATCACTTTTGGACTTTTTTAAGAGGAGGCTAGCACTCCTTTGTAATATGTTATTTCCAGGCTTCATGCTTTTCAGAGCTCCATGTGTAAGAAGTATGCTTATTTTACTGAGTTTCTCATCTCTAATACTTCAGCAAAGGAAGGAGTGGTATAAACTGCACCATGTCTGACAGACCATTGGAGATGGACTGCATAATGTCTGAAAAATACTCTCAAGTTTAACAAAGACAAACATAAAGGCTTATCAAAAAGATGAAGGGACTCAGGGAAATTCTGCAAGAGATACCATTGCTTTTAGATCACTTGGAAAATGAGAGGATTATTACCCCACCTGACCCAACTGAAGCACTATAATTACAGGGTGAGGATAATTTAATTTTAGAAGAAGCCCAGAGCCCAGCTCGTTTCTTCAAGAATGACACGATTTGGCCTGCTCTGACTGCTTCAGTGCTTTCTTTCCCTCAGAACCCGGCCCTTAGGAACAAGCAGCATTTGAGCATGCATTCTTCCTGCCACCTGCTCCCGGAACTGACTGCTTTCCTCTTACCATTAGCATTGCCAGCATGGGGGTACGCCCCCCAGGACTTGTAGAGTGGGGTTTGGTCTCCTTTGTACAAATTCAGAGACCGTGCCATCTGGGCACGTCATGGCACCGGAACAGGGACATGGGCACTAACTAGTTCTGCATAGAAGGCTCTACTTTTGGTTCCATGGCTTAAGGTCGCAGCTGGTTTAACTGTAGAGGAAATAATCTAGAAGTCCAGCAGACTAGAACAATGGGAGTTGAATTGTGGTTTATTTTCTCAAGAAATTTGCATTTCCGAGGCCTGATATCCATCTCAATAGGATTAGCCCAAACCGGAGAGACGTCCCAGAAAAAATTAACATCTCTCCCGTTTTGGGTTAAGAAATTTGTCCCTTTAGAGAGTCTGATCTTTGGGGGAGGTGAGAACTACACAGGTTCAAATGCTTGTTCTTTTGGTTGTGAAATATGCAGAAAAAACATCGTCTATGGGTGCTCCCCGTTCTAGGATCATTTCAGAATTGAGCTAGGGAGGGAATGAGAGCAGCTAAAAAAAAAAAAAAAAAAAAAAAAAAGTTTTTATATTAGAAACACATCGGATGATTAGCGGTGTAGAGAATGTGGTAAAAGGGGAAAGGTCTTAATGGGAGATTTCCAGAAGAGGAGACTAGAGTCTCAATGAGAGGGATGGAATTCGTGGAAGGCTGACACGGAGCTGATCGAGTTTCATCCTAGGGCCCGCAAGGCGCAGAAAGGCCGGGGCTGGTCTCGCAGGCCCTGGCCAGCACTAGCCGGGGTCCGGGTCTGTCCCGCGGCGGGAGGAGCCCCACGTGGCACGCCGCGGGGAGAGCAGGGCGGGGCCGGGGAGGCGGGGCCGAGGGCCAGGGCGGGCCCTGCCGCTGACGTGCACGGTATATAGCGGGCATGCGCGCCTTGGCGAGGACGGACGCAGGGAGGGGGCCGAGGGATCTGGGTTCCAACGCGGACGCCTCGTTCTAACTGCAGCTGCAGGCCTCCTGAGGCCCTGGTTTGAGAGATTGCGTGGGGCTGGTGACGTCCTCACGAACCGCAGGTGAGGGACGGAGGGCTGGCGGCGAGTTGGCCCGGGGATGGGACAGCGCGCGGAGAATCGCGTGCCTCCAGGGCTTCAGGTCAGCGGGGTGGGTGAAGGTGGAATCACCTCCGCGCGGAGGATTGGCTGCCTGGCCCTGGGTGCCGAAGCCTCCGGCTAGACGGAAAAGATGGCCCGAGGACCGCACTCGGATCCCTACACTGGGTGGAGGCGGCACCTGGCTGTAGCGTCACGAGGCGGGGGTGGGGGTGGCGAGGGAAGGGAGGTCGTGGCTGCGCGCCCATTAACTGTGGAGAACGGGATGGGGGAGCCACAGAACGTGTCCAGGTCGTGGATAGCGCACTGAGGCTGAAAGCGGCTTACTGGACTCCAGGACAGAAAAAGCCGAGAGTAGATGGACAGCTCTTGGAGTCACTCCCACGCGACGCTGATGCGGGCACTTTGCTTTCCAGGAACTGTGCCCCCCACCCAGCCACCCCGCTCTGAAGACAAGTGCCCCCAATCTTCTGCCCGGAGCTAGAGAAGTGCGGAGGAGGGGCTAGCTAAACTTCCACCTGGCATACCCCGAGAGCACGGCTTTTTTGACTATTTTTAGTCGATCAGACCGAGTTAGGTGGTCTGGTTCAGTCTGCCCTCTCTTGGTGGCTTAGGGCAATGGGACAAAGTAGCCAGCCAAGCAGTTTCCCCAGGTGATCCTGAGATCCATTTAAGCCAATTTCCTCAGCTTTGGCTTGTGGCCTCAGTTTTTTGAGGATCTGGTGTCTGCTGGAGCCTGGGTGTCCAAGAAGACTGAACACGATTTGTTGAGAGGCTGAGTGTTCTGGGGCCTAAGGAACCGGTTCCTGGGGCCAGGATCCGGGGCCTTCTGGGTTTGGATATGCCTTCAGCCACTCCTAATGAGCCCTAGGCCTCCTGGATGGGTTGCTGGCCAGTGATGATGCTAGTTGGGGCTGACCTGGCTATCCTGGCCTCTGTCCCAGCTCTGCTCCTAATTCCCTCTCTGACCTTGGGAAGGGGTTAGTGGATACCTTCATCTCATCCACAGCATAAGATAGATGAATCCTTATCTCTTAAAGCAAGAAGCGCCCCACCCCTCAAAAAAAGGAGAGAAACTTGATGAAAAGTGTCTAAAATCATAACTTTTTTAAAAAGGAAAGGAGCAGGCAGGAATGAAGGTGAGTAGGCTGGCAGGCAAGAAGAGTGAAGAGTTTATTTTATTTTATTTCTATTTAGCTATTCACACTGGTGGTTTGATTAGAATCCAGGGCTGTGTGTCTGTGCTCCTTTGGAGGCGCTTCACCTAACTGTTACTCCACCAGGGTGCACCTAGAACCATAACTTTTAGCAGCTAGAATTAAAAACCACATCTTCCATTCCTGTTGGAGACTCAGATGAGTTTTTCATAACTTATGAGGTAACCAGGGGATAGACCTTAGTGGTCCTCTTCCTGCCATGGGTGTGCAGGTATGGCTCGAGGGTGCCGAACAAAATTATTGGTCTTTTGCAAGAGAGTAAGAATCATTAGGCTTCTTGAGCTGCCAGAGCTGGCGCTTGCTCTCTGCTGGCTCCCTGCGGGTCACTGAGGACTCTTGCAGGCTTGGGGAGAAGGCAGTCCAAGCTTGGAGAATAAGGTAGCCGTGCGAGAAAGGTCACATTGTTGTGTCTAACTAAATTCAGAGGAAATAGCAATTTACTTGAGATGAGGTAAGGTGGCAGAAGAATGCTGGGCTTTTGAGCCGCATGAATCCTTTCAAATCCTGGGCCATCCCTCTCCAGCAGGGAGAAGTTTCTTCACCACTGTGGGCCTGTTCTCACTGCCGTGTTGTCATTGTGACTGGAACATAGTAGAGTCTTGTCATCATATCTCTGTGGGATGGAGTGGGTTTTTTAGAGATCCCAGAAGCTGATTGATGTGTGGGTCTTCAGGAATGGTCCCAGGCTTAGGTTTGATTCATCTCTTTCTTAGGAGCAAGGATGCAGTCTCCTTCCCTTCTGAGTAGGTCTCTTTTTCTGTAACCTACTGGGGATTGTCTCACAGATTGACTGACGAAGGAAAAGAGATTTTTGACTCCCACTTTAGTTTTGAGAGCTATTCTGATTTCTTCAGGTAACAGTTACTTTTCTGGGCTAAAATAGGCAAAAAGGACTAACAGTGCTTGTGTATGTGTGTGCAGACTCGGGCATCATCTATTTGTGACAGCACTGGTTCTGTTTTCAGAGTCTTCCCACCTTTTTCTCTGTCCTTACCTTCCCACACCCCATTCTGTTCCAGGAAGAACCTCAGTCCATGTCCAGTATTTACAGGATCATGGGATCTAAGGGGCAGTGCTGTACATAGACTGTGTATGTCTGGGAATCAGGATCTGCTTCCCACTGTGTCAAAACAATTGAACATGTTTGCACTTGATGCCTGAAGAAAGTACTCTTCAGGCATTTTGCAAAATCACAGATGATAGGATGTGGAGCTGGGGGAACTTTGGGAATCTTTGAGTCTAGGTCATTTCCCCCATCCTCCTTTTTTTTTTTTTTTTCCCACAGCTAAAGAAACTAGATCTAAAGAACTTAATTGGTGTTCGCAAGTCATATTGCTTGCTGATACCCAAGCGGCTTGATGGAGAAAACCAAAAAAGATTTCATTTTTATTTCTATTTTTATTCCTCATCTTTTCCTTAAAAACTCAAGACTCACTCCATGCTTATTTGGAGAGAGATGGAGTTCTTTGAATGCATGATAGACGTGTCTTCTGGAGGAAATTTCTACTTCTTTTCTCTTTCCAGACTCCCTGGAGACATGGACGGGTAGGGGGTTGATGAGGTGAAGAATTGTGCTGCTAGGTCCCCAGCCAGGACTGATTAGATACCTGGAGTGGGACTTCTCTGGTGTGCTGGCAGAATTGCAGCAGATAAGGAGTCCAGAGTGCTGCCAGCCCCGGGTGCATGACCTCCCAGCAGACAGGCAGGACAGCTACACCACAAGGTCTCTGAGATCACCTGCCTTATCCCTTCTTTCCTATGACCATCGAACTCAGAGCGTGAGACCCCAGCAACGGCAGGAGAGAGGGAGAGTAGCCACAGAACCGACCCGAAGAAGAGAGCCTGTCATTCTTCACTGTGGGAAACCAGAGATCTGCCCTGGAAACTTCTGTCTGACTGTGCGCAGGCTCCCTAACCTCCTTCCTCCAGCCTCAGGCTCAGGAGACTCCTGGTAGAATAAGCTAACTGACCTGAATTTTTTACTATTAGGGCCACAGAGATTCTCTTAGTCAATGTACTTGGCAGTTAATAAAAATAACTAAATGCTGGGAATTATAAAAATCTGCGTTTTAAACATTTTCAGTTTAAAATATGTACACGTATTTTTATTTGCCAAAAGTTTGATTCAGATTAAAGTTATTCTCTTTAGGCCTCTAGGTTCCCGAAATAGGCTCACAAATAATATATAAAAAAAATCACACCTAAGGACCACCTGTAGTTGCTCTTTCCTTGATTTTGTTGAGTTGTTTTCACTAGGCTATATATCTTCATAGTTAAAGCAAAAGGGTGAAAAAACAAAACCACCGAACATAAGCCGAATATACAATGAAACATCTTGCCCACCCTCCCCCACATTTTTTGCATTGGTTTTAAGGTACTATTTTGTTTAAGATCTTGCTTTTTTCACCTATCAACTACATTAGATATTTGCATTATCAGCACAGAGAACAATCATCATTCTTTTATTGTAGCTGCATAGTATTCCATAATGTGGATGTATCATGGCTTTTTTACCAACAATGTGACCTTCTTCTTTCCCTCAACTTGGGGTGTTTACAGTATTTTGTTATTATGTATAATGCTGTAATTAATAACTGTACAAATAGTGTTTCCCACATGTACAACTATAAGAAATTCTCAGAAGTGGGATTGCTGGGTAACATGTACATCAGTTTATTTTTGTCAGAAAATTTTAAAAAGCAAAAGTTTAAAAGACTTTTGCAAACCAGTCCACGTACAGAATCCTACTTCTTAAATGTATGTACACACCTAATTTAATCCTTCTTTTCCTCTTTTGTAGCACATCTTCGTAGATGAGCAATTCTTATCTAAAGATCCTAGGATTCTTTAATATTATCCTTTGTTTATTTGGTTGTGTCTGTCGATAATCATCTAATACCATGTTAAATTAAAATTGAGGAATTAAAATATTCATTTAAAATAGTAAGCATAAGATCAATATATGTTAGCACAAACATCATCTTTTTATGGAGTAATTATATTTTACAAAATAAAAAAGAGCAGCATTGTTCGTGCTATTTTGCAGATATTTGTGATTTCAGAATAATTTATTAGATAATGAAATGACAGCTATAGGTATAACTTAAGTTTGTTGGAGCTGGGTTAATCTCTGAAAGCATATTTGAACCCTAAGTTTCTACCACAGAAATTTCTAGAAAACCCATGACTTTACAGACACACTTGTCATACTTCATGTAGCCTCTAAAATATGTCAGTAAAAAGCTATTAACATTGTAATAGTGTAAAAAAATTGCTTTTACTTCACAGACTCTCTGAGAGGGTTTCAGTGAAGCCAGGTGTCATCTGAGACCAGTTTCAGAATTGCTATTCTAGATCACCTGATTTTTGTAGAAATCAGAACTTTTTCTCTTTTGCATTTGTTTCATTTGCTGATTAATTAAAATATAATCATAGGGCATGTGCTGGTGGCCTAGTGAATAATGAGGGGAGCAGCCAGGCTACTTTGTTTTAAGTCCGAAAAGAAATCTCCCTTTAGTTAAAGACCTCAAGATGAAATCAACTTGGGTGGGCCCTAAATACAATGACCGATATTTTTGCAAGCTAGAGAGGGAGATTTGGACACACACACACACAGAGAAGGTCATGTGAAGAAGGGTGCATAGATGAGGGTGATATATGATGTGCACACACACACGCACACACACACACACACAGTAAAAACAAAGAGTTAAAAGGAAATCGGGGAATGGGCACAACAGACTGTGAGCCCTCCACTGGTGGTGGCAGTGGACCCATTTCTGGCAGGGAGACAGAAGGACTGCAACAGTGGGGCTCAGCTGAGAGCTTCCACCCCATGAAGAGGCAAAATGGTACTCCAAAGATGGTTGTAAAATCTGTATGGAGATGAACTCAGTACAAGTGGAAAGTTTCATGCTGTCTTGTTATATTTCTAAGCACCAGATGGACTTCAGAAGGCCGAGAGGAAGGAGGGCAGGAGTGGTCTGGGGCAGTTTTCTAGAAGTGGAGTTCAGCCAAGTTTTAAAATTTAAGGAGAAGCACACCCTGGTGGAGTGGTGGTTGGTTAATGGCCTGTGGAGGACACAGGCCACATACCCCTGGGTTTGAGTACTGGACCCAGGGGCAAACAACCAGTATAAACAACTAGATGGAAATAAAATTTAAATGCTGCTTCCTCTGCTCTCTGCCTGCCTGCATACTTGTCTTCATTCCTGCCTATACTTTTCCTTGTTAAACAAGTGAACAGGCCTTATTCCAGCACCAAAGTATTAGTTTCTTGTGGGCAGTCTAGCAAATTACCATAAACTTAGTGGTTTACAATAGCAGAAATACGTCTTTCATAGCTCTGGAGGCCAGACGTTTAAAGTCCAGGTGTCAGCAAGGCCACATTCCTTCTGAGGGCTCTTGGGAACAATCTTTTCTGCCCCTTCCAGTTTCTGGTGGTTCCAGGTTCTCCTTGGCTTGTGTCCTCATCACCCTAATCTGTGCATCCTTCTTCACATGACCACCTCTGTGTGTCTGTGTCCAAGTCTCCCTCTCTAGCTCGCAAAGATATCAGTCATTGTATTTAGTGCCCACCCTAAACCTAGGATGATTTCATCTTGAGATCTTTAACTAAAGGGAGATTTGTTTTTCAGACCTAAAACGAAGTAGCCTGAATGCTCCCCTCATGTTGACACATCGAAGAACCAAGTGGGTATAAAGAGATCCCATTCTTGGGATCCATATACTTTGCAATACCAGCAAACCTCTGAGCAAGGAGTTTTCTTTGAGTAGTTTTCCCATAGAATTGGCAGGACAGAGATTGTGGTACCCACTTGGCTGGGAGAGTGAACGGACTTCACAGAATTTAAATAAATCACAGAACGTTATAACTAGGCCTTGTCCAGTCCTGCAGTCCTGAAGTGTCTGACCAAAGCCAGGCCAAGATAAGGAATTTGAGTTCTTGGAACTAGATGTACAGATGCCTGAGTCTCACCTGGGAGACTCTGGTGTAGGAGAATGGAGGTGAGATGCTACCTCTGGGGCGGTCAGGTTAGGGAGTCGTGAACTGAACGTGTGTCCAGCCCAGGGCCAGCTAGAAATAGAATCCACCTTAACTCTAAGGGAAGATCTTAAGGGTGAGAGAAAAACCTTGGTCTCCATTAAGCCTTTCTCATTTCCTACTTGGATTTTAAAATTAACTTTCTTAAGGTGATATATGTTCATCTATAGGAACTATAGATGAATAAAAGATAACAGAAGTTGCTATTAAACCCACTACTAGTTTGTTGTATTTTTATAGTCTTTTTCTGTGATATGCTCTACACACTTTTTTGTAAACTTCTTTTTTCCATTTAACATAGCGTGAGCATCGTTACATGTCATTTCCCCAAGTAACTAACACTGAGCATTTACTGTACATCAGGCACTGTATTTATATGCAGGGTCTCATTTATTTTCTCAGCTGTTCTGAGAGAGTCTCTGTGAGTACTTGTTTTTTTTTTTTTTATATAAAGAAAATAATTCTCACTTCACTGAATTGAGTCGATGTAGCCTGGAAGCTAGCAGATTCAGGATTCACACTGAGAGCTGTCTCATTCAGATCCTAAGTGCTTCATGCTGCTGTGTGTGTGTGTGTGGCCTCACTTTAGCAGTCCTCTTCTAATGTGTACTTAGGTTGTTTACAGTTCACTGGTATGGGCACTCCAAGAACTGAGCTCTGTGTGGGTAGATGCGGCCTGGATGTTCACTGCCGTAGTCCCTGAACACATCCCAGGAAAGTTGGTGCTTGATATTTGTTGTGGATTGTACATTTCTACAAACTCCTTGACGCTAAATATTTACCCCCATTCAAGATAATTTCTAGTGTCCTCAAATCCCACAATCCTGGTGAAGTATTGGGACTTGAAAAGATGAATTAAAATTTTTTTCTGAAAGAATAAATGTGCAACAGCAGTTTAAAAAAGAAAGTAGTGAAGTTGCTCTTGCTTTGCCAGAAAACACAGTAATGAAAAAAACGAGCCGTCGGCATGGGATAGATGGATGAACGAGTCCAGACCTCAAACATTCTCTGTGTAGAAAGTTAGCAAACGATAGTGCTATTACTTCTTACTAGTTATGGTATAGTTTTGAGTAGTCTTCTTAGCCTCACTCTCCTCATCTGTAGAATGGGGATGATACCAGTGGTACCTTTTCAGGATGTTTTTTAAAGTTTATGAAATAAGGAGTTGTCTCATTGATGTGTACATTTAATGCAGTGTATTTATTTTTATCTGTCTTCAAATATTTTATTGAGGTAACATTGCTATACAAATGGATATAAAATCATGTATAGGATCCCCCATATGTGCAAGTTCTCCATTCCTCAAATATATGCAGTGCACCTTGCCTGCCACCAAATTGCAAAAAGTTCTTCACCATTGTCCGGTGGGACCCCACCACCACTTGCCATCCTCCCCCTACTCCCTACGCCCCTATTGGTAACCTCACTTCTGTTGCCAGTGCCCAAGGATTACTTTTGTTTCATCTCTTCCTTTGATTTGTCTATTCACATTGCACCTATGAGTGAGGTTATCTGGTATCTGACTTTCTTCTTTTGACTTATTTAACAGTATTATTCCTTCTAGATTCATCCATAGTGATTCACATGACAGGATTTCATCTCTTCGAATTGCTGGGTAGTGTTCTGTTATGAATGTATACCACATCTTCATCCAGTTGTTCATTTTCCTTTTTGTTTCCTTTGACGTTGAAGTTGAGTCCCCAAGACCTCTCTATATCGTAGAGTATCTTTCCCGTGTTGTCTTCCAAGAATTTTATGGTTTTGATCTTATGTCCAAGTCCTAGTTCATTTTGAGTTAATTTTTGTGACTGATGTTAAGAGAGTGGTCTAGCTTCATTCTTTTGCATGTGGCTGTCCAGTTTTCCCAACCCCATTTACTGAAGAGACATTCCTTTCTCCATCGTATACTTTTGGCTCCTTTGTCATAGATTAACTGTAAGTGAGTGAGTCAGTTTATGGTGATTCAGTTCTATTCCACTGATCTGTGCTTCTGTTATTCCAATACCATAACATTTTGATCACTGTTGCTCTGTAGTATAGCTCAATGTATGGGAGTGTAATCCCTCCAGATTCCTTCTTTTTTCTCATAATTGCTTTGGCTATTCAGGGTCTTTTGTTGTTCTGTACAAATTTTAAGATTTTGTATTCTATTTCCTGGAAATAAGCCTGAGGGATGTTAATGGGAATTGTATTGAATCTGCATATTGCTTTAAGTAAGATGGCCATTTTAACAATATTCATACTTTTAGCCATGAGCAGATGTCTTTACATCTTTTTGCATCCTCCTCTATTTCTTTAAAAAGGGCTTATAGATTTCATGGTATAAGTCTTTCTCCACCTTTGTTAAGTATGTATTAAGATACCTGATTTTTTTTTTTTTTTTTCAAAGAATCAACTTTGGTTTCATTGATCTTCTGAATTTTTCTTTTGTTTTCTATTTCATTTCTGCTCAAATTTATTTCCTTTCTTTTGACTTTAATTGTTCTTTCTCTAGTTGTTTTAGATGTAGGGTTAGATTGTTTATTTGCAATTTTTCTTGTTTCTTGACATAGGCTTGGATTGTAGTACACTTCCCTTTTAGTACTGCTTTTGCTGCTTCCCATAGATTTAAGTTCCTCTTTGATTTCCTCTTTTACCCAAGAGTGATTCGAGCATGTTTAGTCTCCAATTAAATTGTGATCTTCCAGCTTTCTTTTTGTGTTGTTTTCTAGTTTTGCGACATTGCAATCAGAGAAGATGCTTGACATGGTTTCAGTCTTTCTAAATTTATTGAGACATGATTTGCGTCCCAACATGATCTATCCTTGAGAATGTTCCATATGTACTTGAGAAGAATGTGAATTCTGTAATCATTGGATAAAGTGTTTGGTATATGTCTATTAGACTAGTCTGTACCATTTGGTCATTTAAAGCTATTGTCGGTTTTCTGCCTGGTTGATCAGTCCATTGTTGTAAGTGGGGTGTTGAAGTCTACTGTTATTGTGTTGCTGTCTCATTATTTCTGACAATACCTGCTTAATGTATTTAGATGCTTCTTCATTTGGTGCATAGATGTTAATAAGCATTATGTCTTCTGAATCTTGGTTTGCTTGGAATTCTTTTTCCTTCTACATTTATTTAGTTGTTCGTCTTGATTCTTCCCCCTGGCCCCAGGTCTCAAACGTGGATCTTTGGAATGTATGTGAACTATGTCCGGCAGCTTAATCTATGAGGCACCTGGGTGTGCCTAGGAATTCATTAATTATATGGAATCACCACTAGTCACATTTGTTTAAGCTCTAAGGTGGACCCTCTCTGAGGCCCAAGAGTCCAGTCTGTGGGGTTGGAGTTTGCCTGGGGAATGCAGAGTCTTTCTCTAGAGTCCCAGGTCGAACTCAAAGTCCACATGAGAGTTGTTGTTGGCCTTCAATCAGCAGTCAGGCCACAGTTCCACCTTCATCCACAGAGCAAGACTAGCTGGTAACTGTTGAAGATTCTTCACTTTTGGGATACTTTGTTCCTCCAGAGATACCATCTCTAGTACCCTTAGGCCTGGAAATGGGATTTCTTGTGGGAGGAATCTGGTGTTTCCCCTTCGTGCTTTCCAGGAATGGCAGTGACCTGGTTTACTGGGGTGCTGATCTCTTTCTGCCCAATGCATTGTCTTTTGACTGAAATGCTTTCTTTGAAGAGGCTTAGGAAAATGCTGTAGAACCTATATCTTAAGGATGTTGAGAAGATTACATGAGATAATGCAAGCAAATTGCTTAGCACAGTGCCTGGCAGATAATATAAATCCAAGCAATTCTTATTTTATTGAATATAAAATTAAAGAAGAAAGGATATGGATGAGTTACAGGGATGCTTAGAAGCACACAAGGTCCAGTGACTGCAGTTTGGGGCCGATAGCAAGTAAAGTGTCCGCAGTTAGCCGTGTGAAGCTCGTGTTCCTGCTCAGAGATGCCTCTGCTGTGTCATCTTGGCATGTAGGACTTTGTTCTCATGGCTGTCACTTGCCAGCCTGTACTTTCAGTCCAGAAGGAGGAAAGGAGGGAGCAGCACAACCACACACTTACAGTTCATTGGCAAGGACCTGTGGCCTCTCTTGGTGTGAGGGAAATATTTGACTTCACCTCTATTTGTTCCATTTTATAGGTGCCACAGTGGAGGTTTATCTGGAAAGCAGACTCTTCATTGAACAGGAATTACTGTGGTCATTGGCTATTTAGAAAAAATTAAATTGGATTCTCTTTCTCACATTGCTAACTACATTCTAGATGAGTTAGCAATTTAAAAATTACTTGAATACTTGTAAATATAAATGTATATTTCTATAATTTCAGCGTGGGAAAGTATTTTCCAAGCATGCTACTAAAAGCATAAATTTTAAAGGAAAAGTGTGATACATTTTTTTACCCCTATTTAAAAATTATCAGTAATACCAGGTAACAATTAAAAGGCAAATGGCTAATTAAGAATATAATATGATAAAAAAGATTAATATTTTTATCATGCAATGAACTCTTTTTTTTTTAAGGAAAGGTGCAGGCAGGAATGAAAGCAACAAGGCAGACAGAAGAGAGGAGGAAGAAGCATTTTAATTATTTTTACTTAGTTGTTCAACTTCTTTGTTCCACACCATGTTCCCAGGACATGAACCCAGGTCTTAGGGATTACGTGGAATGCGCTCTAGATGAGTCAGCAGACCTAACCACTACTCCAGCAGGGCACACCTTGAACTCTCACATATACTAAGATGAAGAAAGATAAAAGCTGCATTTGGCAAAAAGTTTTCAAAGGAGAGACTATGAAAGAAGAAATACACATACTGGTAAATCTAAAAATTTGTTTAACAACACTGGTAATCAAAGGTATGCAAATGAAAAGAGCAAGAATCAGTTTAAGCTATTGGCAAGATAATTTAATATTTTAGTAATCAACATTGGTAAGAATATTTTTCTTTTTTTCTTTAAAAGAAAAGTACAGGCATGAATGAAAATAGCGTGTAGGCAGGCAGGAAGAGAGAGGAGGAAAAAGCATTTTACTTTATTTTGTTGTTCATCTTGGATATTGTCTCTGGTCCCAGGTTGAACTCGAGACCGTGGTGGGTATGTGCACTACACCACTGGAACTAAACCACTAGGCCGCCAGGGTGTGCCTCGTTAGAATCATAGAAAGCACACATCCTTACACATAGACAATATGAATATTAAATTAGTTAAGTCTTTGGAAGGGTAGTTTAGCAAATTGCATCACAGTTGTTTTAAGGGCAAGGTGCAGGCAGGTAGGAAGAGAGAGGAGGAAGAAAATGTTCATATCTTTTATTCAGTTGTCCATCCTAGTCATGTCCTGTTCCTCCCTTACTGCCACCCTCACTCCCCCCTCCCTTGAGACTCAGACTTGGGTCTTGGGCTTTTATGTAGCCTGGACCAGCTGGAGGTGGTAAATTTAACCACTAAACCACCAGGGCATGCTACATCCTAAGTTCTTAATATTTGTTGATTGTTGTCCCTGTGGGCAGGGGCTGGACCCCAACCAACTTACTTCTAAATCTCTCTGACTTCCTTCTAGGAAGATGCCCTTCAGCCCTTAGGGCCTTTCCCTGTGCCCTGCTGCCAGATGGGGGTGGGAAGAGGCAGCCAGCTCACCTGAGGCTTTGACTCCTCCCGCGCCCACCCCCACCCCAAGTACTGGACCCTCCCCCCAAAAGGAGCAGGAGGAGGACAGACCCAACCTTGGTTTTTCTCACTTCCTTTCCTGGAAGTCTGAGAGGTTGGTTTGTATGGGAGCAAGTGGGTTGGGAGTCGGGGGTGTCGTGTTAGTCTAAAGAGCTTTGTAAATACCCACAGTGGGGCCTCATCATTTCCTGGAAACCAGAGGGTTGGACCTGCCCTGGGGTTTTCTTCCAACCAGAGAACTTGAGGCTTGGTGAGGTGGCCCACAGGGAGATTGCCCCTACTTTTCCCACCAGGAGGGAGCCAATGTCAAGAGCCCTGGGGGTCCCCTCCTGCCTCCTCTTTTCTATCCTGCTCCTGGTTGGATGGTGTGGCTTGTGCGTGGCATTCCAGGCCCAGGGGTAAATGACTGGCAGATACATATTTCATTGCTGACTGCTTCCCCAATGCTGGAGACTTTCCATCTAAGAGACTAGTCAAGTTCTCGGGATACTTGGCCCCTGGGTCATTTCCAGGGCCAACAAGCCATAGCTCTTCTCATCACTTTTCCCAGAAAAGGTGTGAAACAGTACAAAGTCACCCACTCCCCCAGACTCCAGGGTGGCCTGTCCAGCTCTAGGAACAGCATCTGTCCACCTTGGTTCCTCCTCCTCCATCTTCAGCTGTGGCCTTGTTTGGGGATAAACCGTGCTGTGTGCGTGGCTCTGCTGTCCAAATATTGCCTGTGACCTTGACCGCACTCAGGCCACTCCCTCTTGGCATTGCTCACGAGCCCTTCCTCCGCTTCTGGTTGAGCATTTGTGAGCATGGGATGCAGACTCTGAGTTTCCATGAGCTGCTAGAAATTCTGGAAACAGCCAGTTATTTGTGGACTTTTCTTCCCCAGCCATGAGGCAAAGTTAGCGTGTTATTTTCAGTGGAATCTTCAGATGGCAGTCGGCCCGTGCCTGCCTCCCTCCCACCACCTTCTTTGTGGGTTCCCCAGTCCACCTTCCTTTTTCTTTCCCTTTTCTACCTTGCAGATTGTATTCCAACTCCAGACCAACTTCTGACTCTCAGGGGTCTTCTCTGTTGAAGCAACCCTGCAGGGGAAGGGGTCCTGCCCCAAGGTTGCTTTTGGCTCAACTAGCGGTAGAGAGCAAAGAACAATAAAATCCTTAACTGTGTGACTGAGAACAGCAGCAGGACAGTAACACTTTCGTCCTTTGGAACCTGACTCAGTGCCAGGTACCCAGCCTCCGCTGCTGTGGAGTTTACAATCTGGGAGTTCGGGAGACAGAGTGAAAATGTAAACAAAACAGAAGAAAAGACTTTAGATAGGAATTATGCAAAGATGAAAATAAAACAAGGTTTTGGAATTCTGAGTGACTGGGAATGGGTTTTTATTTCTTACCAGGTGGTCCTCCACTTTGAGGAGGGGGCATTTGAATGGAGATTTGAAGGGAACATCTCGGGAAGGGAAGGACATTTGCGGGCAGAGACAGCAGCAAGTGCAAATGCTCTGTGGTTAGAAGGCTGCACTCTTTGTTACAGGGACAGAGACAGCCGGGATGACTGGGTCCTAGTGAGGGAGAGGGCTCATTAATAAGGTCAGTGGGGGCAACTAGGGCCAAATAACACAGTGATTAGGGGCCGTTTAGATTTTATTCCACTTGTACTGAGGTTTATTGGAGGGTTTGAAAAGTAAGTTATCAGATACATACTTTAAAAGGATGTATCATTCATCTGTACACTTAGGAGCTGAGCGCTTTGCATGTGTTTGTTATACTGAAAGAGAGATAAGAAAACTCTGGCAGTAGGTGCCAGGTGGAGGCTAAGAGATTTGATTTTTGTCAACATTTCTTCTCAGCCTTTAAATATTTCCTCCACTCAAATTCCCTGTGCTTTCTCTGCTTTACAAAGACAGCTAGAATGGGGTCTTCAGGTTCAGACAGTCCTTCCAAATCTTCCTGGAGGGAGGTGTTAAAGAACAAAGAGGATTCCAAAGGCAGGTATGAAAAATGTGCAGTGTCCACTCAGTGTTAATGTCCTCCAGCTCATCAGAGGTAGTGGTGTACACGGTTCCTTTGTGAGAATCTGTTTCTCATCCAGTCTCCTGATTGGATTCTGAGTTGCCTGCAGGGTTTTTGTATTGTGATAGTGCTGCCATGGAAGTTCCTACAGCACCTCTTTTTCTGTTGTGTTTGGGCTTGAAAGTCACCCAGACTAGAGCGTGGTCTGAGATGTGCGCTAAAATCAGAAATGCTTTCCAGGTGGGGATCCTGTTGCCCCTTTGGAGTTGCTGTTGGTCAGAGAGGGTTAAGCCTGTAAGTATGGTTAGAATGTTGATCCCTTTTTAATAGGCCAGCAGTTTGTAGGAGGTAGGGGAGAGAAAGGGCGAGTAGAAATGCAAGCACGAGTAGTTGTGTTGCTAGGAAAGTCACTTTTGCACCTTATTTTCTGGAGACTGCTATTGTACCCACTGCCTTGAGATGGGTCTTTTAAGCTGAGGATGGGTAGCTTTACAAACCACATGGGACTTTTGTGGGTGCTTATCTGAGCTTATGCCAGGAAGCAGGAACCTGGTTGCCTTGGCGCTGGAATGCATCTGTGTGTTTGCTCTTGGCGACGTCTCTCCACACGTTGTCCTGGACGGCAGAGATGGGAGAAGCAGGAGGGCAAAAATTTGGGGTCCCTATCTTCTCCCTTGCACCTTGAGAAGACATGTGCCCTTGACCTCATGGCCCTAAATAATGCATCTTAAGGGAAGCTCTAGAGAGGTTGAGGGTATGTTTGTTTACATACTCACACACACATTTGCATTTGCATTTTCATGCAGCAAATACTTGTTTAGACCCTACTGGCTTCCCAGGATTGTTAGGAACGACCAAGAATGTTAACCAAAAGTAGAGCTGTCATTCTAAGTGGGTATAGCTTTGAGACAAAGCCTGAGCAGAGTCAGGAAGAGGGCGGGATTTGTTCTGGGATGGGCTAAATGGTGCTTTTTCCTGCAGTTCATCTTTTTTTGTTGTTTAATTGAGGCCTTCACACCTTGTGGAGGAGTGCTTGGAACACATGCAGACTACGTTCAGCTTTCTGGCATATGTCCGTGAGACTTCCTACACTTTTGGGGGTGTAGGGGAGGAAGGTATGGGGTGGTGACTTTCTGATGGAGCCCAGGGCCCAAGCAAGGGAGCTTGGGTTCAGCGGCAGGTGAGGGTGAGCGGGGTCGGAGCTCGTTTGGAGACACCCTAGCCACAGGCAGAGAGACTGAGCTTTACGTTGAGCAGAGCAGGATGGATGGCCACCACCTGATATTGGGCTGCAGGGCTTTCTCTTCCAGAGTCTCAGGAAGAAGGTGCTCTGGTCACTAGGGAGACCCACAGTGAGGAAGCAGGGGATGTGGGCTTATTACCTCAGTAATTGGATGGTGACTGCCAATGACCTTGGGCCAGAGAATGAACCGTGTGGGCAGTCCAGGCAGTGGCAAGGAAATGGAAGAATTGATTCAGGAATGTAATTGCTCAATCTCCCCCCCACCTCTTCCTGCCAGCTTTCTGCAATTTGAAAATAGGAGCTCCTCCAGACCGATAGCCCACCTTCTCCTGGAACTAGGGCTTTATTATTCTAACGATGACTATTATGGTCACAGAAATCTAAGGCCTGAGATACAACCTGTGCTGCTAGGGGCCTGGTCGTGCCTGGTGGAAGGTGGAGGTCTGGGTCAGGAAGGGCAGCCCTCGACAAGGATGGTTCTTCAGTGAAGACATCTGGAAATCTCACAAGAGCTCTGGCTCTTCCTCTGAGAGCCGCGGTGCCCAGACCTGGTGTGCATCATGACCCCCTGGAGGACTTCTTAAAACACAGACTGACGCGACTGCCCCCCAGAGTTTTTGGTTCACTAGGTTTGGGTGGGGCCAGGACTGTGCTCTTTGAACAATTTCCCAAGCGAGGCTGCTGCTGCCGGTCCAGGGACTTCCTCGGTGTCCCAGCTGCCTTGATTCGGGCGTGGTCAGTCTGAGGAGGGGAGTGGGGCTTCAGCTGGCTTAAGTTGGAAGGGTTGTAAAGGGGAGATAGAGCTGAGGATTGGGGGTGGATAGTTCGTCTTTGCTGCAGCCCAGCAGTGGAGCTGCCCAGGGCCTAGCTTGTGGGGAAACCAAGCTTGCCTCTGCACATGGTGACTTGGGGTTTTATAAAGGCTCCCTGTCTGGGAACAATCTCGCTCACCTCCTAGAGGGAACCTGGGGCTTAGAAGACTCTTACCCATTTGGGAAGAAGGGAACATAAGAGGCTTCTTGTGAGAGGGCCTTCAAGGCAAGTTCTGCCCCCAAAGTTGCTGCCAGTGAGTTGGAATTGGCATTTATAAATATTACAGCAAGAGAGAAGAACAGACTTGTCTGAGTCTGATTTAGAAAATGGTAGGGTTGGTCTCTTCCAACTCTCCGGTACTTACCTTTTGCTTTTGAGGACAGTGATGTGGCTTGTTCTTCTCCCTGTAGTCTGCTCAGTACTGAATAGCTGAAAGCAGCCAGTGTCCAGAGAGGCTCTCAGCTGGGTTGAAGGTGAAGAAAGAAGCCTTGCTCTTTAGATCAGTGCTGTGTTCTCCCACTTGAATCCTCAAGAGCCTCTTACCTGATCTCAGCCTTCCGTTCTTGCCTCCTGGAAGGAAAATGAGTCCATTTCCACAGTGCAGCCAGGCGAGTCTGATCATGTCCCTGCTTAAAATGTTCTCCACTCGTCCCCACAGATGCCATCCAGCCCCCAGCTGTCCTGGACTCCTAGTTGTTCAGAGTGCCCCCTTCAGAGTCAGTCCAAATGCGGCTGTCTTCCTGGAGCGTTCCAGCCCACCCCTAACCCTTCACCAGCCCCCTTTTACCTGTTCTGCTCTCTACAAAATCCAGTTTCCTTTTGGAGGGTCTCTGACCCCTGACACTAGGCTTGACACATAGCTGTGTTCTCCAGGGCTTCCTCTGCGCAGCCTGCTCGTGCGTTTGGGGTGGTAGGACTGGCTTTTCACCAGGCATCCAAGCCAAGGTAACCTTGGGCTTTGCTCTTAAAACCTGGTGTGTTTACTAATAGCACTTCCTTTCACTATCAAGTGTGCCACTTTGGATAATAAATTACGATCCAACCTGTAAAAGTAGAGAATTAAAAACCTTTCAGACATCCCTGCTCAAAAATTCCCAGTGTGACTTGGATTCTACCACTTAGCTGTGCTCAAGTGTATGGACATCGCTTCCTTGGGATGGGCCCTGGAGCTGCCGTGGCTGACAGACAGGAGTGGACATAGAGGTCAGCTGACTGGGGAATGTTGATGGATGAACGATGAGAGCAGAGGCGACTCTTGTCCTGGCCTCTGCTGGGAGGGGGTCCGGAGTGCGGCCATGGCTGGCTCCTGCTGTTCAGACAGTGCCACTCGGTTGGTTTTGGAGGACCTCTTTGCTCCGCCAGACCCTGGCAGATGCACTGCTCTCTCCCCTGCTGGTCCAGCCCCCTGGGCCTTGCTGTCATCGCCTCACTCAGTGTAGTTAAATCAACCATAAGGCTGCCGGGCCTGACACAAGCTGTGCCCTTCCCAGCCTCCTGCCTGCAGGCACCAACACACAGGGGCTCAGTAAATATTGGTCAATGAGCAGCAGGCTGCTGGTTGCAAATTTGTTCCCTGCTTCTGGGTCAACACTAGTTTTTGTTTGTTTTTAAATATTTTCATCCTGCCCTTCCCAGCAATGTGAGGTTTCATGAGGAGAGTCAGTAAATTGCTGCCTGTTAGCACCCCTACCCCCAGGCAGCCCTCCTGCTCTGTCTGGGCATCTCCCGCCCTGGGTGGCCATCTGCTGAGCCAAAGCTTGAGGCTGAAGTTCTGGGAAATTTGCTGCAAGAAGACAACACATCCTTTTATGTGTAGGGCGTGTAGGAGGGTGGTTAGCTGGGAGGGCCAAGGAGGCAAGGGAGAATGGCCCACTCAGGCAGAGCCAGGGCTGGTGTCTGGGCTGTAGGGTACACCATACTTGGGTGGGGCATTCGACTCGTTTGAAAGAGTGGCCACGTGGACACTGTTCACTTGGTAGATGGGAAGGGCCTCTGGCTGGCGTTACTTGAGTACCAAAGCTATGAGACTGCAGATGATCTAACTGCAGTGTCCTAGGATTTGCACTGATGACTGTGTCATTATTTCTTTGACTGTGAATACCTGGAGTGTGCTGTGTTTGTAGACAACTGAGGGTTTCCTTTGCTGTGTAGAGGAAGACTGTATTTCTTATGTTTCTCTTATATTCTTTTATTCATAACTCTACCGTCCACTGGGACATGTCAGTGAGTTGAAATAGAAAAGTAAACCAAAGCACTCAAGTCTCACTGTTACCCTAACAATAGTCGTCACTAATATTAGTTGAATGTTATTCCACAGGCAAATGGTATAGAGAAATAGATCTGAATACTCTTATCAAGAAGTGTTAATTTTTCCTTGAATTGAACAGAAGGAAATGAAACTGTGGTAAAGTTCAAAGAATTTTTAGCTTTATAGAAATGTGTTTTCCATGGGAGATTGTTTCCTAAAAGAGACCCCTATGTGGTTTTAAGAAAATGCTTTTGAGTCATATCTATAATTACTTGTTTCCATTATAGCACCGTATTTATTGACTTCTTTGAAAAAACGAGGACATTCATATTTCACATTTTCACTCCCTCCTTTGCATTTCATGATGGGTTGATTATATTATTAAATTGTCCATTTTTATAACATAGCTATTGTCCAAGAGCCATAATCCTCTAATTGTTTTATTTCTTATTTGATTGGTTTTAATGCTTTCCATCAGGCATCGTAGGCATGGTATCTGATTCCCGAGCTCTTTATTTTAATTTCTCTCTAAATTAGCTATAGTTCACTGTTTGGTCACTTTTCCTTCCATGGCAGGGGACGATATTCTCTGACTTCTTGTGCTTGAGAAGCTGTTTTTGTCTTTACATATTTGTATGGCATTTTAGCTGGGAATAGTAGTCTCTTTCTCTCAGAATCCTGTAAACATCGTTGCATTTTCTTCTGCTACTGAATGTTGCTAAGGAGAAGATGAGGCAGAGTGGGTGCTGTGCCACTTCAAGGAGTTTCATTATGTTTCACAATTTTCCACTGAAATATTGAGGGGCTGGGCTATAGTTTCTTTGGGGGTACCTGGAAAGGATTTCTTTTAAATTCCATAGATTATTAAGTGGACTACATCTCAAGTGTTGAGCTTAATGCATTCAGTTTTCTTGGAATATGTTGTATTATGTCAATTCTCAACTTTTTTTCACCTTTCATTCCAGGGAAATGCTGTTACTTATCTCTTACAGCTTCTCTTCTTCCCTGGTTCTCTGCTCAGGGACACCAAGTATCTTTACCTTGCTGCCTTTGTCTTTTCCCTCTGTGTTCACTGTCATTACCTCACATCTTCCTGAGGTAGAATGTTATTCTCTGCTCATGCTAATGTATTTCACAATGGTGTTTTGTTCTTTTTCAGTAAGCCCACATCTCTCTTTAGTTCACTTTGATAAACTCATCTTTCCTCTGGGTCTATTGCATTGGGGTTCTCATTAAGTTATTCTATAGTGCGATGCAGCTGTGCGGATTTGCCATCTCGAGTTAGGTTTCACTTTCCGTTGACTTCTGCTGCACGGTTTGCTGGCAGTTTCTTCCCGCTGTCTTCATGCTGGTGCTGTTCTGCTCGTTGGCTCTAAACTAGGGTCGTCCCTGTATTCCCGTATCGTGATGCTATTTGTCACCTGCCCAACTGCAGCCGCACTGAGGGCTGCATATTTCCAGCTGTTTTCTACAGCCTGAATGAACAGTGAGTGTGGAGACAGGTTGGCATGTGCCCTCTTCAGGGATTTGGGGAGCAGTTCCTGTGTCCTGGTCAGACCACTGGCAAGGGGAAGGAATACCTGCTCTCATGGAGCTTCCCCAGTGTGCTGTGTGGCCTTGGAGTCGAGGTCCTCTTCCTGTTCCACCTGTTTGTTTTCCCAGCAACTCTCCCCGCTACTCCGTAACTGAAAAGAAAAAGAATCGTTGGCACTTTGCCCCTCCAGATTTGGAGGGGTTACTGAGAATTCTGGCTCTGGCCAGGCCAGACCGAGGCAAAGAGAAGAGGGGTGTGTGTGGTGCCTCCTGTGTCCTGTCCTCCCCCAGCTTTGAAATCACTATATCAAAGTATGCCCTCTACTTTGCTTGACTGTTGTTGACGCGCACGCGTGTGTGTGTGTGTGTGTGTGTGTGTGTGTGTTTACCATTTTTTTTACTTATGTTAACTATCAGGGGAAAGAAAATTACAATATATTTCAGTTCTCCATCTTAACTCAGAAATTTTCATTTGTATGTAGTGTTTCATGTGCTTTTTCTTAATACTCGTGAAATTCCATGAGATTGTTTTCCTTTTCAAAACCAAATCAAGCCTCCTGGGACCAGTGAGTGTTTTGGAGCCAGTGCAGTTGGGCTTCTCGCGCCGTGGCCAGTGAGCCATCTGTTGCCCAGGTCAGCGCTTCTCTTGTTAGTAGTCTTCACCCGGCACCCAGGGTCGATTCTGGGACCTCCGCCTTCACCCTGGCTCTGTCTTTTGTCTGTAAGTTTCAGCTTTTCTTTCCTTCTTCTTTTTTTCTTTGAAGGTGCAGGAAGGCAAGGAAGAGAGAGGAGGAAGAAGCACCAGTCATTTATTTTTTATTTAGTTTTATATTTTGGTGATTTTCCCCAGCCTGGGACACAAACCTGGGTCCTTGGGATGTGTGTGGCCTGCGTTTTGGCCAGGGGCAGCTGACCAAACCACTACTCCACCAGGGAGCTCCAGGTTTTTCTTTTTTCTCTTTCCTTTTTTTAACCTCTTCTAATAGAGAATCAAGGATGCGCTGACTCACCCAGAGTTATCTGTGTTTGCTTATCCCTCAGCATTTACCTTTGGTGTGGAGTTGTGTCCCTGTGGGCGTCCCACTAACCTTAGAACAGGGTGGGGATGGTAGCCTGGAGAAGGAGCATTCTATCTGAAGGTCCTTGTAGAAGGGAGCGGAGCGCCCCAGAGCTCCTATAGTAATAATTAGTGAGACTTTTAACATCCCAGCCTGAAGGATGTGCTGAGACCCCAAGTACCTTGGGGGCCTCCTGGTGTCAGTACCTGAAGGAATATGAAAGAACCTGATACTGATTTTTACATCTTTGAACTTCCATGGGGAGAAGACAGTTGAGAAAGTGTAATATGAGTCGAGTGACTAAGGCCATTCAGCAATGGGACCAAGAGCTCTGGGGGAATCACCATTTCTACCCTGTAACTTCCCTTCTCCCCAGACCCTCTCAGCCTCCGCATCCACTTCTCCATCCCCTGTGGTCACTCTTTGGTGTGAACAATCAGCCTCTTCTCTAAGTTAAGTAAAATGCTTGTAAAGGTCTTCATTTATCATCCTCCCATTTGGTCCATCCTTTGAGAGGGTCCAGGGGAGGTCACACACGTGCATCTTTTACCCCCTTCCTGTGGCTTACCAGTTGGCCTTGAAAATAATTGTGCCTTAGCAGTGTGTGCCTCTGGAGCATTGGACCTTCTCGTCTGTGTTCGTTACAGCCCAGAGGAATCAGTGCATTGGTGGGCTACCCACCAGCTGGTGTCAGGGAAGGGAGATATCTGGAGGCCTGGAAGCTCCCAGCCCTTCAGGTCTTTGTTGACCTGCTTTATTCAAAAGCTGCTGAACCCAGGCACCATGGCAGGTCACTACTTTGTCACCCCCAAAGAACAGTGAATGTCTCCTCTCAGGGAGAGGAGGTGGGCACACACATGATTCATCCCAGTAAATAAATGAAACAGAGTATTTCCAGGGGATAGAGGCACTCTTTCCAGGATGGGATACTTCTGGACCAGGCGAAGGGGAATTCAGGTGCAGAGAGCCTCCAAGAGTGTCAGGGAACTTCTGAAGTCCCACAGAGGGTCGGAGAACCAGCATCTCCACTGACTTTCTGGTAGCTTTTTCATTTCCCCCAGGAGGGCTGGGTCTAGAGCCCTGCGGACAGGCGTAAGGCCCTAAAATAATTTCTCTCTTTGAACGGAGCCAAGTGAAGCAGGGGGTGCAGAGGCTTCACTTTTCAGTGCTGGAGAGCCTGTCCTTTGAGCCAGCAGCACTTGACTCTGTCTCTCCCCAGCTGGTTTCTATTCCCCAGAGCTGCTTTCACTAGCCCTGGAAGGTGTCCTTGAGGGCAGCTGGCTCTGCTCCCTGAGGGGACTGGAGGGCCCCGCCTTCCCCAGTGGCCCATTTCCATTCTTCCTCCTGCAGAGCACCCCCCACCCCCACCCCAGTCTCACTATCCAGCTGCGCCAAGAACTGCCTGTATTTTCTCCCTCTCATTTTTCTTCCAAAGTATCTTTTATAAACTTTTTTCCCCTAAGAATAACTTTGTAGTTGAGTGGAAAAAATATTCATTGGAGCAGAAAGCACCCTTTCATGTTTGCCTAATTGTCAGATCAGAGTCCCTAGAGTTTGAAGTGTCTTCAGTAACTCCAAGGGCCCTGGACCAGCACTGTGTACCTCCCTCCAGTTGTTTTTAGGCTGTTTACTGGTTCTTGGGGTGGATTAGGTATCAAATGTTGGGCAGCAAGGCCCCGTTGGCTGAACTCACCCCTCTGTGAGGACTGGTCTGAGCTCTGTCTGTGGGCATCACTGAGTCCTGAAGTAGCTGGCTTTCTAGTGGGAAGGACAGCTGTGCCCAGGGAGAGAGACAAAAGGTCCTCTAGGGGAAGTGAAGATGGCCCTATTGGCTGGTTATTCTGATAGTACAGACCAGAGGCGCATCTTCCCAGCACATCAGGAGCCTGGGCCTCTCCAGGCTGAGGGGCCACAGGACCAGCACTTTGAGAATGCCCATCTCCACCTGAAGGCCCCTCCGTAAAGCTGCTAAAAATTACCCAGGCATCTCATAATTGAAGTATTTTGTGTTTGATTGTTCTGAATGGTCTGAAATAGCTGTAGATAAATCAGATAAATACAGCTGAAAGGAAGACAGTTGTTTTGTTGAAGTTATTCTATAGAAGGGGCCATGTAATATAAGCTGGTCTCTAAGGCGGATCTGGAAGTTTCCCCTAAATGGGTCTTCAGGGCATCTTATGCCTGGATTTGGGGTGCTTGTTGGGCATATAGAAGTTGGGAAAAATTTGTCACTGCCCATGAGACTCAGGGATCAGTGAATAGTGAATATCAAGTACTTACTGAGGTTTGCACTGGTAATTGCCTACAGCTGTCATCTCTTTGTCCCTTTTGTCTAAGTTCATGCAGCCCTCCTCCCCTTTGTCTTGAGAGTCAGCATGTGCCTTATATAGATGACTGTTCAGGTGGATGAGAGATTTTCTTTGTAGAATGTGTTTTAACCATGTTGATCTAAGATCCACCGTGCTCACTGTATTTTTTTTTCAATTTTTTTTACTTGTTCATCTTGGTTGTTTCCCCCAGCCTCAGATTTGCAAACCCAGGTCCTTGGATGTATGTGGAGTGCTCAGCCAGAGGTGGCGGACCAAACCACAGGGCGCACCAATCTTGCCCATCATAATTTAACTTTAGGTTCTTGATGGAGATTCTAGAGTGGTTAATCTCAAAGTAACACTTCCACACAGCGTCGTTTGTGCTGCTACCAAATCCATCTATTTATATGATTTAGTGTATTCCTTTGAGGATTGTCTTATGTCCCAGATACTGTGCCCAATATTTGGAATCTGAAGCCTAGAATGGCCCTGGGTATGCTTTTGGTAGGGGATTTACAGAGTGTGTGTGCAACAGACCTCAAGTAAAGTTAGCTACAGAGATAGTACAGGTAATTCCATTAGCAGCTTAGTATCTGGACTGAAAGTCAAAAGTAGAAGGTAATTATAAGTCTTATAATAATAACCACATTTTATTTTATTTATTGTAAAGTAAAGGTGCAAGCAGACATGAAGGCAAATAGGCAGCCAGGAAGAGAGGAGGAAGAAGCATTTCATATTTTCACTTGTTCACATTGGTTGTTTCCCCTGGACCTGGGACATGAACCCGGGTCCCTGAGATATATGTGAACTGGACTCCTGTGGAGATGGCTGCACCAACTGCTGCACCACCAGGGTGCACTGATAGCCACGTCTTACTGAATGCTTTCTACAGAGTTCGGGCATTTGGTGCCATCGCTCACTTCATCACATCTTTACAATAATGATTGAGGTGGCTGCCAGCTTTCTGTAGATGAGAGAGCTGAGGTGGAGAGAGGCTCAGTAACTTGCCCGTGGTTGCTGACCTGGTAAGCAGCGGGAAGAAGTTCAAGCCATGTCTTTCTGACACTAAAGACACTGCTCTAGGTGGTTCTAGAATGTTAACTCTGGTTCAGTAACCTGCCCAGATCATAGAACTGCAAGGGAGTAGAGCCCGGATACACACAGACTTGCTTTGCACCAGTCGCTGTCGTTCCTCTGTCGCAGGCAGAGGCCGGAGGTGGGTGAGTTGGGCCCAGGCCCAGGGCACTCGGAGAGGCATGGGGCTGGCCATGGGCCTGGGTTCCTGGGGTTGGTGTGAGGGGGGCTTGTGCCCCTCCTGGTATTTGTTTGTTTCACTAATTAAATTATAGCTATACTAAAGGAAGTGATTCACAAAAGAAAATACAGGTCTGCACCTTTAAGCTTTCTTTTTTTTTTCCTGCTCCTTCTCAGTTCCTAACTTTGTTACATAATTGTTCTGCTTCTTTACTTAAAATGAAACTCATGATTCTCATTTTTTATAGTACATGCTATTCTATGAAATTAATATTCATTCAACCATATCTTTCTGCTGCGTCATTTTTTTATTGCTTCTATTAGAATGAATTCTAGTAGAGTTCTTAATTCAAAGGATTTAAGTACTTTGATCAGGAACTTTTTAAAGGGTCATTTTTTTTCATCTATCACTGTCCTGTTATGTCACTAAACCTCACTAAGATGTGGTTCTCAAAATCTGTTTGATATTTTACTAAGTTCCAAAATAGCACCATCCATCCTTTACATTTGTATTTTTTACAAACCAGAGAGGCTGAGTATTTTCCATGTCTGTCCCCTCATTTCGGCAGTATAGAAATCTTTGTCATGTTTGAGGGTGTAAATTCTTTCCAGTTGTTTTCCTCTTTTTCAGTTGTAGTTTTTGTGCATGTGTGTGTATTTTTTTAAAGGAAAGTTGCAGGCAGGAAGAAGCATATTCACTTTTATTTAGTTGTACATCTTTTTTCTTTGCTCTTTTCAGCTTATACATGAAGGAGTTACACTAGTCTAAGCTAAAAGCAGACCCCAAATGGTTGTATTATACAAGCGTGAGGTTTTTAAACTTGTGACTGGATAGAAGGGAAATTCTACTCATTCAAGGAAATCCTCGCTTAATCTTCACTGAGCCAAAAGCACTTAAAATCCATGAACCTGCAGCTGGTTGTCTTTCATGCACAGTCTAGTCTCTGCAAGGAGCTGGCATATGAGATTCTTGTGCCAGCCACCCTGTGGCTGAACTGCTTCTGGGTGCTCAATGACAGCACCACTGCAGGCAAATTTCTGAAACACCTTCACTAGTTTCATTTTATCGTGATCATCAGTGAGCCCTTGGACAGTAGTAAGGGTCTTCCTGCAGTTTCTCTGTTGAGCTCTTAATGGATATAATCCTCAGTGCCGCAGAAGCAGATCATTGCCCTTACTTGCATCAGCAAAGGGGTCAAATGAGCGGAGGTTCTGGATAGCGCACATATGATACAATTCCTTTTTATTGGTGGAAACAGGCCTGCGGAAGACAGCAGCTGAGAAGGCGGACTGTAGGGTTGCAACGGCGGGAAGCTAGGGGGCCCAAGGGGGAGACTGCTGAGTACTCAGGGACTGGCGCTTGGTTGTACATCTTGGTTGTCCCCACCCCAGCCCAGGATGTGATGTGTGTGGACTGAGCTCTGGGCCAGAAGCAGTGGATCCAACTGATACTCTACCGGGGCATGATGCCATGTAGTGTTTTCTCTCTTTTTTTTAAAAGGAACTTATTGTTTTGGAGAATTTCAGTCATATAAAAAGTAGACAGGACAGTATAATGAATTACTGTCTATCCATTTTCAGTTTGGCGATTTCTTTTCCCTTCCTCTGGTCCCAGATCTTGAACTTGGATCCTTAGGCTTTAAATGGCCTGCCCAAGCCACAGAAATGTGCCATTTTCAGCAGTTACTAAATCCTACCAAATCCCGTCTCTTGCATTCTCTCATGCAAGTACCCCACCTCCCACCTGTGGGTGTGTGTGTGTGTGTGTGTGTGTGTGTGTGTGTGTGTGTGTGTTTGTTTTTGTTTTGTTTTTTTAAATAAAGGCAAACAGGCAGGCAGGGAGAGGAGGATGAAATATTTTATTTTGTTTAGTCGTTCATCTTGGTAGTTCCCTGTTTGTGTGTGGACTATGCTGGGGAGCAGCTGACCAAATTGCTACTTCACCAGGGTGTGTCTCCTTTTTTGTTTTGAGGCAAAATCCAGATAAGATATCATCTAATCCACCATCATTTCAGTACCTTTAAGGGTGATAGGCAGCTGTGATCAGTGACTGGGTTCAGAATCAAAGGAGGGACCCCTGCTGTCGATCACTGGAGGGAGAGTGGGAGGAGAGAGTGGTCTCGCAAGCTGCGCCCTCACCTGCTTTCTACTGTCACAGGCCTGCTTGTCACCATGAAGCTGCACCTCATCTTCCTCAGCTACTTCTTGCTGACCCTGCTCTGTTTGTGGACAGCTGTCCCCAAGACTCACGCCGTGTCCACGGGGATGCCAGCCATCAGTGCAGCCTCTTTCCTAGAGGACCTCATGCATCGCTACGGGAAGGGTGAAAGTCTCACTCTGCAGCAGCTGAAGGCCCTGCTCAACCACCTGGATGTGGGAGTGGGTCGGGATAATGTCACCCAGCCCCTGCAGGGACCCAGGAACCTCTCTACGGTAAGTCTCCGTCTCTGCTCAGACTGTCTCTGCCCACTCGCAGTTCACAGTCTACTTGGGTATAGAGCTTAGCAGCTGGGGAGACCAGACTGGGCAGGTGAGCTTGATGACTGACGGAACAGAGGGGCCCAGTCTGTACCCTCAGGGGTGCCTCCTAACCTCCTGCTTGGGTGGGGTCTGGAGCACTTACCAAGGCAGCTAGGAAGAGGGGCTTCTCAACCCTCCAGATTCTTCCTCGGAGTTACACTGGTGTTATCTGGAGCTGCTGGTAAGCTGGGGCTCCCAGGCCGACACAGCTAGCTTAGAAAAACAAAGTTCCTCCAAGTAACCTTGAAGATCTAATTGACTTTATATTAAGCAAATCATAAGCAGGCAGCATCTCAACTAGCAAATAAAAGGGTCTTCCAAGGGGTTGTACAAAATGGCAGATTTAGATAGGAGGAAGTGGGACAAAACAGTTAACAAGGCAGAGGATCTTAGTAGGCAGGTCACCTCACTAGTATTAATCAGGAAATTCCAGACTGATTGGTTTAAAATTCTGCTCTTGGGAAAGTTTGAAATGCAGTTAGGTTAGGTATCACATCTTGGTGGGGCTTAGCATAGTAAATCCATTTTGGTCCTGTTGTATCTTAACACATTTCTAATAGCATTTGCCACTTACAGAGAGCCCTTTCCCCATGATCCCTGGTGAGCCTGTGGGGGCCAAAGGAAAAATTCCTCCATTTGTCTTAGGTTCTTCATGGGTTAGACAAATGAACACATTAACACTAGGCACAATTCGTAAGAGAAAAGCCCAGATTTATTAACATTTATGTAAGATTTACATGGGAGGATTCTGAGGTTGCTGGTGCATAGCCGCATTTACATTCTGAGCTGAGGCTTGGAGGTCTCGGGAGAGAGGAGGGGTCTCCACTTGACAGGCACAAGACTCATCCTTACTCTCACTCTAAAAGTAAAGATAGATAATTCCCCTTTTTACATTCTTCTGGAGAATAGAGACCATTTCTTGATTAGGAGAAGGCTGGAGGCTTGGGCGTGGCAGTGGCTTCTTTGATTAAAGGAAGGGCTAAAGGTTTAGAAGATTTAAGAGGTTCTGCTTTGCCCCGGGGCTGTGCTCCACTGTCCTTGGGTATTCATGTCAGTGGGGTGTAGAGGTCAGCGAGTAAGACCTCTGAACAAGGGTCTGGGATCTGCATTTTTAATGCAGTGTCTTCCTGGGCTGTTGGGATGTGCAGCCAGATTTAGTGTCAGAGTAAAGCTATATCTTAAGGTATACGAATAGAATTCTTTTTTCTAGAAACCACACTTTGGTTACAGTGGTTGGAATTCACTCATCCCAGTACTTGCAGCAGCCTCCATTCAGAGATGGGTGTGCATCAGGCTGCATGACTTCTGCGGGGCGGGCAGGGTGGGGGATGATGATGGGTCTTCATTTTTTGTTGTTAAAGGAAAGGTGCTGGTAGGAACAGAGGTGAGCAGAGACAGGCAGGCAGGAAGAGAGAGGAGGAAGAAACATTTATTCATTTTACTTATCAATGTAAGTTCAGGAACTATGTTGCCCTCATCCTTAGAGATTGAGCCTACAGATTCCCCCATTTTTTGACAGTTCTCTCCTTTTAACCTTGGGAAGGCTGAGTTGCTACCTAGGGGCAGGTGGAACTTGGACTCTGAGCGGCTTTCTGTCCTCCCCTTTGTTTCAGTGCTTTAGTTCTGGAGATCTCTTTGCTGCCCACAACCTCAGCAGCCAGGCGAGGATTGGGAGGCGTGAGTTCCAGGAGTTCTGCCCCACCATTCTCCAGCAGCTGGACTCCCGGGCGTGCTCCTTGGAGAACGAGGAGAATGAGGAGAAGGAGCAGACAGAAGAGGGGAGGCCCAGCACAGTGGAAGGTGAGCAGGGCAAGCAGGCTGGTGCACGTGCTGCTGGCTAAGTACTGACCTAGCGTCAAGAGGGGTGGAGGGGCCCATCGAGCCCTGGACCAGGATCTTTGTACTCAAGGCTGGTCTCTGGCCTGGGATCACACTGGGCAGTGTGGCTGTTGAATGTTCAGTGCCCAACTTCTAGAACAATCTGTGGGTGCTTTCTGGGACAGGGGAAACTTCTCTTTTTTGGTTCTCATTAAACCACAAGGGATAAAGCCTTAGTTTCCTACTTTAACATTTCAAACCTTATAGAGTTTACCCGCTCTGCACTTCTCCCCTTCCCCTGCCCTGCCCTTTGCTCCAGCAGCAGTGAACTCACTGAGTTTCGTGGCTCCCTCCCTTCTGCAATCCCAGCACCAGCCATTGCTCAGCTCCTCACACATGCTGCCTGGCCACGCCTCATACTACACTTGCTGTCGTTATTGAACTCCATGGCACTTAACTTGTGCTGCCGGTTTCATTTGCCACTCCCTCTAAAAGATAAGCTGCTTTTGGACAGCAACTTGGCTGTTTTTTTTAGCCTCCTTCACAGCACCGAGCAAGAGGTGGACTCACCAAACTTTCACCGATGAGTTGGTGGCTGTCTGCCCGCCCTGATGACAGCTAATACCGAGTGGGCCACCCCAGGCCAGCAGGGCCGCCCCTACCCTCAGTAATGGAGGTCCTCGTCTGTTCTTGTTCCTCCGCAGTGTGGGGCTTCGGTTTCCTCAGTGTTTCACTGATTAACCTGGCCTCTCTCCTGGGAGTCCTCGTCCTGCCGTGCACGGAGAAAGCGTTTTTCAGCCGTGTGCTCACTTACTTCATCGCCTTGTCCATTGGAACGCTGCTCTCTAACGCGCTCTTCCAGCTCATCCCAGAGGTGCAGTAGAACAGACTCATGCGCGTCCTCTCCCTGGGCCAGTTGAGCCTTCCAGCCCCGCCCCGTGCTCTGGACAGCTGCCCCCCTCATATCAGGGGACACAAATGACTTCTCATTCTGGTTCTCAAGGGCCTTCTCTCACTCTGGGGCCCCAGGTTTGCCTCTGACCTCTTCAGGTGATGTCAGGTGCAAGGTCCTTATGATGCCCTCCCTGCCGGGGGTCTGTCAGCCCCACTTCCTCATGCGTTTCCTAAGCCTGGTTTGCTGGCGGCCGCTGTCCATGGGCCTTGGCGTTCCATTGCCCTGTTCTAGTAGAGACCTAGGCCATGCGCCAGTGGAGTAATCTACCAGCTGATGAGTAGAGTTGACCTAAAAAGTACGCAGTTCTTTTTTAAGCTGGCCATAATCATAGCTTAGAGGGCCAGGAGAGTATGATGACTGCTTAACAAAAACAAAATTAAAATGACAAAGGAGCATTCACTCCTTTGACCTTGCATCTTGACTTTTCCTGATGGGGCTGACTTCCTGGCTCCCTTACTTGACCATTTTGAAATGTTTAATTTTTTTTTCTAATTATGTTGTCTGAGGAGCTTAAAAAATAAGACCCAAGTTGACAGTCTGCCCGCCTTGTGAGCGAGTCCTTCAGGGATGGTGACAGCTACCTTGCATAGGGTCTGTATCTCTGACTTCCCAGCCCTTTGCAATCAAAAGACGCACCACAAAGGCACCAGGTGAATGCCCGTGCTCTGCCTGTTCCTTCCTCACAGGCACCACTTGATGTTGCTGCCAACTCCATAGTAGTCTCGCAGAGCTTCTCAGGGGAGGCCTCATCTTGGGCTATTTTTTTCAGCTCCGAAAACTGAATTTGTTAATTTTTTTAAGATTTGAAATGAAATGCCTGGTTCATCTGTGGAATAGAAATACAGTGATTGTACATGGTCCTCCCAAGCCTCATCGGGAGGCCTCGTGCTGGCCGTTTGGTCCTGCCTGGAGTGTATGACTGGGAAATATTATGAAAATATTTTTTGTGTGATGGAGCATTCTTGGAACTCTGGTCTCTATGCTAGAATTACTCCCTACAAAGTCAATGAAAATAAACCAAAAACCAAAGAAACTGAGCACTCTGGGCCATGGGCTGCACTCGTTTCCTTCTGCCCTGCACGCTGACTGGCATGTCCTGTGCAGACCAGACAAGTCCTGGTCGGGCTGCTGTGCAAAGCAAACAGCACAGGCAGAGTGGCCAGCCCCCATCCTTGCTCCTGTCCTGTTAAGAGAGCCTTGTCGTCCAGAGTCTGCCCGGCAGCCTGTGTCAGACCTGAGCACACCTCACGTGTGAGGAGTCAGCGCCCCCGCCCTGCCAGTCGCAGAAGCTGGCAAGAGCCACAGAGTTCCAAGGTCACATCAAATTCCTCCTCATTTCTTCTGGACTGATTGAAGGAAATTTCATCAGACTTGAATCACTAACAAATTTTCTATTTTTCTCTCTCCCTCCCTACTTGTCTCTCTGATTTTTTTCTCTTATTTCCCTTGTTAATATCCAACAAAACCTCCCTTGCTGCTGCCCATCCTCTCCACCTTCTTTCCCCTAAATGGCGACTGCTGCGCAATGGGGCCTTGGCCCTTCCCCCTGTCCTGGGTGGGACTGGCTCCCCACCCCCGACGGCAGTGTGGGGATACGGTCTCCTCTGTGTGACCGTCATCTCCCTCTGCTCCCTCATGGGGGCCAGCGTGGTGCCCTTCATGAAGAAGACTTTTTACAAGAGACTGCTGCTCTACTTCATAGCTCTGGCGATTGGAACCCTCTACTCCAACGCCCTCTTCCAGCTCATCCCCGAGGTATGGCGAGCCAGGCTCTCCCAGGAGCATGCCGGGCTCCCGGGGCGCAGTGGGGCCAGTGGGGCGCAGCGGGAGGACCCTCCCTTGGAAAGAAGGCAGGAAAGGAGGTCCTTTCCTTTTGGAAAGTAAAGTAAAACTTTGGCACAAGGAGGAGGACAGCGTAGCACGTGTTTTAGAGCCAGGCCCAGGTCCAGCCACGCCACCGGCACGTCTTGTGATGGCGTCAAGCAGTCTGAGTTCTCCGGAGTCCCCACGTGTGCGCTGCGAGCGAGGACAACACCCACCTCCAACGTTGTTTGGAAGTCACCCGGGGCCCAGTGAATGTTCTCTAATTGTTGAGTGAAAGGATGTACCGTAGCTGGGTCACTTTCTGACTCCCTGTGAGGGACTTTTGGCACAGAGAAGCGTAGAACTCATCGACAGAGTCCTTAGGTCTTGATAAAATGATCGGTGCTCCCCTGTAGGGCATTTGGGGCAAAGGCCATCCAAGTGAAAGGCAAGCCTGTGTTGCTTAGAACACCCTCACACCTCACCTAGGGGAGCCAGAGTGCCCTCCGCACACAGGAGGGAGCTTCGTCTTTGTGGTGTGGCAGGCAGCTTGGCGAGGTTGCGTCTTACTGTGATCTCTGCCGTAGACCTCCCAGTCAGCACAAGGCATGTCATCACAGGTGGTCCTGCAGGCCTGGACACAGCCCCACTGAAGCACAAAGATGCTGCTGCATTCTGCTGACTGCGCTTTGTTTTCCAAGATGTGGCTTTGTGTTTTCTTTGATTATCTTTTGATTCACTGTGATGTCTAGAGAACAAGTAGTGACTTACCTGTTCCACACATATGGAATCTGACCTGCACAGGAGCACATATCTTGAGGGCAGGTTTTATAGTTCCTCTGCCATGCTCTTGTCCTCTGCCATCCCTTGTGGCTTTTTGTGGAGAGCTGTTAGTTCCTATTTTCACTTCACTTTTTTCTAAGATGATTTGACTCTCCCAGAAGGTTGACCTGTATGTGTTGTTTCTACTCTAGAACTTGACCTTAGGTCTCAGAAAACTATAGCAGTGGGACAGATTGCATTTGTCTCTTTAACACAAAGGGAAACACCTTCTAAGCTGCCAGGAGTTACGAGTATTCATGAGCACTTTTCTCTTTGGCTGATTCATGAGGAGCCTGGAGTTTCTGAGGTCCGTCAGAAACTGAGGAGAACTGAGGAGCAGATGAGTGGACACACTCGCACAAGGCCCGACACGTCAGGAGCAGCACTAGGAATGGAGTCCCCTGATTCTGATACTTGTCCCTTCCTAGATGGAGTCTTTTCCCTTTTTTACCCAAAAATTGATGGAAGCAGTAACACTGTCTGCCTTCTTGGCTCCATGGTCGCTTGGAAGTCTGTGGTCAGGAAGATGCCGCAAGTGTTAGCGAATAGATTTCCCATTTTAGAAAATATAATCACACCATCTTCCGTTATGTTTACAGCGAAATCAGCCAAAGACACTCACAATGAAAATAAACAAGTGTCTTCTTAAAATGTGAATTTGCTGGCAGAGTCTGCCCCTGTAGCAAAGCACCAGGAGAAATGCAGAGTGGGTCCTCCTTAACAGCAGAAATCTATATATAAGGCTGTTCTTCCTGAGGTTAAAATTCTAAAGCAGTCAGTCTTGCATCAGAAAATGAGCTGGAGAGAATCTAGCAGGCCTAGTGATGTGGCGTGAGGGAGACACGAGGATGAGCTTGACTGGAGAGGGGACGGGTAGATGACATCTCCTGCTCTAGAATCATATAGTCGTTAGGGGAGGAGAAGGAAGCAGGCAAGGCTTCAGACTCATTGTGTTTTTCTGCTCCCACAGGCTTTTGGTTTCAATCCTCTAGAAGATTATTATGTCTCCAAGTCTGCAGTGGTGTTTGGGGGTTTTTATCTTTTCTTTTTCACAGAGAAGATCTTGAAGATGCTTCTTAAGCAGAAAAATGAGGTGAGGCTCCGTGGCTGGAGATGGAGTGCTGTGGGGAAGTATGGGGAAGCGCCTGTCTCAGAGAACATCCCATTTGGTTGGTGGCATTACCGTACTACCAATACCGTACTACCAATACCAACCTGGGTCCTCCCGCCAGGAATGCGGACCCATAGGCTGCACGCAGAGACATCGCGCGACACCTCACGGGACCGTTGGCGGGGGTGATGGCGGCCAGGCAGGAATGTGGCCCCTTTGTTTTATTCTTGATTATTTCCTGAAAGCACTTTTATGCCTTTAGGAAGTTATGGAGTATGGCTGCTAATGAATAGGACTGTATACTTAAAAGATGCCTTTAGTACCTTGTGTATAGTTAGCCCTAAATAGTTACTAAATTGGATAAAATTGGCCACTCTGCAGGAGAAGGCCCAACATTTTGAGCGGTGCCACCTCACGGAAATGAGTGTTTATCCTGAGGTGGTTGCTTTGACATCTGGTCCTCAGTTAACCCCTACCTACCTTAAGTTCAGCTTCAAAACAGCTTTCCATAGGTTGCCTGCTTGTGTTTTCTGATGGTGGGAAAGGGGTCTTCTAGCACCTGGAGCACTTACTCAGTGGATGCTCAGTCCGTGTTTGGGTGTCACTGACCCCTCCCTGTGACCCCGCAGCACCACCATGGACATAGCCATTATGCCTCTGAGACGCTTCCTTCCAAGAAGGACCAGGAGGAGGGCGTGACCGAGAAGCTGCAGAATGGGGATTTAGATCACATGATTCCTCAGCATTGCAGTGGTGAGCCTGATGGCAAGGCCCCTGTGAGGGATGAGAAGGTCATCGTGGGATCACTGTCTGTCCAGGTCCGTGTGCGGTCTGCTGCTTGGTGGGGGCCTTTAAGCAGTGATGGCTTTGAGACTCAGGCCTACTTCACAAGCCATTGACCCGCCTTTGACCGGTGGCCGTGGGGGCGGCCTTTCTTATAGGACCTGCAGGCTTCCCAAAGCGCCTGTTACTGGCTGAAAGGGGTCCGCTATTCTGATATCGGTACTCTGGCCTGGATGATCACCTTGAGTGATGGCCTCCACAATTTCATCGACGGCCTGGCAATAGGGGCCTCCTTCACCGTGTCTGTGTTTCAAGGCATCAGTACCTCGGTGGCCATCCTCTGTGAGGAGTTCCCGCATGAGCTCGGTGAGTGTGCGCCCTCTGTCCTGCTTGCCCCCATGTGCAGCCATTCTCGCTGCACTCCCCCCACCTCAAAATGCTTATTACAGTGAACACAGTCTCTCTTCTGTGTGAAACTGACCAGTATCTTAAAAGTTGAGTTAATCATTGACGACTGATCGTTGAATGATGGGTTTTTCTTCTAGGGATGTTTGCTTCCTTTTATCTCCCTCTCCTGGGGCTCAGCTTTCTTACCTACACAGTGGGGTTAAGAATAGTACCTACCTCTAGATTTATTGTGAGGATTAAAGGGGGAAAGTAGTGAAAGGACTAAACTATGAGCCAGACTCTTAAGTGCTCAATGCAGATTATCTCTTACTTTAACTTCCAGAGGCTGAGATAATGTGTTGAAAGTCTGGCAGGTAAGGAAGTAGATACTCCAGGGGTTAGGGAAGTCCTTAGCTTTCTCAGAGGGACAATGTAAAAAGTGTAGACTTTGGAGACTGAGAGATTCAAATTCAAATCCTGGCTTTGCTATTTATTGATTTGTGACTTGGACAAATACTTTTCTCAGTCTCAGTTTTATTTCCTAAAAGTACCACTCCTTGTAGTCGTGAAGAAGGATGCTCCTGTTATCTCGCCATCAATCAAGAGAGAAACCAGGCCGCTACTGGTTGGTTATCTGTTTTTAAAATCCCCTGCCTTATTTTCAGTCCGTAAGCTGGAAGTACCTGATGAAGATTATTTTATATCTCAGTCTCATCACTGCCCTCGTGAGTCTGGGGTGATTTTTCTTCACCCAGACTTGATCCCGAGCTTTGGCATCCTGTGCCCTCGTGTTCTGTCCATACCCACCCCTCTTGTTCTCCCCTTTTAGGAGACTTTGTCATTCTGCTCAATGCTGGGATGAGCATCCAGCAGGCCCTGTTCTTCAACTTCCTTTCTGCCTGCTGCTGTTACGTCGGGCTGGCCTTCGGCATCCTAGCTGGCAGCCACTTCTCTGCCAATTGGATCTTTGCGCTGGCTGGAGGGATGTTCTTGTATATCGCCCTGGCTGACATGGTGAGTCTCCCATCGTCCACACCGCGGGGGCAGAACTGGACCGGACTGTTGCATTGATTGATGAGGGGCCAGCTATGGGGACGTTACTTTGTTTTCAGTAACAGCTTTATTGAAGAGTCATTCCCATATCATGCAGTTGATCTGTTTCAGGGGTACAGTTCGTTCTGCCTCTTAATGGAACATTAGATTTTTCCACCCCAAGGAAAGGTGTGGGCAGGAAGAAAAAGAAGGAAGAAGCACTTTATTTATTATAGTTAGTTCATCTTGGGATGGGAATTTGGGATCCTTTATAAGTAAAAAGAACAGAAGGAAAGAAAATTGCCTAGTTATTCTCCCCTAAACACCATGAGTTTGGTTTTTCTTTTCAGTTTTTTGTCTCAGTGCATTATGTCTTTTTAAATAACCTTAATCACATTGAATATGCAATTTTCATCCTGATTTTTTAAATTTAACATATCATAGGCATTATTCATATTTCTTACTCTTTCAAAAATTGTCCTTTTTAGTAGCAGTATTATTTGGGTAGAGGATATACCTTATTTTCCAGAACTAGAATTGCTGGCTCAAAATGGATGCATGGTTTAAGACTCTTAATATGTATTGTCAAATTTCTTTCTGGAAGAGTCTACTCTTTTACATTATCAGAAGTACCTGAAAGTACACCATGCCTGCTAACATTTGATATAGCCATGTAAATGGTTTGAAATTTGCTGCTGAAATACCTGACTTGTTGCATCGTTTTATGACTAATGAGTTGATTTCTTCGCTCGTTTGTTGGCATGGCCTGCTTTTTGGGGAGTTGCATGAATCATTTTCTGTATCCTTTGAAAATACTATTTTTCAAAGGTATTTTGGCGTGCCCTGGTGGAGCAGCAATTGGGTCTGTTGCCTCTGAAAGAGCAGGTCACATGCCTCTGAGTTCAAGTCCAAGGCCTGGGGGAGGCAACCAGTGTAAACAAATAAGTAAAAATAAAATAAAGATGCTTCGTCGTCCTCTCTCTTTCTGCTTCCTTCACTCCTACCGACGCTTTTCCTTTAAAAAAAAAAAGAAACTGTTGAGCTGATGATAGTACTGGCCACCAAAATTCAGTCTCACCCACAGGAAAGTGCAGGTTCTCTCCTCGTCGTGACACCCCTTCCCAGGTTCAGATACTGTTTTGCGTTATTTGAGTTATAAAGGTCTCATTGTCACTGTCTCTGGGCAGCACAAGAGACCTAAAGTCAGAGCAGTGTTGTAGCTTTGCTGTCTGCCCCCTAAAACAATTGCTCAGTTTCCCAAAGAAGTAGTAACGTTTTGGCAGCCAAAAAATCTTTTCCAGTGTTTTCAGTCTGCTGTAAAGTTTAGTTTTATCAAAACGGTTATATGTCACAGTTATTTTATATGCTGTGTTTATATGCATACATGTAAAATCATATGTATGAGTATTATCAATGTCACATATACTGTTGTTTCTATTATAATTATATAGTGTTATTGTATTATAAATTGCACTGTAAAAGCGAAGAGTATAAAAATGATGGGCTCTATGATACGTAGCTCACTGAACTTGCGAGATTAGGAAAGGAGCTGTAACTCGTTTCCTTCTTCTTCCTCAGTTCCCTGAGATGAATGAGGTCTGCCAAGAGGACGAAAGGAAGGGCAGCGTCTTGGTGCCCTTTGTCATCCAGAACCTGGGCCTCCTGACTGGTTTTGCCATCATGCTGGTCCTCACTATGTTTTCAGGACAGATACAGATTGGGTAGGGCCCCGCCGTGAGCTGCAGGACTGGAAGTCGGGCCCGGGCCCGAGGATGGGCATCCACAGCGCACCTCGGAAGAGGCTTTTCCACTACAGACCTACACAGACCGTGTCGTTCTTGCATTCAAATGTCAGCTGGTTTTCAAATGCTCTGTACCAGGAAGATGCTGCCCTGGTAAGCAGTCTCTAGGTAGTGCCGCTCCCTCCTCTCTCTCTCTCTCTCAGCTGAGCTCTGGAACCGCGAAGTAGCTTTGCAGACAAACCTGTCTTTTTTCTCTGATTTCCCTGACATTTCCCTTCAAAGCAGCAATGGGAGACTTTGAATCCTTTGCCCTCCTAGGCAAAAATGTAGCCAGTGGACATAACTTGGTTAGAAATATCAGGAGGTGAATATAGTTTGGGGCCCATGAATCGAAATGTGTGTCCTAGACCTCAAGGATAGTGAATTCTCTTTTTACTGGAATCCTCCTAATATTTCAAAGTCTGCTCATTGCCTGTTCTCTCAAAGAGAACTGAAAGTTGGAACAGATGGGTAGGGCTAGAGTGTAGGCGCAGGTCATCCTGAGTGAGGGGAAGTGGACTCGTGGCATGTGTCCAGTCCTGATGGTGGCTTCTTTCCACCAGGATGCCCGACATTGGCTTTGTAGCTGTAGCAGGAATGACCTGGCCCTCCAGGTGAACTAGCATGTAGGTACATTGTCTGACGGCCCCTTCTTGCAGATGACACTGACGGAGTGGAGAGCAGAGGATGGAGATCTGCAAGAAATCACTTGGATTTGCTGTGATTTCCATTTCCCGTTCCCCACTTAAATTTCTGAGAGACTTTCTAGCTGCCCCTCCACTCCCCCCAAGCACATTTTGGGCACGTGTATGATGCTGGTGCTGGAGGGGAGACGGCACAGATTTACCTCCCCAAATCAGCACTTCTGCTGCAGTGTCGAGTTGATGTGTAGAATTGGAGTGTGGTTTGTGCTTTTCTTAGACACCTTAGGGGCTGGTAATCAGAAATGGAACCAGTGCCAGCAAAAGCTTAGGATTCATTGAAAGTATAGAACTCCATGAGGTAAGGTCCACAGCTTGAATTGGGACTTTGCTAATGTTTGCAGAACTGCAGGCTTATTGACTGTGTTGGGATGGGTTTTGACGGCACTGCCTTCCCCTCGTCCCCTCCCCCCAGACAAAGGACAAATCCTGTATTGAATTAGCAGTAATTGTCCTCACTCCTCAGAAAATGGATTTATAACCTGCCTTCGAGACTGTAGGCCAGCCTCAGGCACTGTGGAGCCCTCTCCTTGGGACACTGGCTTCAAGGGGAGCTAATCTCCAGGTTCACTAGGTGAATTGATTTATTATTATCATATTGATAATATGAGATTCTTTAGCCACTTTGGGGAGCTAATCTCTCCAGAAGCCTTTCTTGTGGTGCCCACAGTTGCAGCCCAGGGGCTGTGTTCACTGATTTGTGCATGACTGACAGGTGCTGGTGCATCCAACACCTGTGAATTCCTCTGTTCTTACAGACAAGCTAACTCTATACAAGAATTCCAAGCAGCGCCTGTTTTGGTTTTTTTCCCCCCTTGGGAAATGTCCCTCAAACCAGTAATATTCATAAAAACAGCACACACAGAAATAACTGCTTTATACATTTTATCCTCATCTTGCCTGTTGACTCTGATAGATTTGAGAATGAGCTAAAGGAAGAAAACTTCAGTTATCAGGGTTGTAGATTAGATATCAGTACTGACTCCTGATTGGACTATGGTTCAGTTTTACCAAAGAATCAGTTCCTTGAATGTTGGAATCTAACTTTTTTATAGTGTCATTATTCTTATCGTTACTGTTTGAAAATGATTCTCCGTCTTTCTGTCTTTATTTTTCTCAAGTTGTTACTAGGAGCTAGCAGACAATAACACTGAAACCTGAAGACGTTAGATGATTTTGCTCTCCTTAAATCACACTGATGTATTAAATCTATAATTGTAGCATTCCCTATAGATCTGTCATTCCTTACAACCACCATTATTCTCGGGATAGAATACTAAGGTAGAGTTAGTGGGTTTCTAGTAAAGAGTAAAATACGAAGTAGTAGGGCGCTTTTCCATGGCATGCAGCTGGCTTCTGTCCTTGCCCCAAAGATCTTTTGTGTCTAGTATCAATCTGGGCATTTCCCTCATTCACGCTTCACCTTGGGTTTGAAAAGAAGGCTTCTCTGTTTGGATATCCTAAGACCTGGAAGTCCTCCCAAAGAAGTGGTACTGTGTAGGGAATCTGCTTTAGCAGCAAATCGTCTGATTTTTGTAAAAGAGGAGAGGGTAGGTTTTTATTGTTATTTCCTTTTACAGTTCTACAGTTCCATCACAGTATTTTTTAAATAACTCAGGTGTTATAAGAATAAATTAGAAATAAAATAACTTATGTGAACTGTAAAAGTTTTATTTGTAAGATTCTATAAAGCTGTATTCTGTTACTTGAATCTTGTGATCCTTTAACGTGGGTGTATTTAGGACTGTTGGACACAAGGTGGCGATGGTGGCTCACTGACGTTCAAAACGGTTTTCCCCTCCGGCAGAAACGGGATCTTATAAGGAAGCTTAGACATATACTCACTTCAAAAATCATTAGCCTCTCTTTCACGGAGCCTGTGACTTCACTGCTGTCTGCTAGAAGAACATTAGTGGTGTTTCTCCTATGAAAAACGTTCACAGCGCATTAATAGCTACTATGTCAGACCACTGCTCGAAGTTGTTCAAAATGACATTCAGGGACGCCCGGTGGAGTGGTTTGATCAATTGTCTCCAGCAGAAGCACAATCCACATACATTCCCAAGGACCCGGTTCATGTCCCAGCCAGGGAGAACAACAAAGATGTGTAACTAAATAAAAATAAAGTGCTGCTTTCTTTTCTTTCCTACCCGCGCTTTTCCTACTCGCCGCTTTTCCTTGAAACCATGGTGACATTCTCTCCATCTCTCCATCTGTCACCTCCTGAGAGCTTCTCTGCCTAACCAGACTGGGGTCACTGTCTCTCTTACCTGCTCCGTGCCTGGGCTTACATCGTGGTTACTGTTTGTACACCCACTTCTTTCTGGGGGGAGGCTGTATTTGGTTTCTGGCATTTCAGCACCTGTCGCACAGAATGAGAAGACCAGAAAATACCTGGAAGCTCTGTGTTTGAGAAAAGGCTCCATTTTCACTGGATGGCAATTCTATTGTGTTTTCCTGTTTGGAGTTTTGGTTTTGCTCACACTTGCTTGCCTGGGCCTCCTTTATTTAGAAACAAGTTTCTGAGGTGAATTTGTGATCCATATGGAACAGCCAAGCAAAGTCAACAGGTCATTAGGAAGACTCACACTTTCAACCCTAGCCCTCTCTTTGTAACTGCTTAACTGGTGGAGCCATTCCATATTTTCAGGGGAAGACCAGTGCCCTTCCTCTCGCTGCTTCTCTACTGTTAGTGGTATGGAGGATTTGAGCAAAATCCATTTCAAGAAATAATATTAAGACACCAAATGTGGCTTTTGATTTGTGGGAAAACAAAATGCTTGTCCATTTTAAGGATTTGTATATTCTTAACCTAGTGTGAAATAACTAGACTATTTAAGGATAATAGTTTCAAAATCCAACAGAAATGAAATGGTTTCATCCTGGAAGAAACTGAGTAACAGTCTATTCCTGATAGATGTCATGTTTAGATCATGTATTTAAATAAAAAATTTGATAGTTGGAAAAGATCTATAGGTTGTTATCAGTCTTCAGCTAAGTACATTTAGAGCTGACAGCCAAAATACATTCTTTCCAACCTCACAATGCCTGCTTGCCAATTGTCTATTCAGGGCTTGTTTTAAACAAAGGGAGGGAGTTAACAAACTATGAGAGCAATCTTTGACCCTGGTAGTGGAGAGGATTCCAAGATGGTGGCATCAATTATAGTTAAAGAATAACCCAAAAATATTCTAACCAGCAATCATAAGCCAGAAATAGTAATTTCTTCCACTAGGCTCTGAATTTTTTCCCCATTTATCTGTGGTTTGCTTATAAATCTTTGGAACATTGAGATTACCTGACAATAAGCAAAATAATTCACACAGGTTTTTATAAATACATGCAGCAGAAAGTCATTGGGAAATCCCTAGTGGAGACCTCAGACAAATCATTTGATGAAATAATTCTAAATGTAAAATATCCCCTTCAAATGTATATTGTCCTACCCTTGACTAATTTGTGTGTGTGTGAATACATTTATTTCCTATGAGGGTGGAATATCGCTGTCTCAGGGTAGGGGACAGCTAGAGGAACTTCTACCCTGAAGTGGTAGGCTGTGCTGACCAGGCCGGAGGCTGGAGAGCAGACTGGAGGGGACAGGGAGGTCTGCAAGGGGGCATAGGGAAGCTCTGACATCCTCAAGAGCAGTCCAGACCCACCCAGTCACCAAAACAAGAACGAATCAAGTGTAACAGTGGCTTGAGGCAGGGGAAGAGGGAGGGACTGGGTACATCACACCCAGAGCACACTAGCTCTGGCTCACCTTCTGGCCTGACTCGTCCTGGCACCTCTCTACGAGCCAGACCAGCTTCCCGTGCAGCTACTGGAGGTAGCAGTAGGCCTTAACGCATTGCTACCACCATATGACCAAGGTCAGTGCCAGGCCCTGTGAGCCATACATCTGCAGATGTGGGATATAGGACCAGCAGGAACCAGAGCTATCAAATACCTGGATGCACCTGTTGCACCAGTTAGCCACAGAGATGTTCCCATTGTAGCCCATAGCTACTCCAGGGGGACCCTGCATAACTCACTGTTTTCACTGTGGAAGCCAAACTTGAAGAGGAACTCCCTGCAGACAACATGCAACTTCACAGAATGGTTATGGAAATCCATCACCAATCACATTCCTGTTCACAGCCACAACATGGGGTCCTGCAAAATGGCAGTCGATAGTCCCACAGCCCCCAAAATAGCTGTCTAGCTGGACATTGGGATGAAAGTGAAGAGGCAGTGGTATCTGTCCATTTGGTCTATGACCACACCCCTGGGTCCCATGAGGTAGCCAGTTGCAACGCTGACCTTGAATTTGCTCTCAGTAAAAAGGAAAATGCTGATCCAATTGTTATGGTTGGTCACAATAATGTCTCCATTGGTCTTCTACTGCCATACCTGTGGGGAGCTGCAGCGACCCAGGTGAGCACCCTCGAGACCCCAAATGGACTTGAACTGACCCTCAGTGGGGAAAACCTGGACACACTAGTTGCTGTCTGCTACACTAAACGGCAGCTGCTGTCTGCGACGCAGCCACTGATTGGTAAATTAGACTCCAGGACAGCCAGTGCAGAACATGAGCTTATCTTCAATTGAGTCGTCTTTGCATCTGCAGCCCGCACTGAACTTGAGGCTGAGCCTGTTCACTGCCAACTGGAGCATGTGGCTCCAGGAAGCCACATTCAAGAAAAGAGGAGGCACTTGACTGACGTTTTTAAATGCATCAAAATTGAAGAATGACATCCAAGCCAGTTAAACGGAAATTCCTTCCAAAACATGTTAATTTGTGGATATTAAGAGAAAGGAAAAGAACTAATTCATAAAAGATAACAAAAAAAAAAAAAACAAAAACTTAAAGAATCAGATCTTGGTGTACCCCGGTGGTCTAGGGGTTGAATGCAATCCATATACATCCCAAAGTCCCAGGTTTGTATCCTAGTACTGGTGGGAACAACCAAGATGAACAACTAAATAAAATGAATGAAATGCTGCTTCTTTTCTCTTTCTGCCTGCCTGTCTCTCTGCTTACCTTCATTCCTGCGTGTACTTTTCTTTTAAATATAGTTTATTTAAAATTTTTGTTTTTCTTTTCTTAATTTAATATTTATTGAGGTAACTTTGACTTATGCAATAATACAAGCCCATACATGCAGGTTTCCCATTCTTACATGACAACACACTTTACCCACATCAAGTTACCAGAAGTTCTCCACCACTGTCCATTGGACTCCACCATCACTTGCCCCCAAGCCCCACCCCATTCCCTGCTGGTAACCTCAGTTTTATTGTTACTGTCCAAGGGTTGGTTTTTGTTTAGTCTGTTCCTTTGCTTTGTTTCCTTATATTCCGCACATAATTGAGATCATCCTGTATTTTTCTCCTGACTTATTTCACTCAGCATAATTTCCTCTAGTTCCATCCATGTTGTTGCAAATGGCAGGATTTCATCTTTTAAAGGGATGCATAGTAATTCATTGTCCATCGTGTATATGTACCACATCTTTATTCATTCATCTGATGATGGGCACTTAGGTAGTTTCTAATTCTTGGATATTAAAAATAAAGTTGCAATAAACTTGGGGGTACATATATGTCAACAAATTAGTGTTTTTGTGTCTTTTGGGCCAATACCCAGAAGTAAGATAATAGTGTTATTCAGGGTTTCTATTTTCAATTTTTTGAGCAATCTCCATACTTCTTTCAATAAGACTTGTACCAATTTGCACTCTCAAAAATATGAAAGTGTTTCCTTTTCTCCACAACCTCACCAACATTTGTTGTTTCCAGACTTTTGAAAAATAGCCAATCCCACAAGTGTAGGATTATATCTCATTGTTTTGACTTGCATTTCCCTAAAAACAGTGAGGAATAACATCACTTTATGTGCCTGTTGGCCATCCGTATGTCGTATTTGGAGAAATGTCTATCCAATTCTTGTACCCACTTTTGATTGGATTGTTTGGTTTTCTGTTGCTAGGTTTTATGAGTTCTGTGTTTACTTTGGATATTAAGCCTTTGTCAGATGAATGAGGTGCAAATATCTTCTTCCAGTCAGTGATGTGTCTTGGTTTTGGTGTTGGTTTGTTTACTATGCAGAAGCCTTTTAGTCCCATTTATTTTTGTTTTTATTTCCCTTGCCCTGGAGTTGATTTCCCAAAGACCTTTCTAAGGCTGATGTAATGGAATGTCTTACCTATGTTATCTTCTAAGTACTCTGTGGCTTCTTGTCTTGCACCCAAGTCTCTAATTCATTTTGAATTAATTTTTGTGTATGGTGTAGAGAGTGGTCTAGACTCGTTCTTTTGCATGTGGCTGTCCAGTTTTCCTGACACCATTTATTGAAAAGACTTTCCTTTCTCCATGTATGCTCTTGGTTCCTTTGTATTAACTGACCATATATAAGTGAGTCTATTTCTGGTGATTCCATACTATTCCACTGATGTGTGTCTCTGTTATTATTCCATAAAACCATATAGTTTTGGTCTCCATAGCTGCATAGTAGAGCTCAAGATCTGGGAGTAGGATATCTCCAGTTTTGTTCTTTTTTCTCCTGATTGCTTTAGTTATTCAAGGTCTTTTGTTATTCCATATTAATTTTTTTTTAATTTTGTTCTATTTTCTTGAAAAATGTCAGTGGAACTTTTGGGGGATTGCATTAAACCTGTATATTGCTTTAAGTGAGATGACCGTTTTAACATGAATGAGGGCTATCTTTCCATCTCTTCGTATCTTCCTCTATTTTATTTCTTTTAGGAAAGTAACAGTTTTCATTGTACAAGTCTTTTACCTCCTTTGTTAAGTATATTCCAAGGTATCTGATTCTTTTTACTTCTGTTGTAAATGGGATAGTTTTCTTGATTTCATTCTCTTCTATCATACTGTTTGCATATAACAATGCAACAGATTTTTGTACATTGATTTTGTAGCCTGCCACTTTTTTGTACTCATTAATTCTAGTAGTATTTGATGAAGTTCTTAGGATTTTCTACACATATTATCAGGTCATCTGCAAATAATGATAGTTTTACTTCCTTCTTTCCAATTTGGATTCTTTTCATTTCTTCTTCTCACCTAATTGCTCTAGTTAAGACATCCAGCACTATGTTAAATCGCACTAGTGAGAGTGAACTGCCTCTCTTATTCCTAACTTAGAGGAAATGCTTTCACTTTTTCACCATTGAGTATGATGTTGGCTGTGAGTTTTTCATATGTGCCCTTTATTATGTTCTATTCCAATTTTATATCATGGGGTTTTTTAAACCATAAATGGGTGCTCAATCTTTCAAAGGCTTCCTATGCATCTATTGGTATAATCATATGATTTTTCTCCTTTTCTTATTGATGTGGTATATTACATTAATAGACCTGTGTATGTTGAACCATCCTTGCATCCATGGGACTAATCACCCTTGGTCATGATGTATTTTATGTATTCTTGGATAAGGCTTGCTAATATTTTGTTGAGAAATTTTGCATTATTTATGTTCATTGAAGATATTGGTTTGTAATTTTCTTTCTTGGTGATATCCTTATCAACCTTGGCATCATTGTGATGTTGGCCTCATAGAAAGTGTTTGCAAGTATTCCCTGTTCAATATTTTGAATGAGTTAAAGAAGAATTGGTATTGATTCTTCTCTGAAAGTTCGATAAAACTCACTAGTAAAGTTATCTGGTCCTGGGCTTTTATTTTGGGGGAGAATTTTGATTACCTCTTCAATTTCCTTGCTTTTGATCTGTTCAGGTTTTCCATTTCTTGTTGATTTCGTTTTAATAAGCTGTATTTTTCTAAATATCTGTCCATGTCATTGAGGTTGCCCAACTTTTTTGGCATAAAGCTATTCATAGTAGTCTCTTACAATGTTTTGTATTTCTTAGCTCTCCATTGTAACTTCTCCCCTTTCATTTCTGATTCTATTTATGAGAATTTTCTCTTTTTTAAATGAGTCTAACCAATGGTGTGTCAATTTTTTTTTAAGACCCAGCTTTTCTTTTCAATGATCTTCTGAACTTTCTTTTATATTTCATTTATTTCTGCTCAGGTTTGTTAATTCCTTCCTTCTTCTGACTTTTGACTTCAATTCTTTTTCTATTTAATTTAGGTTTAGGGTTAGATTGTTTATTTGTGATTTTTTTGTTTCTTGAAGTAGGTCTGGATTACAATGAGCTTCCTTGCTGCTATATCCCCTAAGTTCTGGTAGGTCATGCTTCATTCTCGTTTGTCTCCAAGAAATTTTTTAATTCTCCTTTGATTTCCTCCTTTATTCAAGAGTCATTCAGAAGTGTTTTGTTTAGTCTCCATATATGTTGGAAACTCCCAGCTTTCTTTTGTGGCTGACTTCTAGTTTTAAGCCATTGTAATCAGAGTAGATGGTTGGTTTAATTTCAATCTTTGTAAATGTATTGAAAAATGTTTTGCATCCCAACATACGGTTTATCCTTGAGAGTGTTTCATATGCACTTGAGAAAAATATTAATTCTGCAATTGTTGGATGAAGACTTCAGTATATGTCTATTAGACCCATCTTTCAAATTTGTCATTTAAAGCTGTTGTTTCTCTGTTAATTTTCTGCCTGGTAGATATGTCCATTGTTGTTAATGGGTTGTTGAAGTTTCCTACTATTATTGTAGTGTTGTTGATGTCTCTCTTTAGTTCTGTTAATAATTGCTTTATATATTTTGATGCTCCTTCATTTTGTACATGTATATTAATAAGCATTATGTCTTATTGCTGAATTGATCACTTAAGTTATACAACGTCCATCTGTATTTTTTTAATGTTCTTTAGTTGGAATTCTATTTTATCTGATATGACTGTCCCTTTTGGGGGAGTTGTTGTTTGGTTACCATTTGACTGTAGGATTGTCTTCCAACCATTGACTTTGAGCCTATGCTTATATTTTGAATGTAAATGAGTCTACTGATTAACACAGAATCCTTTAGTATATCTTATAAAACTGATTTAATGGTGATGAATTCCTTTAACTTCTGCTTATTTACAAAACTCTTTAGTAATAATCTAGTAGGGTAGATTATCGTTGGTTGGAAGTCCTTCCCCGCCCCGCCCCTCCCCCCACCCCAGCACTTTGAATATATCATGCCATTGCCTTCTAATCTGTAGAGTTTCAGCTGAGAAATCCGGCTAACAGTCTTATGGGGGGCTCCTTTGTATGTAACCCATTTTTCTCTAGCTGCTTCTAAGATTCCCTTTTGTCTTGTATTTTTGATATTTTAATGTCAATGTGTCCTAGTGTAGGTCTGTTTGGGTTTCTTTTGTTTAGAACTCTTTTTGCTCCTGGGTCTGGAGTTCTGTTTCCTCTCTCAAGTTAGGTAAATTCTCTGCTATTATTTCTTCAAATACAGTTTCTGCTCCTTCTCTCTCTTCTTCTTCTGGGAAAGAGTTTTGTATGAATGTTGTTCCTCTTTATGTTATCGCATAGATCTCATATGATGTCTTCATTTCTTTGAATTCTTTTTCTCTTTGCTGGTCTGCCTGAATGCATTCCACTGCCCTGTCCTCTGACTAATTGTATTAGAGGCTTCTTCCAAACTACTATTGAGTCCCTCTATTGTATTCTTTAGCTCAGCTATTATGATATTTAGCTCAATGAATTTGTTTTGAACTGACTTATAGGTTCTCTATCTTTGTTGTGGTCCTCTTTTTGGTCCTCCATTATTTTTCTGATTTCAGTGAGCATCATAAAAACTGTTGCTTTAAAGTCTTCATCAGATAGTTTTACTTAAGACTGTTGCACTCAGATTTTCCCCTGGTGTTTTGTTTAGGTCCATCATTTCACATATATTTCTCTGTCTCTTCGATCTGTTTATTATTCTGTGTTTATCCCTATGGGTTAGGCTTCCCCAAAGTAAAGGCCTCATGTTCAGGTGCTGAGTTGCAGAGAATAGACCTGGGTGTTGGTCTTGAACAATGGACTTCCTTTAGTTGTGTGATCTTGACTCTCATTGAATTTGTTGAAGCTCTAAGAGGAGCCCTGTGTTGAGGCTTAGAATCTAGCTTATAGGGTTGGAGATGTATAACGAATGTGGAGGTTTCCCTCACAGTCACAGGCATGAATAATAATGCCTTTAGATGGAGACCTCAGAGTTGTGGGCCAACAAACAGGCCACAGTCCCAGCAGAGCCCACAGAAGAGGGGATACTGGGTGTTGTTTTAGAGAAGTACCTCACTCCTCCAGTATAGTTGCAGTCCCAGGAGAGGCTGATAAACAAGCCCTGTGACCTAGGGGTGGAATTTTAGGAGATAGCAAGCAGATAGGAAGCTATTTTGCTGTAGATGCAGGTTGGTGGGAGCTGCCATTTTTGATAAAATGCTTCCACTTACTTTTCCAGGGTTAAAAGAAATTCTAGTCAGGAAACTGCCAACAATCCACTCAAGTGCTGCCTGCCTCATGTCTACCTGCAGAGATGCTGTGGTGAGTGCACACAGTTCTGCACCATGGAAATGCAGCTGTATGTGCTGACCTCTGCACCAGGTGTGCTAATGGTGGAAAGGGCTGGCACTTCCTTCCAGAGAACTTTCTGTGTAATGGCAGCTTCCAGCAATGGCACCTTGTAGGAGGAGTATCTCCTTTCATCTTGCTACTAACTCTCTTTTCATCCCATGTCAGGACCCCGACTCAGTGGCGGAAAGCCTGGCCCTTGACATGGGAGTGTTCACTGTGGGAGGGGCACTGCTGTTCTAAGAGCATTAGTTTCCATTTAGGCAGTCTCTCCCCATGGCCCAGTCTCCTAATAGAATGGTGTGGCACTGGGACAGATTGGCCTCTCCTGCCTTTTATAAACTTATGTCCCCTCTCTGTGTGGAGATGCTGACACTGTTTCTTTTCAAGGACTGTGGTAGCCAGAAAGATGGTTTCTTAGCTGTTCTATGAGGAGAAGGTGAGCCTGGGATCTCAACAACCCACCAATTGGGAACTGAATCTTCTCCCTATAAATTTTTGAGGTAAAAAAAACAAGACTTGGCAGCTCTATAAGCCTGCTCTAAATGTCCTGTCTAAAACACATGCTGCTTTAACCATCCCAGTGCCAGAAATGCCCAGTAACCCCCACAGTGCAGAGATAACTTCATAGCACTTACCTGTAACTCAACCACGCTGACATGTTCTGCTCTCTGAAGAAACAGGTGTTCACGGAATTATGGGGAATCCTCTTCCTGCATCTCCTGTTTCCTCAAAGGGGGAAGGAACAGCTACAGCCTGCTACAGTCAGTGCCAAAAAGGCTGTCTTTAATGTGGGGCAAAGGGGGCAGTTGTTTTGAGGTCTGCTCAACAGACTGGGCCCAGGGAAACTCCACTGCCCCTTTGCCCTGCATTAAAGACGACCCTGGTTTATTAAAAAGGGGACAATATTGACATTTATATTAAAATGACAGGACAGTTGGGAAGAAAGGAGAAAATGGTACATGTGGTCAGCCTACCTTAGACATGAACCTTGGCAAGTAATATATTATACTGACAAATTCACATGATTTAAGCATTTTATATTTATTCCTGCAAATCTATGTTCCTAAATATGCTCTATTTAGCTTAAGAGAAAATTATTTTCTATTAAGAAAATTCTGGTGAGCCCCAGTGTAGCAGCGGTTTGGTCGGCTGCCTTTAGTGGGCACAGTCCACACACCCCAAGGACGCAGGATCACGTTCCTGGGGTGGAGGGGAATGACCAGGATGAGCAACTAAATAAAATAAATAAAGCGCTTCTTTCTCTCTTTTTCTGCCTGCCTGCCTCTGCTCACCTTCATTCCTGCCTGCACCTTTCCTTAATTTTTTTTTTTTTCCTGGGTTCAAACATGAAAATTTTGCTTGAAAACTGAGACTGACAGTATGGGAATACTACCTTGGTATAGGTGATGATAATATTTTTTTTTTTTACTGAAAAATGTAATGCAGTCTTATAAACTAGTTTAAATAAACAACTCTTTCAAAGAGTTTAAGTTTGGTGCTTTTTTAAAGCAAGTGAAAACAAGCAAGAATTAATGCAAACCTATTAGTGCAGGGTTTTGGTTTCTGTCTCTCTCTTTAGTACAAAGAGCACAGGATCTTGTGTCCCATAGTTTGGTCTGTGTCAATTCCATCATTGACTGGGTGAACTCTAATAGTACCTTACCTCTAACCTCTCTGCACCTCAGTGTCTGTGTTGATGCAGTAGAAATGATTAGTTCTCTACTACCTATCTCCACATATGTAATAGGAACTAAATGTATGAGAAAGTGCTTTATAAGCTAAAATTCTATGCCAGTGATAATTAACATTTTGTGGTTTGGATTCCCTTGAGAATCTGAAAAATATACACTTTCTTACATACCTCTAACATTCCCTCTCAAAAGCACTTATAAATATACTTAAAGCCTTAATCACCTAGTTTTTTTTTTTTTAATGGAAGTCTTTATAGTTGGGGGCAGGATGAGAAGAGGATGTCTGAAACCTTTTGTACCACCAGCGAAGACTTCTGCTACAGATAAAAGGTGAAATTCACTCATTCAACAAATATCGAGCCCCCACTTTGTGGCAGGCACAGCATGACATTCTTGAACTGACAAAGTGGGAGGGTCGATGCACAGGGACAAGTGCCACAGATAAATTAACATGGGATGATGAGGGAGTGAGGCGGTGATGTAGCCTTACCTGCTGGCCGGGAACGCCTCTCTCCGGGGACCACATTTGAGCTGAGTAGTAAGTGATAGGGAGGCAGCTTTGTGAAGATCTAGAAGAATGTCCCAAGCAATGAGACAGCGAATGCTAGAGTTCTGGGACACACGTGAATGTGGGCTTCTTGGGGCTGGTTTGTATAAACTGTAGCATGTGCCATTCAGACAAGGCCACTCAGTCTGAACTCTAGGGGGCACTGAAGAAGAGGTTTGACAGAATTCAAAGTAGGCTGGAGTCAGGCCACATCAAGACAAGAAGACCTTTGAGGGTCGAACTGTTGTTTGAAAAATGGACTGTAGGGAGAGTACTTTGACAGGTAACAGTGTGTGAAGGAAAGAGCCAGCAGTGCCCCCACTCTAAATTTTTGGCCCAAGCAACTTGACGAATGCTGGTGTCATTTGCCAGGTGCGTGGAACATGTGAAATAGCATTTCACTTGCGTCCAGGTGTGAAAGACGTATTAAATTCCATTCACCACTTCCCCTCTGCTTTAGAGTGGTGGAAAGAGCATAATAACAGCTTTGAGGCTTCCCAGTACTTGTCACAGTTCTCATAGAATTTATCAGGTTCTCCCAAGAAGACCAAGCGATAAGATTGTTAAGAGGTTTGCACACTGACCCTAAAGTTCCCTCAATATCAATCTATAAATATATATTTATCAGACAGCATGAATTTCATCAACATTTCTTAGAAGAATCTAAAGGGATTATTAATTTGATATCAGGCTATTATTGGTAGGGAGTTGCTTTGGCTATAGTTTTCTAGTTACAAAAAATATATTTCTTATTTGGCTTTGCTAATGTTTTTATGTACCTCAAGACTGTGGAAGGGGGTGGTGCAATTCAGGGCATTTGAATCAAAATTAAATGTAGTTATAGGAAGATATAAGTAAAACAGTGTAGACTATAATGTCCATACAATATTTATTACTAATAAAAACATTTTGCTTTTGATATAAAATGAAAGATTCTGCTCTATACAATTCCTCTGTGTAGTTACTTTTAAAATGCTCATTTTGCTTTAGTTTAAAAAATATTCTTTAGTTCTCTTGCCTGTATTTAACACAGGAGTTCAATATTTAATGACTTCATACAAATAGAAGCAGAAGTCAGGTTACTTTGATGCAACAGTGGAAACTGGGATTTCCATGCTTTTGTTAAATTAAAAGTGTTCATAATTATTTTTCAGTAGAGTCGGTCATTAATTAAGTTTTATGAAGTGCTTAGGGAGTTGCATAAGGAAATGCATTAAGTCTCACAGGCCCTCTAAGATGGAAACCTAGATTTGAAAAAATTAGTAGAAATGTCAATTAAATATGAATCTTGGTTATTTCAAATATTCAGTTGTGACTGATGCAGAAAGTAAAAGGAAAGAGAATCAATTCACTAATGGATGGGACTTAGCAACAGATAGAGCAGTGTACAAGCTGAATGAAATAGAGCTGTTGAGTTTCTGCTGGGAACTATTACTGTGACAACTAAAAACAGCACCACCGATAAAGCTAAGCTCTTGTTCATTAAAAAATGTTTTGGGGCCATGTCCTGGTGGCCTAGTGGTTAAGGCTACTAGACGTAGCCCACATACAACCTAAGGACCCAAGTTCTAGAGCTGGGGAAGGGAGAGAAGATAAACAACTAAATAAAAATAAAATGTTTTGTTCTCCTCTTCTGCCTGCCTGTGTACTTAATTCCTGCTGCGAAATAGGCTGATCATTTTTTCATTATTATTTTTGAGCCCTTTCATATTGGTTTGCAATGTATTCTTAAATGTTGCTTGTTTTTAGGTATCCTGTTTTGAATGTTAGCATCTATTATGCCACAGATACCAATTTCTTTCTGTTTTTGAAGAGAAGAAGGGAGAAGAGGAAGAAGCATTTATGGAAGAAAGGAAAAACACTTTATCTAGTGGTTTAACTTCTTCCCCTTCCTCCCCCTTCACCCCCTCCTCCTCGAGGCAGGAAGGAAGAGAGAAGAAGCATTTGATTTATTTGTTCATATTGGTTGTTTCCCCCACCTATGGGTATATGTGGACTGCACTCAAACACTACTCCACCAGGGCAAGCCCCTTTGATTACTTCTTGGATGAAGACCTTCCTCAGGACATCTGTATTCTCCTGGATGGAAGCCTGAAGTCAAAATCCAAGAGAAGAGATCCAAATTCTATTCCACACCTAAAGAGCTCTTGTCTGTTAGGTTTGTTGTAAATGACCAGAGGTCGAAACTCAAAGCTTTTACGGTCTGTCTCCAGTGTATGTCCCCAGACCCCCTCCCAATACATATATTTATATTAATGGAGATTTAGGCTTAACACCTATAATCTTAGCTAGAAACGGTCCAAAAGAAATTTCTGTTATGCTAGAAATGTTCTATTCTACCATATCCAATAAAGTAGCCACTAGTCACATGGAGTCATTGAAGTGCCCTTGAAGAACTGAAGGTTTTTTTCAAAGGAAAGGTACGGGAATGAAGACAGGTAGGTAGGAAGTGAGAGGATGAAGAAACACTTAGTTGTTCATTTTAGTTCAGTCCTCCACATCCCTAACACCACCACTACCCTCCTCCTGAACACAGGTTTTTGAGATTATGTGGACTACCTAGGCCAGAGATAGTGGACATAACCACTAGGCCACCATGGTGGCATGCCAGAATTGATCTTTCAAATTTTAATTTTCGTTAGTTTAAATGTACAGTCATGTAGGAATGTGTATTGACCATGAGGTAACTGTTAACTGATTCACCTGTAATTTGCATATACTTAGCTCTGTTTCAATATTCCATGATCATTGCTAAAATCAAATTACTTTTGACTTTACCAGGCATTATACTTGTGAGAGAAGATAGTGGTAAGACAGTTTCTACGCTAAACTTACTTTTTTTTTTAGAAGGCAGCAGGCAAGAAGTAGACACAAAAGAAGAGGAAGAAGTATTTTATTTAATTAATTGTTCATTTTTGGTTATTTCTCGCGACAGTGGGTAGTAACCTCTGGTCCTTGGGTTTTATGTGGGTTACTCTGCCACAGCCCCAGACTTAACTCCTGAGCCACCAGGGCGCAGCCGAAACTGACATTTTGAGAGAAAAAAGTCAGTTGTCGGGCGCGCCCTGGTGGCTCTGACAGTTGAGACGCTGGCTGGCTGGCATACTGATCATGTCGAGTTCAAAGATCCGGGGCAAAACTTACATGTCTTCACTGTTCTGACTCTCTATCCTTTCCATCACATTTTACAATAAGGATGAGGCCAGGCCGGGGTACTATTTCACAGCGCTGAAATGAGAAGGGGGAAGGTACCGCATAGCGCTTCATGGGGCCAGCTCCTTTTGCAAAGGAGGTACGGCCCCGGGCTCCCCGGAGGTAGAAAGGAAGCACAGGGCCCTGCTCAGGGTCTGTCCACCCCACCTGGAAACTGAGGACCCCTGGGACTAGGATGGGCTCAAAAGTCCTTACAACACTAACTGCACTCCCCAAATACAAGCACTTAAATGGGGGATTTAAATATTTGGGTTTGGTGAAGCGGGTTAAGGAGGATGGGCACACCGACAAGGACCCCTACGGACACGGTGAGAGAAAGACCCGGAGGAAAGCGCAGAGGCCTCCTGTGGGGGAAGTCTGGGAGGTCAGGGTCCTCTGCAAGGCGGCCCTGGGTGTGAGCTGTCGGCTTACACAGCGGCTGCTGAGTCGCCCCGGCAGGGCCGCAAGATGGCCGCTGCTTGGCGGGGACTTGGCGTGCAGGACCCAGGGGCTGGTGTTCGGTGCTGCGAGCCCCCCGCTGCAGAGCGGAGGCGGCCGCCGAGAGCGCAGGCGGAGCAGGGCAAGTCCAGCGTGAGAAGCAGGAGTGCAAGGTCCGGCACGTGTGCGCAGGCGCCTCCCGGACAGAGGCGAGCCGGACGGCTATCAGCCGCGGGCGGGCGGGCGGGCGGCGACGTCGCCGGGGCCGCGGGGCCGCGCGTTGGACTCCAGAGCGGCGGCGCGCGGGCCGCCGGGAAGCTGGCAGAGCGGCGCGCGGGAGCGCGCGCGCACGAGGGGTCGGCCGCGAGCAGCCGCTGCGGCCGCCAGGGTTACCTCCCTAAGTCAGCTGCGGTGGCCCGCGCTCGGGATCGCGCCTCCGAAGGCAGCGGCGGGTGGGTCCTCATCCCGTCCGTGGAGTTCGCGCTCGGCTGCTGCGGCCGCCTACTGCTGGTGCCGGGCCACCCTGAGGAGCCGGGTCCCGGGCGCGGCCGGCTGATTGGTCCGGGGTCGCTGAGACCGCTGGGGACGACGGCGGACGCGCACGGCTGGCTGTCTCCTGGACCCGGGAGGACACCGAGGGGACGATGTCCGGGAAGAGGCCCTCCTTCTCCACCACCGAGCGCGTCATCAAAGGTGCCTAGCGGAGCGGGCCTTCCTCCTCGACCCGCGGGAAACGGCCTTCGGCTGGGCGACGGCTCCGGGACGGACGGGGGAGCCAGGAGGGCGGCGGAGGGCGGCGGGGACCAGCGTGCGGCCATCCGGGAGGAGGACCTGGGCGGGGGAGGCAGGCGGGGATCCCCGGCGGGCCCGCGGGCCCGGCGTTTTCTGCAGCACCTGGTTCGGCGGCGAGTTGGAGGGTGCCGCGCAGTCTCGCGTTGTCCTCACTGGACTTCCAGTTGGGGTGGCGAGTGTGCGTGCACCACTCCCAAGTGCGCGGAGTCCCCCCCCTTTTTTTTTTTTTTTTCTCCAAAGGAGCGATTCTTCTTTTCTAGTCCTTTATCGGGGAAAGCCATCTAGGGTGATGTGGCAGGGACTCTATAGACTTCCCAGTGGGGTCTTCCTGCCGCTCCCCTTCTTGAGGATCATCTTTCTCGCCCCTCCCCCACCTCCTTTTTAAGGACGTGTGTGCCGCGTACCTTTTGGCCCACTTTCCCGATCATCACAAATCTCTGCTCTTATTAAAAGGCACAGTGTTGTGAAATAAATACCAATGCCTCCATATTGTGATGTTTCTAAGGGATTTACTGATCTCTTGATAATGGTGTTGATACTTCTTTTGGGGCATGATGGTCTCCGGATTCAGATGTCCGACATAAACTAAAATGTTCTTGGAGCGTTCTACATTGTAGTTGTTTCTGCCCTTTTACTAAGAACACCGGTTTAAATCTAACCGCTGATTTCTGTGCTTCTTTTGTTCAGCCGTAAGACTTAAGTACAACTCTTCTTTGAGTTTTAACAATCTGCTTGAAAGAACTCTTTTAATAAGCAGAAACTATAGCTTGCCAGCTGGCTTCTGGATAGTTAGGTGTGAGTGGAAAAAACTATTCTAAATTTTTTTTCTTCATTTTGGCAGTTAGAAGAAGGAAGAAAACTAAGATTGGAGGCAATACTTTTTTTAAGTGGAAAAGAAAAGGGAGAATTTTGGTGTGTAACTTAGGTTTTTTAACTTTCCTAAAAATATCAAGCATCATCAATGGTGGCATACACTGCATAATTTTAGTGAGATAGTTAACCCTCTCCAAAAAAAATCATCATTATAAATATTGTCTGCATAATATTTGGTAAAAGAATGACAATTTTTGAGACTTATCTGTTCAACGTTTGTTGAACCTTTGTCACTAAGTATTTAAGTGAATTGTTCATGTAACTGACATTTATCCTGTTAACTGCTAAATTATTTTGACCATTTTAATGCCAATCTTTTATATAGCATATAACCCATAAAGAGTATATAACCAATTCTTAATATTCAGAATATACTAAACATAACCTTTTGTAATGAGTCAAGGTCATTATGTACATTAACTTCTGTGTCGTTAATATGGCTGGTGCATTCTGCTGTATAAGGGTGTCGGCAGTTTCCTCTGTACTAAAACGACTCCTCACTGCTGTTCCAGTTTAGTGCTGTTGTCTCATAGTTTATCTTGTCTAGAACTGTTCTCTGTCAGAAATATGGTCTTACTGCCTTCAAATCTGATATTGTTAAACTGAAGTAGGCAGGTAGACTAGGGAAACCAGAATTATGTGTCAAGTTGGAATAAATAGAATTTGAGTGAAACAGTGACAGTCCTCAATTTCTCGATCGCCATTGTAGCAAGTAATTTCCATCACAGTATGCTGTAAGAGATAAAGGAAAATGCTAACAGGACCCTTTCAGTCTTTTAAGTATAGAACATGACTAAAATGCAAGTGCTGACTTCAGGGGAGGCATACCACGGTTAAGTGAGTACCAACCTCGAAGTCCGTGTGATTCAGAAACATGTTTCTGAGCAAAGTGAGAGATTTCTGTATGTTGTATTCAAAATGAACTGTCTAATTTCATGCTCTCAGAATGTGTGGATTAATCTCCTCTGTAAAAACTTTAGAGAAGAACTGACAGCAGTTTTAGCTTCTCATTGACTTAGGTCTCTTTTTGTACCCCTGAATTTTCCAGAGTTTGAAATAGCTGAATTTTCTTCTAAGAAAGTAAAGCGTCAGTGTATATATTGCTAGGGTCCATTGTATTGGGTCCTAAATCATGATTTGATATTATCTTGTCTGCCTTTATTCACAGCTGGAAATCCTTTTCAGAGGCCAGACCACACCCAAGTTATTTTTGTTTCTGTCATTTTCGTTAACTTTAAAGTCTACTTAATTGTTTTATTTGAACAAATCTTGGGGAGGATTGGGTGGGTGGGGTGGTTTGTATTTTAAGTGTCCATTAGGCAACAATTCCTTAAAATGAAGACCTAGACTGGTGGTCAGAAAATCGAGGTTTTACCTGCTTCTGGAGTATACTTGTGACCTTGCCTTTTTTTTTTTTTTTTTTTCCTAAGGAAAGGTGTAGGTAGGAATGAAGGTGAGGAGGCAGGCAGTCAGGCAGGAAGAGAAAGGATGAAGAAGCATTTATTTTATTCTATTGCTTATCCCCTTCTCCTCCCCAACCCCCCAACCTTTATCTTAGATCCAGGTCCTTGGGCTGTATGTGGATGACACCTGATGGACTAAGCCACCAGTGCACACCTCAACTCCTCTTTTTCCTCAATCTCATCTGCAAAATAGGGTTGATAATACCTTCTTTGTCACGCTTCAGAGCCATGCAAATGACATAGCAGATGTGAAAAACTTAAGGCAGAATTATGATAGTAGTTTGATAGTAGATCACTTATTAGCTGTTTAGTAAGGAAATAATAACATTTGTAAATTTCAGAATTAGAAAGGATATGACAGGAAACTGGCCTCAGTCAAGAAAGTATCTCTTCTGCAATATGAAGTGTTGCTGGGGCAAATTGGGGTCCAGGAGCAATATGATTCAAGAAAGAATTCTTGAGGCATTAAGAAATGCATTTCATAGCTTTATTTGAGAAAGAAGGCAGGAGAAATAGCATGAGATAGAGACCTTGTGGGCAAGAAGAGCTGCACTGATGCTATGAGATTACTAAATGTATGTCCCTCCTTTAGCCTGAGGAATGGCTGTTGACAAGAAGGGAGTGTTTTTAAACAAAGACCAGACCTGGCTTCAGGTGTTTCCAAGTGAGATAGGAAGAGGGACATTCTGAGAGATTTCTCAGTGTAGTTCTGAAATCCTCTGACACCAAAAGGAATTCCATGCCCTTTTGTTGTTCAGTCCTGTTGGTGGCTCTCAGTCTTCCATGCCTATCTGGTCCCATGTTGATTTTGGAAGTTTGCAGGAATGCTGGGATGGTAGATATGTGGCATCCCATTCTAATTTTCCTGCAAGGTAAAGGATATCTGGGTGGGATTCCATGGGTAACAACATGAAATTCTCTCTAGTACTTCCCTGGTAGCTGGTTTCCTTTCAGTTGAAGGCGTTTATTTTAGGTTTAAAGATATAAAAATACTTGTAATTTTGTTAATTTATTGTTTATGGTGGGCCATCTGCAATATAAGCTAGGAGGTGTTAATTTATTCTTCATTTTAAAAGTAACATTTCTATGAGCTTCTAGAACAGTCCGTGTGCACTAGGTTATCACTACTGGTATCTGGATCATAGCTAGAGACACAGATGATTGAATTGTGACATTCTTTCAGCTTGATTTTTTTTCTTTTTTTTTATTGTTTGAATTTTTTTCTTTGACAGTGATACATATATGAACACATGCATGTATGCACACACACAGTTTATTTCTCTGAGCTGAGTCTTTTTAATGCAAAAACTTCAGTAGGAATTAACATCTCAACAGATAGAGAATCCTTTAAGTTTGTTATTTTGTGGTCCAATGGCATATAACGGAAAAGTCGGGCTTTTCAGTGAGATGCTAATAACATTTCACCCATTCTTGCACAATTCAAATGTATTGTATATTCACGGAATGGACTGTGTCATTTTGGCACACATTGCAGGCCACAGTTCCTTCATGTTCTGGTACTGGAAATCACGTAACTGTGACTTTTTAAAAAGATTTCAGAAGAGTAATGTGGACAAAAATGACTGTTTTTGCAAGTATTGCTGGCACCCCATATTATCTATGTCTCACTGCCACATCTCTTTTCTTCTCTTTTCCCCCTTTTTCGTATTAAGAGAAGGCTTTACCAGGGCTACATTTTTTTTTCTTTTAAATTTAATCTTAACCCAGCTAATTGTAAAATTTGAAAGACAGAAAGGAAAGAAAACAAAGACTTTCCATTCCTACCCTCCAGAAACAACTGCTCTTAATTCTTAAAATGTATTTCCATCTGTTGGTATGTTTTAAATTCAGATGGAAAATGGATCACATATATTAAATATTTTATTATGCAAACACTTCATATTATTTTAGCATACATGTTTTAAATTTACCTGAACACTTTAATGATGATTTCAAGAAGCATGAAAATGATTTTAAAGTACTTTATATTTTTGGTTCTTTATATTTTCAATCATTTGATGCAATAACAATATCAGAAGAAACACTTTCAAGTATAATTTTTTTTTTAAAAGAAGGTTTTTATTTCACTCAGTTGTTCATCATGGTTGTTCACCCCAGTCCTAGAATGTGAACCTAGGGTCCTTGGAAGGTATGCAAACTGCATTCTTGGACTAAGGCGAGTGACTGAACCGCTGCTCTGCCAGCGTGTACCTCAGGTGTCAGTTTTCATTTTGCACAAGTCATCTATTGCAGACCTGTTGAATTTGTCAACGATATGTATTTGTTATGCTTGATTTGCTATTGCAAACCTAATCGATGCTCCACCAGGATGCTCTGGCAATATGTGTCTTTGATGATCTTTATTAGATTGATTGAATGTTAACAATTGGTGATGTTCCTATGCAGTGTCTAGACAATGTCAGTTCAAGGGGTTTAATTTTTTTTTTTTTTTAAAGAGAGGAAGGAAGCAAGGGAGAGGAGGAAGAGGCCTTTGAAGAAGAAACATCTTTAATTATTTAGTTGTTCACTTTTGGTTTTTCACCCTGGCCCTGAGTCTTGAGCCCGGATTCGTGGAATTTCCATGGTCCTCACATGAGCGTCTCAGCTCCTGAGACACAGGGTGCACCCAGACTGAAATTATAAGCGAAGAATTACCTATGTAATCCTTGCCAAAAGTGTTTACCCTGAAACTAGTTAGCATTAACAGACACATCCAATTTGTGGGACATTATATAACTGGTCTGCACTCTTCAAAGATATCAGAGTGATGAAAAGTGAAAAAAGGCAGGTGGACTTCTGGAGATAAAAGAAGATGAATGAGATGAATCAAGTATAATCCCAAGACTGGATTGGGGAAATAGAGGAAGTTTGGGGGACAGCTGGGAAATTTGAAGGTAGAGTATATGTTAATGTTATATCAATGTGTGCTATAGTAGTTACAAAGGAGAAGAATGTTCCTGTTGTTTGGCATTACCTGATGAAGTATTTGGGTTGAAGTGTCATACTGTTGACAGTTTGTTTTTAAATGATTCAAAAAGATTATGTATTTGTTGAGCAAGAAAGTCAAAGTGGAAAAAATGTCCAGCATGCTTTTTCTCTTTTTAATAGGATTTTAGTTTTTCAAAGTATAAAGTTGGGTAGAGAAGACAAGACTACAGTTAAGTAATGCCTCAAAATAGCTAGACCTGGGAAAAGCTGCCATCATATCTGAGAATTCAGTAATATCTATGAGGGTAAGAAGACAATGAGTTTTATATGATAGCTCATGTGAAATTAAAGCAACTTGTTCAACAGAAAAAGAGGCTGAGCTTGGAAACGTGCAGGAGGGTGGAGAACTACATGTACTTGACTGAACATAGAGAGGAGGGAAGGCGAAAAGTCAGGATTGGAAGAGGTAAAATGAAGAAAAGGAGGGGAAGAAGGATAGCTGGAAACTCCTGGAGCAGTTAATGGTGATTCTGTTAAGGAAATGAAAAGATGGTGTTTGCTGTATGTTCAAAGAAGTGTTTGGTTTGGCACATTGTCGTAGAGCAGCAGTTGGGTCGGTCACCTCTGAAGGAGCAAGCCTGAGTTCCAATGGGGGTGACGGGGAATAACCAGTGTGAACAACTAAATAAAGAAATAAAGATGCTTCTTCCTCCTCGCTCTTCCTGCCTTCCTACTCGCCTTCATTCCTTTATTCCTCCTTGTGCCTTTCCTTTAAACAAACAAACAAAATGTATTGGTTTATAAACATAATAAAAAAATAGGAAATTCAACCTTTACATAAATAGATATTATAAAAAGTGAGCCAGCCATGTTTTAATTATATTGGTGAGACTGAAGTGAAAAAGATAGTAGAGGGATAAAATAAATATTAGAGGCACTAATAAATAGAGGAGCTAGAAACGACTTTCCCAGTGTATTTCCTATCCCTGTTAGTCACACCACTTAACCCATTTAGGCTCAGATGACAAGCCTGGGAATCAGACCAAACTTTCCTATCCTTCTCCCTTTCCTTTCATATCCAGTTTTACCAGACTCAGTTCTGTGGACTTCTGTTTCTACATAACCTACTTTGGCTCCCTTGCTCATCTCTTCTAGTATTGTAGTAGCCTCTGTTTACCCGTAGCCTGCGTCTGAGCAGCCATCAGCTGCAGGAATCAGTGTAAAGGATCATTCTGTGCTGAAATCCTTCATGAGCACTGCCTTCTTGTAGGATAAACTCTCATTCTCCTTCCTGCTCCACCTCTAACTTGTGTTCTGTTCCACCTCTTCGTTTCACACCCCCAGTCCTGAAGGACTTTACCACTACCTGAAATTCCCTAGAATGCCATGTTTTGTGTGGGCTCTTTGCATTATTTCTGGGTGGAATCTGCCCCCCCGCCCAACTTGACTAGCCCCTCTTTATTTACCTTTTAAGATTTAGTCAAGAGAATTCCTCAACTTTTTCTCCTTTACCTAGGAGACTGTATAGAGTAATGATTTTAGAACATAGAATTGGAAGTCAGCCATATCTGTATTCAAATTCTACCTCTATTAGTAGGTGCATAACATTGCACAAATCACTTAATCTTGTCTTACCTATTTTCCTAACAGAGGAAGAGGGATCATAAAACCTAGCTTATAGGATACTTGGAAGGATTAAATAAATTCCACGAAGTTCAGAAACAGGCACACAGTAAATGCTTAACAATGTTAGCTTTTGTCTTGTGATCACCATCATCAGGAAGGTTAACTATTGCCTCCTTTATGCTCCCATAAGCAATCTCATTGCTTTCCAAATTAAATAAATTTACGTTCATTATTCATACTGTACTGTTCTTTCAAGGGCAAGAACTGTGTGTTCTTAATACTGAATACAGTGTCTTATTACAAAGTAAGGCACTTAAATGTTTAAATGAAAACATAAGAAGCTTCTTTTGTGGCACGGTTGGTGGAGTAGTAGTTAGTTCCACCACCTCTGACTGAGCACTGATCACATATCCCAAGGTCCCAGGTTTGTGTCCCTGGGGCTGACGGGGAGTGGGTGTGGAATAACCAAGATGTACAACTAAAATAAAAAAAAAATAAAGTGCTTCTTTTCTCTCTTCCTGCCTGCCTGCCTACTCACCCTCACTCTTGCCTGCAACTTTGCTTTAAAAAAAAAAAAAAAAGAAAAAAGCAGCAGCTTATTTTGTAGGAAAGAACACAGGCTCTGCTAATTACTGGCTGGGTGGCATTTGTTATTTTCCTTGCTTCAAGTTTAAAATGGAAGATACAGCACCTGCTGCAGAATTTAAGGATTAACTTTCATAGTGTACAAAAGTGCTTAGCATGGTGCTCATAGAGGGTGTTTCATAAATGTGTTAGACTTTCTCTATTAAATGAGTTTACCTTGAATCTTGGTGAGATTTGACAGCAGATTTAATTTTTAAGTGGCATGTGAAAAGAAGGTTTAAGAATTTTTTATTTTTTAACCTTAGTCTCCCTAGCGTTTGAAAGATCTTGAACCTAAAAGGCTTTTTTAAAATGGTTTACAATCCTGGAACATTTGCAACAGAACTGAGGTGACCAAAAGGGAATGGGGCGGGCGGGGACAAATGGTGGTGGAGCCCACTGGACAGTGGGGAAGAACACTTGGTGACTTGGTGGAGGGCATGGTGTGCTGAAATATGTCTAAGAAATGGGGAACCTATACATAGGAAATAATTTTAAGGTATAGAATAATTACTACAATAAATTTTTTTTTAAGTTTAAGAATGTTTAAAATTTTACTTTTCTGTAGTGTAGAAAGAACTTTTGAAATTATGTATTTATTAGCAAATATTTGATGAGTACCACTCGAGAAACACGTTTTTGGTTAAACTTAGAAGCTTAAGTACGGTCTTGAAAAGTACTCAGGATAGCATATAATAGCCTTCCAAAAATGTAACAGAAAATTAGAACTCTGGAGCTTCCTATGACTAACATCGGAAGAGCAGATGACTAAATGTAGACTATATCTGGTATGAGATGTTTGTTCTCTCTATAAATTGATAATTCTTTTAAGTTTAAACTTGGGCTGTTGATCAGCGGCCCTGTGTGTGTGTGTGTGTGTGTGTGTGTGTGTGTGTGTGTGTGTGCGCACGCGCACACCTAGGTATATTTTATTCTTGTTACCTAAGCTTTATGGGGGAGTTAAAAAGAAAATAGGGTGGTTCTCATGAGTGGCCAGCTTAATAAAGTTAATTGGTGGGTTTATCTATGAATTTAAGTTTGTTTGATTTTTTTCTTTTGTGAACGTTTATTGAAAACATGATGTCACTTTAGAAGTTACTGTTTTTGTCAGACGGTCATTGATAGTGGTTTTTAATTGGCTATAGGAGGATCTGTTCCTGATACTTGGAAAGTGAGTTCTGTGCCTATCAAAGAGCAGCGTGAACTAGCTCAAGAGCTTTATCAGATCATTGATATAAAATTAAATGTTTTATTAAGTTATGAAAGGATATGAAAGGTACCATATGACTTTCAGTACTAATATTTAATGTGTCCTCTTCAGTGGTGCTTCACAGGCTCATGGTTGGAAAAGCAGGTGATAGATTAGGAAAGTCTACAAAAGTAGGGCAGTCTTACTGGCTTAAAATAGGAATGAAAGCACGGCTATTTGTAGTGAACAGAGATGGCTATCTAGGTAAATCCTAGTGTCCTGTGAGGGTAAGACCACACAATAATATGAAAATAATAGTTTATAGACCAATAACTTTTAAGGTTTATCTTTCATGCTTCTTGCAGGATTTACGTGGTCATCACCAATGTCCCCTTTTCTTTTTTATGCATCAGTTGGTAGTTTATATTTACCTGAAAGTATGTATCATTTGTCGAGTGGATGTAGATTGCGGCAGTATCTGAATTGAATTTGACCTTGAAAAGGTTGCAGGATTTCCTAAGTGTACTTTAGAAACTTAGTTTTAAAATTTAATTTAATTTTTATTTTGCTAATGATAGCCACAGGATTTTGCAAGAACATGTAAAGGAAGTCCTCCTCCTGCACGCTGTGGATATCCCGCGTTCCACAGGCGGAAACCAGAAACTGACACTGGCAGTCTGTAGAGCTTGTTCAGGTTTCATCAGTTAGTACATGCACTTTAGGAGTGTGTGTGTGTGTACACCCACGCGTGGCCCTCTGTGTGTGTGTGTGTACCCACGCGTGGCCCTCTGTGTGTGTGTTGGTTTTTGTACCCACGCGTGGCCCTGTGTGTGTGTGTACCCACGCATAGGCTTGCATTAATCGGCACCACCACAAGATACTCAACCCTGCCCCTGATTTGGAGCCACACCCATCTCCTCCCCACCCAGAAAATCAAATCTGTAGTTTGGTTATTGTTTTGAATAACTTGCAACCCAGGTTTGATTAGGGTTTTTGCTTCCAAGTTGGGAGCATTGTAAAAGAATTTTTATTGAAATAAAGGTAATCTAACAACAACTGACACATAGTAAAAAGCTAGGTTAAAACGTGTTAGCAATTTGGGAGCACTAAATGCTTTGTTGGATGAATATGTGTAAGCTTAGGATGGTGATTCTAAAGTCTGGTTACCAACCAGACCCACCTGTGTGAAGCTTTGAAAAAAAATGGGTGTACCTTGGCTCCACGTCAGATACATCTGGAAGGCAATGCTGAGCTTAAAAATGCAAGTTGGATACTATACATAGTATGATACTAGTTATGTAAAAATTTTGAATGTACTATATTGCAAATAAATATATTTGTAATAAAATTATATACATTTTGGAAGGATACACAATTACTTCAAGATATAGCTACTCTGGAGAGGAAGGGATGGGATGGAGGCTGTTTTCATGTCTCCATGTTTTTACTAATTAAAAAAAATTTGACTTCTTAACATTTTACTTCTTAAAAAAAATTTGAAGCTCTCTGTTGGCTTAGTGGATAAGACCACTGGACGTAGTCTGTGTGCACACCCAAGGATCGGGATTCAGGGCCCTGGGCTGGGGAACAACTCAGATGAACAACTAAATGAAATAAGTGCTGCTTCCTTCTCTTCCTGCCTTCCTATCTGCTGCTTATCTTCATTCCTACCTGTGTGCCAACAGTCTGCCCTACATGCCCCCCAGAGTGGTGAAAATGGAGACAAATGTAGCAAATGTAATATTTTAAATATACTGGTAGGTATATGTGTTTCATATTATTTCATATTATTTGTATTACTTGTACTATTTTATGTAAAATTATCTTTTGAAATATTTCATTAAAAGTTCCCATACGTACAGTATATTGCATATATGTCTGGACTTTCCTTTTTTCTCCTTGTTAGTGTACCTTCTGTTTATTTTAATTTGGTATCAGTAGTGTGGAGTGCTGCTATAATAAATATCTAAAATTATGCAAGTGGCTTTGGAACTCTCAAAAGACCCAGCTCAAGTTGATTTCTGTAGCCATCACTGTTTTCCCTTTCTTCCATACTTCAAATTTGTACCACATAATATGTTATTTAACTGATCTGTATTTAATATATTTTGTTTCATGTGAATGTCTTACTTCAAGAGAAAATAAGTTTCTTCAAGGTAGAGTCCATGTGTTAAAATTCTGTAATTTACACATAACATATACTGTGTGAACATGTAGTAAGTACCAGATAAATATCTATTATTTAACTAAATTTTAATTGCTTCCCTTGTATTTTTGAATTTTACTAAAATAACCTTTCCAAGTCTTTCTCGCCTGTAATTTCAGAATTTCATAAATGTCTGTATTATCCATGATTCTAAGAAAACTAGCTATAGAAACTTAGATCTATCCAGTTATTGAATGTTTTATTTTTCAGTTAGTAACATATAATCTTTCAGATTTTCAAAGGATAACACTAGATAATTATACTTGCATTGTAAACGTCCCCAACTGGCAGTATTGAAGATTAAACCGAAATGTCAGAGTTTATAAAGAAACAGAAGGAGTATACATGGATTGTATACATGGTCTTTCCTAACTCTTATTATTAGGAAAAGATTTGGGTAGTTCTGATTGTGTTCAGTAAATTTCTTCTAGGTTCACTGTTTTTAACTGAAAATAAGGAGGTCAGCAAAAATAAGTAGAACTGTAGAAGAATAAAATGTTCCACTATTCTGAAGAATGCAGTTTTTCATGTGGTATTATATGTTTCTGTGTTACACCACAAGAGTAAATTTAGTGATATTATGTAAAGAGGAATGAAGGCAGGCAGACAGCAGGCAGGACAAGAGAGGAGGAGGAAGCATTTAATTTTTTAAGTTGTTCACCATCAGCTTCAGACTGTATGTGGACTGTACCCCAGACACGGACTTAACACCTAAGCCACTGGGGCATTTATTTATCATTATATTTTAAATCTCTGTTTAATTTTAAGATAGAGCTATGAGTTTCTTGATGTTTCGCATGCAAGCCAAGTGTGAGCTGTTGTAATTTGTTATTAACAATATTTGAGGTCCTGAAAACTTTGAATGATCTTTCATGTGTGTCTTTTTGAAAATTAGAATGAATTCAAGACGATTACTGGTAATTACTGTCACTTTGTTTTGTGGTGCTGCGTGTGTGTATGTGTGTGTCTGTGGAGAGAGAGACATTGTTCTCCACAGACACACACACACACACACACACACACACACACTGTGTTGTGCTTATGCAGTCCTCGTCTGGGTTAAAACTGTAGTGATTTCTCAAAGAGATTATTTCATTCTACCCCATGTCATATTAGTTAATTCGTGTATTAAGTGAAAGAGATAATTTGATACAACAGTTTAGCAAAAGAGGATAAGACCTTATTTTTTGGAAGCAACTGACCTGGTATCAACCTCCAGCTCCTCCAGTTAACTAGTTGTGAGATGTTAGATACATTTAAAAATTTCTGTAAACCTTGCTTTTCACATTTGTCAAATGGATATAATACTTCATGGTGTTATTTGGTTAAAAGAGACAATATATGTGAAACCGTTAGAGTAAACCAAGAGCACACAACCAATATTATTGCAAATCCAATCAAGAAAATTGAAATCTAAAACCTATATTGAAAGCATGTTGTAGCTAGTGTAGTTTGACAATTTAACACAACATAAATAATTTAGCATCAGATTGTTTAACTTTATTAGCAAAATGGATGTATTAAAAATAATAATGCATCAATACCAAGTAGGGTTTATCTCAGGAATGCAAGGTTTGTTTAACATTTAAAAATCAATATAACCTGTGTTAACAAAATAAAGGAAAAAAAAATCATATGATTACTTCAATAAATTCAGAAGAAGCATTTGATAAAAATTCAACTTACATTCATGATTTAAACAAACAACCAAACAACTCTGTGAAAATAAAAATGGGCATGTCCCAGTGGTTTAGCAGTTAAGTTTACTGCCTCTGGCTAGTATAGTCCATATCATCCCAAGGACCCAAGCTCATGACCTAGGGCACAGGGAACAACCAAGATGAACAACTAACTAAAACAAATAACATGTTTCTTTTTCCTCTCTCTTCCTGCCTGCCTGCCTACTCATCTTCATTACTGTCTCTTGCCTTAAAAAAAAAAAAAGGCTCTGGTGGAGCAGCATTAGGTCAGTAGCCTCCAAAAGAGCAAGCCACATACCCCTGGGTTCAAGTCCTGAGTCTGGGGGAAAAAACCAGCGTGAACAACTAAATGAAAATAAAATGCTTCCTGCTTCTGTCTCTTCCTGCCTGCCTGCCTACTTGCCTTCATTCCTGCCTGTACTTTCCTTAAAAAAAAAAAAAGGAAAGAAAGAAAAGAAAAATAGAAATGGGGAAACTTATCAGCTGATGAAGAGCATCTATGAAAAACCTATAGTTGATATCATACATAACAGTAAAATAGTGAATACTTCCCCCCTAAGATTAGAGATAAGGCAAGTTTGACCGTTCTTGCCATTTCTGTTCAGTGTTGTAACTAGTGTCCTATTCACTGAAATAAGGCAAGAAATAAAAGGCATACAAATTAGAAAAGTAGTAAAACTATTTACAAATGGCAAGATTGTTTATATAGGAAATCATAAGAAATGTACAAAGTAGACATTAATTGAATTTAGCAAGGTCAAAGTATACAAAGTGAATGTACACAAATTAACTGTGTTTTTATATATTATTAGCAAACATTTGAGAAGCGAAAATTTAAATTTCACTTAGAGTGAAGCATAAAATACTTAGGAATAAATTTGACAAAAATGTGTAAAAATCTCTTCACTAAAAACTACAGGACATTGCTGGGAGAAAGTTAAAATCTAAAGAGAGTTTTATCATGTTCATGCATTGAATAATACAGAATTATTAAGATGTCAGTTCTCCTCAAACTGATTTATAGATTTAATGCAATCCCAAAGAAAATCTCAACAGGGTTTTTTAATAGAAATTGTTAAGCTGTTTCTAAAATATTTATGAAATGAAAAAGGCAAACCAACCTTATAAGGAAGAGCAAAGAAGGCTTCACACTACCTAATTTCAAGATTTACCATGGAACTATAATAATCAAGACAGTGTGGTACTGATGAAAGGTTAGGTATATAGATCAGTGGATGGACCTGGGTCCAGAACTAGATCCATGGTTTTTACAAAGCAGTGCATCAGTGAAAAGAAAGTATAAAAAATAATGTTGGAACAGCTGGATATACACATAGGAAAAAAAAGAAATCTGACAATAACTAATCTTACATAGAAATTAGTAATGGACCATAGACCTGTTTACTGTCTTTATAAACTTTTTTCTTTTTTTTTTTAATGAAAGGTGCGGTCAGGAAGGGACAGGAGGAAGAAGCATTTTATTTTAATTTAGTTGTTCACTTTGGTTGTTCTCCTCAACCCCTGAACAGGAACTCTGGTCCTTGGGTTATACTGGACAGTGCTCCCCCAGAGGGGCTGACCAAAGCACCACTCCACCAGGGTGTGCCCTGTTTTTGTAAACTTCTAAAGGAAAACATGGGAGAAATATTTGTGGTCTTAGGGTAGACAGAATTTTCTTAGGTTACAGTAAGTGTGAGCTGTAAAAACTGCTAATTGGACTTCATCAAAATTAAAATCTTTTGTTCTTCTAAATATGTGGGTTTTCTTTTTTAAAATGAAAGGCAAGTCACAGACTTAATCTGTGAGAGAAAATAATTGCTCTACATTTGCTTACAAAGGACTTGTATTCAGAAAATGTAAAGAATTTACAATAGTAACTTCACTAATAGAGAGACAATGAACAGAATTAAAAATGAACAGAAGATTTGTACATGTCACAAATCTTGATATACAAATGGCCAATGATATACAAGATATTCTATTTCATTAGCTGTTGGGGAAAAGAAAATTAAAATCACAAGGACATGCCACTATACACCCATTAATTAGAATGATTCAAAAAGACAAATATGAAGTTCTGACAAGGATTTGAAGTGACTGCAACTCTCATCATTGCTCTTTGTAATGTAAATTTGTGTAATTTGGGAAAAATTGCTTGGTATTTAATATGTAAATATACACCTCTCCTACTACCCACATTCTGGTATTAGATCTTTATTCAAAAGAAGTGAAAATATAAGATGTATACACAAATATATCAGCTTTAGGCATAATATCCCCAAACAAGAAATATTCAACAGATAACACGGACAACCATAATATATGGTATATCTTGTGATTGCGACTTGACAAATACACATGCATGTCAAAACATCAAATTGGGCACGCCTTGGTAGAGCAGTGGTTGGGTCAACCGCCTCTGAAACAAGCGACATACCCCTGATTTTGAGTCCTGGGCCCCACGAGAAGCAACCAGTGTGAACAACTAAATTTAAAAATAAAACAAATATGCTTCTTTCTTCTTTCATTCTGCCTACTCGCCTTTATTCCTGCCTGCACCTTTCCTTTAAAAAAATTCATCAAATTGTACACTTTAGTGGAGGTAGTTTATCTTACTTATTTGCTTAGTTTATTTTAATTATTTAAACTTCAATAAATCTTATCTTTAAGTTAAAAATAACTATGGAAACCACTGAAATTAAAACAGAATTTAATGCAAATGACTTACTTTGGCAAAAATGAATTTGTATTTGCTACTGCAAAATTGATTGAAAATCTGAAAGAAGGAAATTGGAAAAATTCCTGTGTACTAGGATTAGTGGTTTGCTTTAGAAAGCTAAAATTTACTATTAAAATATTGCCTGGAGTTGAAATGCCTCCTTAGGTTTGTCTTTTCAGATATTTGCGCAATAAATGACAAAAGATTACTGCTAACTTTAGCATGGACATGTATTTTTAGTTATCATTTATACTTAAAGAACTATAAATCATGCATAAAAAGAAAAATGAACCAAGGATATATGCCGTTTATAGGTAATTTATAAGCAGATAAATTCAAGTGACCATAGACATGAACTTCTAGTTGTAGGAACGAAGATATTTGATGACACATTTTTCATAATAGTATAAAAGGAAACCTACCAAAAATGAATAACTGCAGATTGTTTAGGTGAATTGTATTATTCTATGGCATAGACTCTGAAAATTATATTGTAGAAGAATTATTTGTTGGTATGAGGAAATTTTAGTAGTTTACTGTAAGATTCAAATGATAGATTATGAGATTACCTCTATAGTATAACTGGTTATGAAACTATATTTAAATATTAAAAGTACTAAGATACACACCAAAATTTTGACAGTGGTTATCTTTGGCTGATGACATTTTAAGAGATTTGGTTTTATGGTACTGTTTTTTATGCTCTTTTGTTTAACAATATTTTTTTGCATTGAGTAGGTTTAGAGAAATCTTTAAATAAAGTAGTTTGATTATTAGCAGAAGGTTGATAGTTGATACTGTGGGTATTCGTTATACTGTTCTATTTTTGCAAATTCTACTTGAGAGTTTCAAAATATAAAGCTGTCAACTCTAATTGCTGGCATATTTAGACTTAGTTATCAAAATAGAAAGAGATTTTGAATTTTGACATAAAAATCTGTTGATGATTTTCTTATGATCTAGTAATAGTCTATATTCTCTTAACTTTATAGAAGCAGATGGTGAGTGTTCTGTCTGCTGAGACATCTAGCAATACTCTTGAATCTTTGGTGAATTGCAGCTGGATTGGCTATTGGTAGTATTATTGTTGATTGATTCATTTGTAATAGAGTTTTATACATTTCTAAATTCTAATTTTATTTTTTGAGTAAAACAATAGCATGATACATAATTGTAAATGGTAGCATAAAGTCTCCTATCTAACTCTGCCTTAAGGATGTTAAAGCCACCACCATCAATAAAGATGCAGGCAGGAATGAAAGCGATTAGGCAGGCAGGAAGAAGAGAGAGGAAGAAACATCTTTTTAATTTTATTTTGTTTAGTTCACACTGTTTGCTTCCCCCTGGGCCTGGGACTTGAACACAGGGTATGTGCCTTTCCTCTTCAGAGGCAACTGACCTAACTGCTGCTGCTCCACCAGGGCGCTCAAGAGCACTTATATAGGCAAGAGTACGTTGCATTTATTTAGCTTGCTGCAGTAAAGAACAACATGCGCCGGCACAGTGGGGAAGGGCATCTTGCAAGCTGGGAGTCAGAAAGGAGCGCACAAGTTCATAGGAACTAAGGTTAGTTGTAAAGTAATTTCAGAGAGGCATTGAGTAGCCTGGGCAGGTACTGGCTAAAATATGTAATTTAGGTGAGGTGCTGGAACAGTTCATTCTTTTTATCTTTAGCGCACATGAGTCTCTGAAAAGTTATTGTTAGTTTGTCTATGGTATTAGAGCATAGTGATCTGTTTTAAAAGGTTAATGCATGTTGTGGTTTTGTTGGTTTGGTTCACTTTGTCTATTTTTATCAGTCCTAGTGTTTTTTCGGGTGTTTATGTGGTTTCTGTTTCAGTTTCCAGTCTTTGCTTCTGATCATTTGTTGGGGGCTTACCATTTAGAGGAGGTGATCAATAAAGATCTATGCCATTGGTGTCCTCATGGAGCAGCAGTTAAGTCAGTCACTTCTAAAGGAGCGCAGGCCTCTTGCCCCTGGGTCCAGGGGGAACAACCAGTGTAAACATCTAAATATAAAAAATAAAGTAAGTGCTTCTTCCTCCTCTCTCATCTTGCCTGCCTACTTGCCTTCATTCCAGCCTGCACCTTTCCTTAAAAAAAATTTTTTTTGAAGCATGGTAATTACCAAAATGGAGTAAGCTCACATTTGAAAAAAATGAATTATTTAAAAAAAGCACCTTGAAATAATGTTCCATATAGCCTGTATTTATTTGGATTTGCCTTTGGTAACCAAGTAATTGTTTCTCTCCTGTAATTTAGATAGGGATTATTCACTTTGCCAGTGTCTGAAGAATTAGTCCTGTATTTAGTGATTGTTAAAGATTAAGGTTTTGGTAGTACTGATAATAAAAGACAGGTGTTTATTTACTGTCTGGAATCTTGGACCAACTTAAAGAGGAAAAAGAAAAAAAAAAAAAAAGCCAAGAAAATAAAGGGCAAAATCATGCAAAGTGTGAGGTTATCAATGGGTTCTGTCAACTGAGAGATCATGTTCTGATGATCTTGGCCTATTCACATTATCTTCTGCTTTTGGACCAAAACAATTCTGGAAATCCTGATTCAGCCACAATGTTTACCCAGTCATGTCATCAATACCAATAATTAGTTCTGTAGTAACAGTACTTACAAGTGTACTGTATATGTACACTTTTATAGAAGTTCTTTTGATGTCTCCATAAGGCTCAATTCCTGATCTTTATCTTTAGATTATAGCTGGGGACTTTAGATGAATGAAAGGAAGAAGCAGAAACCACTTGTGGATGTTTATTACATTAATTTATTATATTGACTGGCATTATCAAAATGGAGGAGTGGAATCTTCCTTCATTCCTCCTTCCCTCCCTCCCTCTCTTTCAGAGGTGATTGACCTAACTAATGCTTCATCAAGGCATACTTTTCTTTTTTTTTTTTTTAAGAGGAAAGAAAGGCAGGCAAGCCGCAGGCAGGCAGGAAGTGGGGAGGAAGAAGTATTTTCATTTAGTTGTTCACTTTAGTTATGTTTAGTTTATTTACTTTAGTTATGTTGTTCCCCATCCCCATCTCTGTCTCCGTCCATGGGCTATATGCTGACTGTTCCCCAGACATGGGCTTAACACTTGAGCTACCAGGGCGTATCATGGAATCGTCTTTTAAGGTAAAGCACATAATTTGGGTTAATTTTTTTGTTGTACTAATTGTTCTACACATTAAAATAACTTCCTAAGGATATATTCCCCATTCCTTAGATATATGTCAACGCACCATGCCCTCCACCAAATCACCAAGTGTTCTTCCCCATTGTCCAGTGGGCTCTGCCACCATTTGCCCCCGCTCGCCCCATTCTCTTTTGGTGACCTCACTTCTGTTACAAGTGTCCAAGGGTTGGTTTTGTTTTTTCTGTTCATTTTTTTAATTCACATTCATAATTAGTTTATAAGGAGTTAATCACCAAGTATCCTGGAAGTTTGATCATGTTATGAACAAAGAAAGCATTGACAAATCTCTATGCCTTTGATTTATCTATAAAATATATTATGAATTTCACCAATATAAGCTTATTTAAAACTAGAGATAAAAAATTCCTTTTGTAAACACTTTATTATGTCAATCTTTGCATATAGATAAAATGTTTCCTTTAACCTGAAAGACAAACACTGAGTATATTTGCTTTTAACACAGTTTATTTATACATGATTTGTTTAGGAAAGCTGAATTAATAAGTGTGGTTTTTTTCATTTAATAAAGCAAAGAACTCTGAATAACTTTGAGTTAATTAAACGTTGGAGAGTACTGAACAAAGCTAGTAATTTCTATAATCTTAAAATACTTTCATAAAGTGAAGGATCAAGTTTTCGTGTTACTTAGTGGTCATCTAGTGAAAACCCAAAGATAGTGTAAAAGTAACAATTATCTTGACAGTTTTAACTGCTCTGAATTTGGGAAGGACAGAATCAAAGAGAATTGTCATGTAACAAAGGTAAGAAATACAGGTAGTATCTTTTAAAAACAACAATAAATGAGTGATTATTAGAATTGTTAACCTTTTTTTCTAAAAGTAAGGAATTTAAAAATGTATAAAAATATATTTTTATATAAAAATATTTTTAAAAAGCAGTAAAGAGAATATTTTGATGATTTCAGAAAGGTTTTATCTGAGCATAGAATAACATTGCTATTTTCACAGAAAATCAAGCCATAGTTGTCTGTTTAGTATGTTTAGTATTCATTAACAATTTGCATTAAAATAATTTATAAGCTTTTGTTCCTTATGCTAAATCTATTAAGTTGAACCAATTTGTCAAATTTTTTTATTTAAAAGTAATTTAATTTAAAATTCATTTTTATAGCTATTTAAAACCCAAACAATAAAGTATGCTTTTATTCTCAGACTGTCTACCCTTATGATATACGTCAAATTTGTCTTTCACTGTCTTACATATTAGCACAACTAGAAATTTATTTGTATTCCTTCAACTTTATGTAATTCATGTAAACATTGTATAAACTTAAGGTATACAAAACATTGATTTGATACATTTGTTGATTTGATATATTAACATATTGAAAAATTATTACTGCCATAGCATTAGCTAACAATATTTCTGTTTTGTGGTGAGACATACATTTTTTCTTTTAAGACATACTTATTCTTTTTATTCCTAGATATGCAGAAACATCTGATAATACGCATTCTTGTTCCCCTGTCTCACACATATTCTTTCGCATTCCTTAAAATGAGCATAACCGAAAGACATTGTTATAAAGGTTGAATGAGAGGGAAATTAAAAGGTTGTTAGAAATCCTTATCACTGAGTAATCTTAACTTCCAGAGAGTTACAAATAATAAAGAGTATTTTGTCCTCCCTTCCCCTTCTTTTAAGGAAAGGTGCAGGCAGGAATGAAGGTAAGTAGGCAGGCAGGAAGAGAGAAGATTAAGAAGCATATTTTCTTTTCTTTTTATTTAGTTGTTCACACTGGTTGTTTCCCCCCTGGACCCAGGACCTGAACCCAGGGGTACTTGGTACTGCACTCCTTCAGAGGTGATTGACGTAACTGCTATGCCACTTTGGTTGTTTCGTAAGGATTAATTGTTCTGAGCTCTTTTTAGGGTGATGCCATGAGCCTTTTCCAGGTTTTACAACTCTTTAGCACATCAAAATATGAACTAATTTATAGAGATCAGGGCAGACTACTTAGCCTAATTTCTTTAATAAGCTTTCTACTTTTTTTTTTTTTTTTTTTTGCACTTATTTTTATTTCGTTGTTCACATTAGGTGTTCTTCCTGGTCTTGGGTCTTGAACCTGGCACCTTGGAATGTATGTGGGACTACTCCCGGTTGTACTAGGCCTATAGGTAACCAGGGCATGCCCAAAGCTTCCCATTATGAAATTTTTTTTATTGCAGTAACTTTGATTTTACATTATAAACTCATGTGTAGTTCCCCACATGTGCAGTTTCCCTATTCCTAGGGCGAGTCAACACTCCCTGCCTTCCACCAATCACCAAGTGTCCTTCCCATTGTCCAGGTGCTCCACGGCCACTTGCCCACCCACACCCCATGCCTCACCTGTGCCACCTCTTAATGGTGGACCCCGTTTCTAGTGCAGTGGCCGCCTGTTACTGGTGGACCCCGTTTCTAGTGCAGTGGCCACCTGTTACTGGTGGACTCCGTTCTAGTGCAGTGGCCACCTGTTACTGGTGGACTCCGTTCTAGTGCAGTGGCCACCTCTTACTGGTGGACTCCGTTCTAATGCAGTGGCCACCTGTTACTGGTGGACTCCGTTCTAGTGCAGTGGCCACCTCTTACTGGTGGACTCCGTTCTAGTGCAGTGGCCACCTGTTACTGGTGGACTCCGTTCTAGTGCAGTGGCCACCTCTTACTGGTGGACTCCGTTCTAGTGCAGTGGCC